>JAQHUG010000191.1:1865807-1886435 GCA_028555095.1 Dicrostonyx torquatus | reverse complement strand
TCTCTTTAAGAGTGCCATCTATTTAATAAACTGATAAAGTAGGATGCAGGTTATGAATATGCGAATGGTTCAGCTAGGGCATAGCACATAGTATGTGCTCAATAAAAGTTATCTTTCTGCTTAAGTTTGAAAACCGTTTATGTTGTTTAAAATTATTTTATTTTTATTTATGTGTGTGTGTGTGTGTGTGTGTGTGTGTGTGTGTGTGTGTGTGTATCAATCCCTGTGATGGAACTCAGGTCATGGGCCTTTACTCAACGACTTGTCTCACTGACCCATAGTTTACCTCCTTAACTAGGCTAATCCTCTTAAAATACTTTTCAACAAATTCTCTCTTCATAGACTAAGCAAATTCTGATCAAGGCCCCACAAAGTCGTCATAAGTTCTATGTTATTAGGGTGCCTAAATAAACGATCTATTACCTATGGTTGTGATGTTCTTCTCCATCCTGACAGATAATTGAGAGGATGTGGCTTAAACAAGATGCAAAGGTTGTAATGCCCAAGTGGAACTGTAGCCGAGGTGTGACGATGGCTAGGGAATGGCCTGCCAGGTAGCTCTGTCCTCACATCACATCCCTTGTTCCTAGGGGTGCCTTCAAGTCGTCCTGACAGACCGACCTGCCCTCCTGCAGACACAGGATTCTGTTCACCTCACACGTCCCCAACACAACTGCCAGCTGAGTTCTAATTGCAGAATCTTCATTACCAGGGATGATTGAAACTATAAAAAGATCCCAGCTGAATTTTCCCACATCCTGCTGGGCCAGCACAGGGCTGGGTCTTGGTCCCTGCCCTCCTTCCCCAGGCAGTTTGGGGTTGGGGCTGGCTTCAGCAGGAACCCTTAAAGCAACTGATAGATGTCTCCTTCCTCCTCCAAAACTCTCTCCCCAGGAGGCCAACTGAAGACTGTGACAAATACCTCTGCCATTCCTGGAAGCTAGAGGCAGGAGGTTCATTCTTTTAACCTCCTCACCTATCCCCAAAGTCACCTAGAAGAGACAGTAGAGAGACAGTATCTCTTTCTTCTAGCCTCCCAGGCCTTTGTGACAATTATCAGAAGCCATCTGCGAATGAGCCTTTTTCTGTTCCATCCTTCCCGTCACCTGCTGAGCACTCGGTACTGAGTTAATTGCAGTAAAGGGAGTTTCCAGAAGGCAAGGACACAAGCAATCCCAAGTACAGCTGGAAGGCGAAGCCACTCAGGGCCACTCCTGGTTCTGCAGCTAAAAATTTAATCAAGACAGGTGGGTGGCACATACCTCTAATCTCAGCACTTGGGAGGCTGAGGCGGGAGCGTGAATTAAAAGTTAGCCTGGACTACATAATGAGCCCTTGCTAGAAAAGAATAAAGAGAGTGACATATGATAGTTTTATATAAGATGCAGGCAACACTTTTTTAAAAAACTTATGTTGAGGGGCAAACATATTTATGCCTAGAAAGAAAAAGAAAAATGTCTGCAATAATATGCATCAGTGAAGGTAGGGAAGCCGGCCCCAGAGGCTATGACAAGTGACTGAGCAGGTGTTCTCAGAAGACACAGAGACACACTGTCCCTTAGAGGCACTAGATTTTGCCTCAAGCTTTTATTTTCTATGATTTGGAATATAAAGTGCATGCTTAGCAGGTCCTGGATTTGATGACAATACTTCAGGGGGAAAAGGCTTTGTCTTCTTAGCTGGACAATGGAATAGTAATGCTGCACCGGGCTGCTGTGGAATACTAGCCAATCAGCATGCTCAGCAAGGCTGGGCCTGGGGATACAAGTGACCCACAAACATAATTGTTCCTAGCCTATGAGATGTTAGAGGAGGAAAGGCATGGGTGCAGAGGGAAGACAAGACCTGCACTGTCCCTGGCAGATGGAAAGTTTGGGTAGTCAGGAAGGTCAAAGACATTCTGGGTCAAGTCCGACGCAATGGGAGAGGTGAAAGGAGCCTCTACCGTTCTCTAGGAGGAGAGGGTGTACATAGAGGGACACACAGGCTATAAGTGAAGGGGGCATAATCAGGTCCCTGGGGAGTTCAGGCACCTCCTGTATATCCTCAACCGCGCACTCAGCCTCTTTTGTATCAACACCCACATCATCTTGGAGCATTCATTTCAGGGAAATACACGAGTCTAGATGATCCATTATTATCACAACCTCAGCCGATGGTTTGCTCTGGGTGCTGGGCAATCTGTGGGCTTGGAAACAAATGCATGATGATTTGCACTTACTGTTGTTTGTTTGTTTCTGGTTTTATTTTGAATTTCTTTGACTCCCCTCAATGAGCAGAGACACAGACAGAAAGTTAGTAAAAAGAAAAAAAAATCACCAACAGGTAACATTGGCAAGGCAACCAGGGATCAAGGCATTTCCAGCAAACTTCAAAAGATCAAAGAATGGCCTAGCCTCTAAGTCACATTGCCTTAGTGGCAATGGCAACTGACTGAACAGAAACAGAGAAAGAGAGTAAGGTGTAGAGGTTGAGAAAATTCAGCCATTGCTAATTCGCTGGCAATGGCAACTAACTGGACAGAAACAGAGAAAGAGAGTAAGTTGTAGAGGTTGAGAAAATTCAGCCATTGCTAATTTGCCCCAACTTCAAAAGGAGGCAAGTCAATGGTTGTAGCGGACTGAACCAACCAAGACAAGGTTTCAAAAGACAGTTGGGGTTGGCAAATACCGATTCCCTTTCAGATGAGAGTCAAATTACAGAATTATTTTGCCTATAGAAAAATGTCCCCAACGGCTCAGTCACTGCCTGCTCCAATCGTCTCCAAGAGGCAGGCAGGAAACTTGAACTTAAGGCCAGTAGAAGGGTCTCAGAGTAACACTGTGACTGATTCTAAAACTACTGTGAGGGCTGAATGGACAAGATGGGAGCAAAGGCCCCTGGGTGTCTTCCTGTCTAATATGTCAAATACCTTCATGGTATTGCAACACGGTATTGTAATCACTCCTGTGTCACCATGATCAAAATACCTGGCAGAAAATAGCTAAAGGGGAGGGGGGGCGGGGATGGTTTGTTATAGTTCACTGTTTCAGCAAGATGCAGTTTATCATGGCAGGGAAGGCACGCAGAGTGGTCCCAGGGGACAGAGAGCCTGTAGGTGCTTCTTAAAATGTAGCCTTACCAAGAGGAAAAGAGTGACAGGAAAAAGCCAGGGATAATGACACCGCCAAAGACCCGCCCCCCAATGACCTACTTCCTCTAACAGGCCCTGCCTCCTACAGGGTCTACAGGTGGGGCACTTGTAACATTCCAACATAGCATCCTCCAAACCCTCACCAGTGCCCAGGTCGGAGATGGGACCCAGCTTATGAGGAGGCCAGGGCTGTGCTCTAATGAGGCAGCCATAAGGACGGTTGCCCATGCTCTGACCCATCTAGTTCTGGTCCTAGAGTATTTGCACAGTCTCCTTAAAGTCAGTGAAACCAACATGAATAAATCAGCTTAGGTTTCTCCCCTCTGAAATTACAGGGGGGAAAAAAACAGTTAAACAAAGAAAGATAATAAACTTAATTGCCCATATTAGAAAGAACAGATTCTAAAAATCAAATTAAGCATAACATACACTATAAAAGTGATGGTAGGCTATTGTTAATGCTAAGTAAATACAATAAAAATGCAAAAGACCAAGTAAAAATAACGGTTTATTTAAAGAACATAATTGAAGAGAGAAATTACAGAATGGGTATAAATTTGAATTTGTAAACAAATGATAAGGCTGAGGGACTATCTTCAAGGGCACCAGTCAGGAAAAAAATAAAGAAAATCAGAAAATTTAGCATCTATATAACAGAAGATTCAGGAGGAAATAGGAGGAAGATGTGACAGACTATAACTCTGGATCCCCACGACTCATACATGTCACAGGACACACTCTGTCCCCTCACATTGACACCAAACTCCACCATTCGCCCCATTCTGATTCATGGGAATACAACAAACTTACTGTGAGTAACAGATGTGTTACATACATGTGCCTGGAGCCAGAGAGATGGCGTAGCCATTAGGAACACTGGCTGCTCTTCCAGACAATCCGGGTTCAATTCCTAGCACACACATGGTGGCTTGCAACCATATGAAAGCCCAGTTTCAGGGGATCTGAGACCCTTTTCTGGCTTTGTTGGGTACCAGGCATACACACGGTGCACAGACATACATGCAAGCAAAATGCACATAAAATAAAATAAATTTAAAAAGAAAGAAGGTACTTTCTCCCTTTCTTCCCGCATTTTTATGTTTTCTTAGATAAATTTAATTAAAATGCAGTTACATCACTTCCTCCTTTCCCTTTCTTCCAACTTCTCCATGACCCCCACTTTCAAACTGATATACTTTTTCTTTGATTATTATTGTTATACATACTAAGGTTTGTTGGGGAATATTAGCTTAAGATGTGTTACATTAGCTGGGCGGTGATGGCGTACACCTTTAATCCCAGCACTCGGGAGGCAGAGGCAGGCGGATCTCTGTGAGTTCAAGACCAGCCTGGTCTACAAGTTCTAGGACAGGCTCCAAAGCTACAGAGAAACCCTGTCTCGAAAAACAAAAACAAACAAAAAAAGATGTTTTACATTCATTTATGCTGTAAAATAATTGTTTAATGAAGCAAAGATATGTTACATTCTTTTGCTGCATTTGTTTAACTCTGTAAAACTGTGTTACTTTGCCTGCCTAAAACACCTGATTGGTCTGATAAAGAACTGACCAGCCAATAGAGAGATATAGGTGGGGCTGGCATGCAGAGAGAATAAATAGGGAGAAAAATCTAGGTTCAAAAAAAAAAAAAAGCAAGGAGTGAGAAAAGGAGGGCACCAGGGGCCCAGCCATCCAGCTACACAACCAAAGTAAGAAGGGAAGAAAGACATAGATTAAAGAAAGGTAGAACGCCCAGAGGCAAAATGTAGTTAAAGAGAAACAGGTTAATTTAAGTTAGAAAAACTGGCTAGAAACAAGCCAAGCTAAGGCCAACCATTCATAAGAAAGAATAAATAGTACCCGTGTATTTATTTGGGGACTGAGTGGAAGGCCAAAGAGGAAAAAAAAAAACAAGCAAAAAACAACTACAAAGGTTCTTTAAAAAAAGAACGTGTGCCTTTGAGATGATGAGAAACGGTGGCGTGATTTACCTTAACCTACCAGTGAACTTGACACCAGCATATATGACACAAACACGTTCTTAGCAAGCACGTGTGCCAAGCACTGGTCTGACCATGTGAAGCCTAGTCCAGCCAGTTTGAGGAAGAAAGACCTTGCAGGAAGAAACACAGTCCCCCCGGGCAAATGAGCCCAGCACCAGGACTCCCCAGACCTGAAACAGCCACACTAATGTGCCTCTGTTAAATTAGTCCACAACCAGTTGACACAACCACAAGGAAGAACTGCTGTCCTCTTCAACTTCAGGGAAATGCATGAAATGCATTTCAGTCGAGATGGGAAATAATGTATGGATAAATAGTAACCTAAAGTCCTCCCACATAGTATTGTTTGACTGAAATAAAAAAAAATATGTTAGAAGGAAAGTCCAATACGATGATAAAGAAATACAAGGTTGAGAGGAAGAGAAAAAGAAAAAAAATGGATGAAAAGAATAATTTAGAGTATATAACACCATAACTTCACACTTCAAAAGGCAATTCTAAAATCATATGGAAAATAATATCTTACCGAGGAATGTGAGCGCGACCACAGATTTCTCAGTTTTGACAGTGAAATGAAGAAGTCGGTGGAGCATCGCTCCCCAAGAGTGAAATCTAAAGGATGTCTCACTAGAACTCAGACACCCCATTAAGTGAGATGCTTCAGTGACACTGTTGTTGAGTAAACAGACTGCAGGATCCCAGCAACAAACACGCCCCTGGAAACGCCCCATGCAGGAGACTCACGGGAAATGCATCACAGAAGAAAACCTTCTCCTTTTTTAGTGGCCATAAGGTAGAAAAGCCTCTATCAATTTAACAGGGGGTGGGGTGGTGGCAATGAGAAGTTACAAAGGAAGAAAAGTACAGAATAAAGGGGGAAATAGCTGAAGATGCACCATGGATTTCACATGTAATGCAGAACTAGGAAAACAAACTTAATAGCCTAGATTGGGGAGAGGGTGGCAAGGGGGAATCTTTCAGGCAAAATTAAGAAGGCATGAAAAGATAGGAAATTTGAACAAACTTTTTTTGTTGTTATTTTTTTTCCCCCAAGATCTCATTATGTAGCCCTGGCTGTCCTGGAACTTGATATACAGACCAGGTTGGACTTGAACTCACAAAGATCTCCCTGTCTCTGCCTCCCGAGTGCTGGGATTAAAGGCATGGACCATTACATCTGGCTTGAACAAACTATTATAAAGTATCCATCAAGAAGTCTCTAGTAGTCAAGAGCTAAGGACACGGATCAGCAAGTACAAGTACATCCTGTGCAAGCCTGAAGACCTGTGTGTGCAGTCCAGGCACCTACACAGAACTCTAGGCCCGGATATGTGCACCTGTAACCCCAAGCTGTGGGGCACAAAGACAGGAGGATGATTACTGGGGCTTGCTGGCCTCTTGAGTGAGGTTAAAGTGGAACATGATAGAGCAGACAGACCACTTGACATCTTCTTCTGGCACCTCTGTCTGCACAGATGTGTGTGTGCACGCACACACACACATGTGCACACACATGCACACAGAGCCTTCTATAAACACACATATACTTTTTCAAGTAAAATTTATCTAAACTTCAAGGAACGAATAATAACTATCATATCAAAGCTATTTCAGAAACATTTAAAATACTGGTTGCTTCGTAAAACTCCTTTTATGTTTAGATCAGGTTCAAACTCGGAAGACTACAGGATAGCATCCTCCGTGTCAGCAAAGGCAGATGAAAAAAATGTAAGTCAGGATACTGCTTACCATAGCAACAAAGAAATAAGGTATCTAACAGTTAACCTGGGGAGGGGGGACTTCATAGAGAAAAGCTTAAAACTTTGCTGAGAGATATAAATGACTACAGATAAAAAGATAGACCATGTTCTTGGATGAGAGGATTAAAAGTTATTACAAAGGTATTTCTTCTCCAAATTACTCTGATCGCAACAGTACTTTAAGATTATATACATATAAATTGGATGTGGTGACACACACCTTTAATCCCGGTGCTCAGGAAGCTGAAGAAGGCTGAACTCTGTGAGCTCTAGGCTAACCTGATTTACATAGTGAATTTCAGATCAGTGATTCTGTTTTCAAAAAATTAAATACACACACACAGTTCTATATATATAGTAAGGCAAGTATTTAAGCAATGAGTAAATGGGAAGAGGGAGGGATGAGGAGAAGTGGGACAGGACTCACTTGTGGATACAAAGTTGCAATAATAAATATATTATTATAGTAGGAAAAACAGGTGAAGATGAATTGGTGACCCTGAAGGCATATGAAAACTCAGATGACTGCAGTACAGCTGGTGAGAGACAATAAGGCTGGACACTATCTTGGTGCAACAGCCACAGGAGCAGCAGTACAGGGGTGGCTAGAAAATGTCCTTTATTTAAAAAGCATGAGGGATTTCTGAGAGTGGATGGAAGTATTGGGGAAAACGGAACACCAGGCATTGTGGCTGAAGATGCGGCTGACGACACAGACTGGGGATAAACTGAGCAGGGCCCTTGTTTGAAATTAACCTTATAAAAGTTAGGCTGCAGAGGCATCGCAGAGAATGAATCCAGAGAGAAAGAGGACGATCAGGCCGAGAGAAGAAACACACGCCACATCTACTGTAGTTGCTGGGCAGAGTACGGAGGGAAGGAATGCACTAAGGCTGCAAGGATTGGGGTGTGAAGGGGAAGAGAGAGACAGAAGATAATAAAAACATTGCATCAAAATGACTCGGTGCAGGTTGTGGGGATGATCTGGCTTCAACCTCTGCCACCCCATTGACAGCCAGGGTTGATTCTGCTGCTCTGTCTGGCTTGCCCTTCCTCCCTCATGGCTTCCCTGTCTGTCTTTTCCAAAGCCACAACCTTCCAGGAAAAGAGGGGTCTAGGAGACATTTTTAGTCTATTTTCAGGTATAAAAGTCACAGTCTTCTCCAGCTAGAACCTCCAGACAAGCCCTCAAGAATGGTTTGGTGGAGGTGAAGTGGTTACAGAAGGAGAAGGATTCAAGAAAACTCAGCTTCCTCCATTTTTTAGGAGTTAGTGATAGCAGCGGACCCCGAGATGGAACATTCTGAGAGGACTGTTTCAGACAGGCATTGATCTAATTTCAAATTTGATTGCTTGAATCATGGTTTATGTGTCAAATGAAATGAAGTTCTTGGCTTGATCCCGGTTTGAGCTAAGCATGTGGAGTTAAAACTCTAGCCAGAGTTTAGGGACAGTGTTGAAGGTGTGGATATTTCACTGGGGTGCATATGGGAGCGACTTCCAGGTAACGAAGCCCCCCAGGAACCTGTGGTCCAGAGGGAGAATCCAGGCCTTGTTTTGAGAGGTACAAGGAGTGCTGAGGAAAATGAGACTCACTTTTGGCAACTGTCAGATCACATCTGCTTCCTGTGGCGTGGTTTCCTTACTGACTGACAATCTGAACACATAAATACATGTGACACATCAAACAGTCAAGCCTACTCACACAGATCTGCCTAAATATTTAGACACAGCCAGGCAGTGACAGAAATTATTAAGAAATTGAGATTCCGATCACTAAAGGTGAACAGTGGAAGGAGAGACGAGCTCGTTCGGACCCAACTCATCAGCCCTGTGGTTAACTTGTCACCTCTAGAATGAGAAATGAGTCATTTAGCCCTTGTGGAAGATTCTCTGCCTGGTGGATGGTGTATACCTGCCAGCCTTCCTTTCCCTTTCGCGGGTTTTTCTCTCACATTTGACCATCATGGGGGTGGACTGGGGCATGAGAAAAGTGAAGTGCAGAGCTGAAGTTAAGAGATCATTAGACCTGATATTTAACACTGGGCTGGCTCCCGCCTGTGAGACACAGAACCACTGGCTCCCCCCTGTGAGATGCAGAACCGCTGGTTCAACACTGGGCTGGCTCCCCCCTGTGAGATGCAGTATCTCTGAACCTATCCTTTTCTACAAAATACTAGTTCTGAGCCGGGCGGTGGTGGCACACGCTTTTAAATCCCAGGACTCGGGAGGCAGAGGCAGGCGGATCTCTGTGAGTTTGAGGCCAGCCTGGTCTACAAGACCTAATTCCAGACAGGTTCCAAAGCTACAGAGAAACCCTGACTCAAAAATACAAAACAAAACAAAATTACTAGTTCTGACCCACCTTCCTCACAATGAGCATGTAGAAGGAGACCCGGTGTGTCAGTGGGGTCTGGGCTGTGCTGTTGAGGGTCACACACTTCCCCAGTGGTCCCTTGAGAGGTGCAACTTACAAAGGCCATGAAGGTAAGACCCTCTCTGGGCAGTACTCTTACTTCCAGTGTCTGTTGTAGTAGTTGCCTTTGACTCTGGTTTATAAACTGGCATTCCAGGGAGACTTTCTTCTCTATCTGCTGCCAACAACGTGCTTAAAAAATCCTGTTATGTATAAAAGATCCATGGGTACAAATGAATCGTTGTCCTTAGGACTAAATCAGAGGCTGAAGAGTTGGTTCAGCAGCTAAAAGCAGTTGCTGCTCTTCCAGGAGACACTGGTTTTACCACCCACATGGTGACTCACAAACACTCCAGTTCCAGGGGATCTGATGCCCTCTTCTGGCCTCTGTGGCATGCAAGAGGTACATAGACATGTAGGCAGACAAAATACCTATACATAACAAAATTTTAAAAAAAATTATTTTGGCTTTTTGAGACAGGGTTTCTCTGTGTAACAGCCATGGCTGTCCTGGAACTCACTTTGTAGACCAGGCTGGCCTCAAACTCACAGAGATCCGTCTGCCTCTACCCCCAGAGTGCTGGGATTAAAGGTGTGCACCAACACTTCCAAATTTAATTTTTTAAAAAAGGAGTATGTTCATTGCCTTAGATGAACATTGGATACAAATGAACATATATCTGAATGAGTTTGGGATTGCCTATGTATTGCAGATTGGAGGTATGCCCTCTTGACCATTATTAGAAGACAATTAAAGGCTAATTGCTCATGGATTTTCGTGATAGTAGTTATCACTTAGCGTCTACTGCTCTTTCAAATGGCTTACCCTCCCACAGCATCACAGACTTAGGTTGGTTACATCTGGGGACTGGGTGCTGAGTGAGGACTGCCACCACCCTCCACCCCATCTCCGTTCATTATGATTCCGCATCCTGTAGCCCAGAAACTTGCTGAGAAGAAGCAAATGCCCCAGCTGCTCCCCACCATAGACACCATTCAGGAGGCCCAAGTGCCCCTCCCCTGAGAGTTTCTGTGGGAGAGCGCAATTCCTCGTAAAGTTTCAACACATTGTCTCACCGCATTAGACCAAGCTCCCTCCCAGAAGAGGATTATGAGGGGATGAGAAGTGGAGCTGAAGGTTTCATTAATGACTTTGCTTCCATGTGACTTAGCAGGATTCCCAGGCGCTCAAGACCTAGTCAATCTGCAGCGATCATCTGCTGTGTAATAGGTACAGGTTGGCAGAGGAAAACCTTCAGATCTGCTTTGAAAAATCAAAAGGCACATCAATGCTGATCAGGTATGGAGACCGCTGGAGCTCAATAATTACCATTTGTGCACGAGAATATCTTAAGTTACTCACGAGTCTCTCCCTTCCAGCAATGACACCCAACAAATGCCAGCCAGAGAGGAAGGGAACATTTCGTCTACAGAAGTGCTCACGTCCTTAATTATCTTGGCCTCTGTAGACTGTGGAGCTTTCAATCAGCTGCTCTCCAGGCAGACGCTTCTGAGTCAACTACTTTTTTCCAAAGTCTGTTCCTCCCCTTCTTTGGAGATGCTTGCCTTTCCTCAAGTGTTGCTTTTTTTTTTTTAACGCCACCATGTCATTAAGCCAGGACACCCAGGAGCAAGCAACATGGGAAAGAGAGCTGGAATAGACTCCTGCTTTTCAATTGACTACATTTGTCCATTGAGCATTTCATGCATATACAAAGAGCATCCTGATTCTCTTACCAAGTCCTCTTTTCTCTCCTTCCCACCTCTCTCCTCCCCTCCTTCTCCCTGCAGGCCCCTTTCTCCCATCCCTGCCTATTTCATTTTGTGATTCGGATACAACCAGACTGTTTGTGACTATTGGGTCAGAATTATCTACAGGAGCCTGATGAGCTTACCGTCAGGTACACAGCTGAGGACAATGATTGTCCCTTCCTCCCCCATATTCCATCAGTTGCCAAGAGTTCAAAGGAGAGCGATAGGGACACTGAGCCCTTCCTAAGGAGGAAACCCAGGCCCAGAGAAAATGCCACATGTGCTCTCTCGTGTGTGAACTCTGGCTTTCAGTCTTTACCTTGGTGTGTTTAACTCAAAGCAGTGTTGAAGTCAGACAATCAGTATTAAGTGGAATGTCTTTAGGGATGGGGAGTTGGTAGAACATAGGTAATGTGAAAATAAAGAGGGGAACACGGGATGGGAAGGTTCAAGCAGGGACAGAGGTGGAGGATGGGGCAGACTAAGCACCAAGGGTGAAGAAAAGCCGCATGGAGACCCATCGCTTCATAATAGTGACTCTTAATGTATTCAAGATCTCAGCAGCCTGCATAGGTCAGCATCTTCTGAAGGTGCTGAAGGGAAATTCCAGAATCATTTATTCATCTTCTTCTAGAGTGGGAAATAGACAGAGTCATGCAGGCACCTAGGAGAGCAAAGGGTCCCACCTGCCACTGCTTGTGTCACAGAGATGTGGAATAAGGGCAGTGTCTGCTGGAGGGTGGGACAGCTAAGCAGGGTCTCCACTGTCAGACCTCACAAATTTCTGGATTCCTGACAGGAGCTCAGGCTGCTATCTCACTCAGATAGTTAAGGAACACAGAAATTGCCACACGACCCTAAACACGGTCCCTCTAGCCTAGACATTCTCATGAAAACTCAAGATGCATTTAAGGGAGTATGCTGCCCCAAAGAGACATCAACCCAGATACAGAGGGTAAAGTCTCCGTATTTTGGAAGAGCAATTCTGTAGTGTGAGCTGAGGAGGAAGTTCAGGAGATGGGGGGTAAATTAGTATCTGTGTCAAATCTATTTGTACATGACCCTGTGATGGTTGCTTTCACAATGAGGACTTTTAAAGCTCCCAGCAAGGGTATGAATTAGTTATTATTGCTTCCCATTTTTTTAAATGAGAAAACTGGGAATTCACAAGACCAGGCACTGCGCTCGAGGCCACACCATGAGTTAGGGGTGGAATTAAGCATGTTTCTTTGCTTTTGGCCATTGCGTTCAATTAACTAATTGCTAAGTTACCTTGGTTCTGCCTCTTAATCTTCAAATCACTCTCCTCATGGCCAGCCTTATCTCCATGAGCCTAGGTCAGGCCTCCATCATTTATCCCAGCCACTGCAGTGACTACCTGACTATCCCATATACCCACCCACTAGCCTTACTCCCCTCCTCCACACCTGCCTCTAACCAATCACACCATCATCTACACTGTCCAATCACACCATCATCTACACTGTCCAGTCACACCATCATCTACACTGTCCAATCACACCATCATCTACACTGTCCAATCACACCATCATCTACACTGACTAATCACACCATCATCTACACTGTCCAATCACACCATCATCTACACTGTCCATGTTTTGTACTTTGCACCTTATCAGGTTGTCTTGACCAAAGTCCTTTTTTTGGGGGGGTCTCAGTTTTGAACATCACCCCGTCTGTGAAATCTGCCTGCCATCCTGGATGGCACTCCTCATAATCAAGGCCTTGGCAGTAATTATATTACATCATAACTAGATCTGGGTCTCTAAGAGTATATTGTCACAGGAGCTAAGCTTTTTGTGAATGGGGACCAAGTCTCCATTCATTCATCTAGCTCTTGCACTTACACTGTTTTGCTCATGGTAGGCAGTCAGGAAGAACTTGTCCTGAGTGAATGGATGAATGAACAGATAAATGAATGAGTGAAAAATGAAAATACATTGAATTAAAGAAATGGATAAAGTCTTAAATAATAGTTATCTTTGACGCAAGAATGACACTAATAAAAGAACCCCGAATCATTACCAGAACACTAGATTCTCTTGTAAACACAAAAGGAACAAGAAGAGTAATTATAGATTGTACATGATATGTAAATTTTAAATTTGAAACAGAAACTAATACTATTACCTTGATCTTGCAAAAAGTACGTACAGCTATGACACGTTTTATTTTGTGTCATTTGGTAATTTTCAGAAGGTGCTTGCAGACTGTTTCATTTGAACCCAGCAAAAGGCATGTGGAATAAGGTGGAGGAGGTGTTAATGATCCCATTTTCAGAAAAGAAAGTTAAGGGTCAGAACCTGCAGAGGTGGTGGTTCCTGTTGCCACAGGGCCTTATGCAGCCCAGGCAGGCCTCAAACTCCTTACACAGCTGATAATGGCCTTGAACTTCTGATCCTCATGCCTGTACCTCCCAAGTGCTGGATTACAAGCATGTACTACCATGCCCAATGTTATGTCATGCTGGGATTGAACCCAGGGCTTCGTGGATGTCAAAAAGCCCTTTTCCAACCTAGCTACAGCCTCCGCCCAGAACCCAAGAGCTCTCTGAGTGCAGCGATCTTTGCTGTCCCTTAGGTGACCTCTGCAGCAATCTCTGTGTTTGCTTTTGTTTTTTCAAGAAGGGCTTCTCTGTGTAACCCTGGTTATCCTGGAACTCACTCTGCAGACCAGGTTGGCCTCAAACTCAGAGATCCACCTGCCTCCTGAGTGCTGGGATTAAAGGCACGCGCCACCATGTCCGGCTTCCGCACCAGATTTTGACCTTCCCAGGAATGGTGCAAACACGTGACTTTCTAGTCTAGCTCTCAGACCTCAGCTCACCCTTTCTGATAACCAACAGTGGGATCCCAGGGAGGCCAATTCTGTCATCAAACATCCCTATGCTGGCACATTTCTCAATTTCCCCGGCAAACATGTGACAGTAGGATACAGCCCCACCCCCACCCCGTGCAGACTGGCCTTTCTGTTGACTGTGGCCAGTGAGGGTGGGTGGGGAGATCACAGAACAAGTGAGGAATAGACCGAGACAGAGACGTGTGAGTTCACATTGCAGCTTTGCCTACTTTTCCATAGCAGCCTCCCAGTGTTCCAGATTACTTGTCGACACACCGTTGCCTTGGTTGAAAACCTTTGGATGGTCGGCATAACTGGTCAACTCTGTTATTCTTTTCCAATGGGTGTTTCTTCTGATGCATTCTGCCCTACGATGTACTGTTACAGGAAGTCTTGAAGCCAGGGGGTTGAACTCCTCCCATTTTGCTTTTTTTCGAATATCTGTGAAGTTCTACAATGTCTGCCTATAAGTGAAAATCTGCTGGTGAATTTCTATGAAAGCCCCAGGCTGGTGGTGGTCTTAATTAGAACTACTCTGATCAATAGAGAGAGAATTGACAGCTTTCCAATATTGAAACATGTAATCCATACATATAATAAATTTACCCATTTATTTGGGTCTTTTAAGTTTCCCTTGACAATGACTGGGTGTAGAGATTTTGTTACTCTTTTATTAGATTTATCCCTAATAATTATATGGGGTTGCCATTATGAAAAATGCCATGGTAGGCTTAAATTTTTTCCCAAGTTTTATTCTACCTAAATAGATTCACACTTCAGGGGTTTTCCTTTCGAATGCCCTTTGCAGAACCTTCTGAGCTAACCTGGAGGTGTTCTCATCATTATTTATTTTTCTTAAGAAAGGGCTCCACGTTGTAAACATTCTAGATCCTGTAAAACTTAGACCTATTTTTTTTTTTTATCTGACTGTGGTGTTCTTCCTCCAGAGCCTCAGGCTTCTTGTCCATAGATTTAGATAATGACATCTGCCTCTGGGGTACTTTGACTAAGAAATGTCCCTATAGGCTCATGCACTTGGACACTTGGTCCTAACCAGTGATGCTGTTGGGGCGGCTGTGGACCCTTTAGGCAGCAGAGCCCTGTTGGAGGAACTACATCACTGGAGTCGGGTTCGAGAGTACGAAGTATCGCCTCACTTCCAGTTCACACACTCTGCTTTATGTTTGCGGTTGAAGATGTCACCAGTCAATTTCACGCTCTGGCTGCCATGCTTGCCTGTTGCCATGGTTTCCTCACCATTAAAGATTCCCCCTCAGTGCCAAAATAAACTCTTTGGTTTGGTTACGGCATCTTTATCGCAGTCACAGAAAACAGACTAGAATACACATCATTTGTTTTTATGCCTGAGTAATATTCTGTTGCAATCAACTATATTTTGTTTAGCTGGCTACCTTTGGCTACTATGAATAGCGCTGCTGTGAATATGGACATGTGTGTTTTTTTGAAACACCTGCTTCTAGTTCTTTTCAATATATACTTGTGAACTAAACGGGTCATGTGCTAAATTGCTGTTTAATTTCTTGAGGGAAACACCAAACTGTTGTCTTTCCTAGGAATATTTTGAGGATTCACTGAGCCAACATATTTGCTAAGCTTTTGGCTTGGTATCTGGCACATAGCAGGAATCCAGTAAATCACTGCTAAAAGATGCAATTCCATCCACGTTATCAGTCGCATGGGGCATTTGTTGCAACATGTGTCATATGTTGGAGAGGACAATTGGTTTTCACGCCCCAGTTTTGGTGTGGAGATGTGTCTGTTGGGATACTATTCGACATCTCCTACCCATCCTCTTGCTTTTTCCTAGAAAAGGAGGTGTGACGTAGCATCTGAAAGATCAAATTAGGCAAGCTCCTGTGGGCTGTGGGTCCATCGCACAGTTTCCTTGGGTTCTGCATCAATTTAGGGAGCAGTCATTCTTACCCCCCTGTGCTGTGCCTGCCCATACCACTAAGTTATGTGTGTGTGTACACGTGTGTGTGTAGTGTGCACACGTGTGTGTGTGAGTGCACACATGCACAAGTATTCGTGCATATTTATAGGTGCACATGGAGGCCGAGGTCAGTCTCAGACACTGACCATCCTATTTTTTTTTAAAAAAAAGATTTATTTATTATGTATACAACATTCTGCCTCCATGTATGCCTCCACATCAGAGGAGGGTGCCAGATCTCATTACAGATGGTTGTGAGCCACCATGTGGTTGCTGGGAATTGAACTCAGGACCTCTGGAAGAGCAGCCAGTGCTCTTAACCACTGAGCCATCTCTCCAGCCCACCATCCTATTTTTTGAGACAGAGTCTCTCACGGTCTTGGAGCTCCACAAACAGCTTAGGATGCCTGGCCAGTAAACAGAATGATCCACCTGCCTCTGCCTCCCTGGTGCTGGGATTACAAGTATGTGACTTCACACCCACCTTTTTTTTTTTTTTAAGGTGGGTTTGGGTATCAAACTCATGTCCTCATGCTGGTGTTATAAGTACTTTATTGAACTCCTTCCCAGATCCTGTGCCGTGATGGTCGCATATACCTATTACATAGGTCTGAGGCTGTTCAGCTTAGTTCAAGCTACAACTGCAGAATTGTGTCTAAAATTAACCTAAAACATAAACTAAAGGAACTGAGTGCCGCCCCCTTCTCGTTTTTTGAGGCAGGGTCTTTTTGTGTAGCCCTGGCTGTCCTGGATCTCTACCTGTAGACCAGGCTGGATTCAAACTCAGAGATTCACCTGCCTCTGCCTCCCACGTGCTGGGATTAAAGGCATGCGCCACCACCGCCTGACTTGAGCCACCTTCTTTAAATACTCTTTATATGTGTAGTAAAGATTGTATTTGTGATTTATATCTGCCTGACCTCTATGCTTATTACACAGTTGATTCTCTCAACAGTAAGGAAAAAGGAAGGGCAGTATAGTCTGTGACCACTCCACCCCCGCCAACTCAACCCCCCCAAACCCTGAACATATCTAGAAAAATCAGCAAATTGACTTCTAATTCCCACGTTCTTCTATGTCAGGCCTAAGCAGTTCAGGAAACACACTGCAACTTGAGATCAAACACAGCGAGGAGCTATTTACCTTTTTCTGAGTTTTTTTCCTTTTGTTCTGGGGGGAGGGATGGCGCTGGAATAGACCAGCTTCGGATGGTGGTGGTGAGGCTGCAGAAAAGCTTGAGAGCAACAGTGCTGTGCGAGCCACTCTCCATCACAGAGCCGCTTCGCTGCAAAGTCCCGCACTCCAAGGCTACCAACCTTGAGATGGCATTTGTTTTCATTTCTGCACCCAACAGAGCATAGCCTCACATTCATTCTTTCGTCCCCTGGGATGAGTATGGAATCCATAAGTAGTGAAACTGTCTTCTCTTTAATTCTGTTTGATAGGCATGCATTGGGCACCTGCTATGTGCCAGGCCTCTGAGGGGCAGGGGAGACCAAGGTCGGTAACCTTCCGTTTCGTGCGCATGGTGCTCTTAGTGCAGTGCAAATGAAGGATGAGACGCCTGTAAATAAACAGAAGGCAGATTGTAGCTGGCCTGGCTTTAAATGAGTTTCAGGCATTTGGTTTAGACGATTAGAATCTAATACATCTCACCAAAGGGAATTGGATTCAGAATTTTATTTCATTACTATTCCCGGACTGGTTTGCCTCCCTTCTGTTACCTCTCTCCCTCTGGAAGATGGCATATTTTTATAGTTGCGAGCACACGCAACTAGTTTATTAGTTTATTTCATATTTATGAAGTCACGGTTTAAGTGGCTTGGCTATTATAGCTATTCTATGCCCATTTTTCCAGACAGATAGCAGGCAGCCTAACAAATGAGCAATTAATGAAAAAAATAGAATTCCAAAATAAGACACAGGAAAAAAAAAACCTGTATTTTAATTTCATCTTGGATGTATCCTTTGGAAATTCTTGCCTTTGAAGCCGGTTGCCGGGGTCCTGGATTGCACTGTCTGAACTTCTGTTAGGAAGAGTGGATGGAGTCGAGACCAATGTGAGTCAAAGAATCTGTGTCCGGGCACACTGGGATAAAATCCCCTCGCTGACAGGCATAAAGAGGCAGCTGTAGCAAAATGCCTGAGAATGGGCTGTAAAGTCAGACTCCTCAGCCTTGGATGCTGGCTCTTTTTCCTATTCGCTGTGTGTCCTTGGGTAAACAAGGTAACTTGTTCCCTCGTCTGTAAGATGAGAATAAACCCTAGGCTTGCTTCGTAGGCTTTTTGTGGGGAGTAAGAGTGAAGGTAGAACACAGAAGAGGGGTGAAAAGGGCCCTCAAAGGAAACACAGAAGGAGGAATAAGGTGAAATGAAGTGAAATGGAAAAAAAAGGGGGGGGGAGTGGGCAAGATAAAGGGAACATCATAAGACAGAAAAGAATGTAAGACCAGTTCGTGGTAACCTAGATACAGAGCACGGGAAGGACCAATCCCTGCTACTTCCCATTCCGTGACCTTGTGCAGCTCATCTGATCCTCCTGTACTTCTCATTCCTTCCTGCCACACAAACTCAAGGACCCAGAGAACAGTAGCTAAATACCTGCCTAGCCACAACCAGCTAACCAAGTAAGTGGGCAACTTACACAATCCCTGAAACCCAGACTCTACTATTCCAGAAAGACCCTAATAGTTCATAGTGTACAGGTCACTATGGTGCCCATGTCTAACTTGAGAGTTCTGAGGATAACAATTCAGCCTTATATGACCTTCAAACTTACTTGTTGTATTTTCACTTCGGTAAATGTCCTAGCCTAAACATTCTCTTCCTATCTTTGTCCAACTGAAATTTCAAAATTAACTGTGAATCTCAGTCAACAGAGAGATTTCATAGCTTCTCCCTCTCCTCTCTCTGTAGGCTGACTTCTTTGTTAATTCTCTCCCTCTGAATAGCTGTAAAAGCAAAATCTACTGCCAGGACAGCTCTTATCAAAATATTTTAGCACTTCTGCATCTGGTCCTGGCCATAAAATAGAAGTGAAGAAACACTTATGTAAAGCTTTCAGAGCTGTGAAGAAAAAGAGGGCTCTCATTTTATTGGCTGTAGTTCATATATCTCCAGGACAGCAAGGGGGAAAAAAAAACAACTTAGAGATTTAAACCGAAAAGATACTCCGTGTAAGGAAAAGATAGGACGTGAGCAGCAGCAACAAGAGAAACCTGAGAGGCAAAGAATGAATGCTACTGGGTGAATGACATCACCCCTGGGCTGTTCGGCTCTCCGTACCAAGAAAACCAAAGGGTTGGGCCAGTGGGAGGAGTCGCTGATTCGTATGCAAATCAGGTTGCCATTGGACCCTCCCTACCCTGCTCAACTGCTAGGCAGGCAACAGCATCTGCATCAGGAGCCTCTCAGTCCCAAATCTCATCAGCCAATTTTATTCTACAGCCTGAGTTCCTCTCTCTCCCCAGAAGGCCTGCCTATTCGCTCCTGCATAGTTATTGGCCATTTAACTCTTTATTAAGCCAATCAGAAGGCACCTTAAGCAGAGACACATCTTCAGTGCACAAATATCCCATAACACAAAACCAGCCAGCAAATAAAAACATCCTTCCTCATGATTTAAATAGGAAAATATTAAAGGGTTGCTATGTAACATTTACTGAACTCCTACTGTGGTCCAGATACTGGACTAGCACCTGGAGAATACAGATAAATAAGACCGAGGTCCCGAAGTCACGTTCTCTGGGTGAGCCAGTGACAACTGCCACAGGAAGCTCCAAGGTCTAAGGGTGTGAAACACACATCCTTGATTTCACAAGTAGGGTGGGCTGTCTACTTTCCAAGGAAGGTGAAAGAGACAAAAACTTTACCACAGCGTTACTATATCAAGCCATTCCTCTAATCTTCATGACATCACTTATGGTTGTTTTAAGTCACATTATAAATTAAGAGGCTTCGGCTCAAGGAAATTAAGCAATTTACTTCAAGTTACGACGATCTAAATCCAGTCTCCAGCCTTTGCTCTTTCTAGTAACCTTGCTATCCTGACATTAGTCAGGATGACAGTGCATAGGGTCCATAGAAAACCCTGGGTGAAACCAAAGGCAATGCCACGCAGAGAGGAGTAGTAACTGGGAAACAGGGAGGGGTAGGGGAGAGGCAGAGGAGTGGTGGACCGGTGCTGCATTTCCAGGGTTATCGTCAGCCCATTGGTACAGCCTTGGCAGTTTCATCAACCACGGTGGGGGTATTGATAGGAGAAACACTGGCAAATGTTCTGAATCAGGATTTTTCCCTGGAGAGCCATTAAATCAGCACATACCCAGGGGCAAAGCCTAGGGAAACAGCTTGAAGGCTTCTTAAAGTATTTACAGTGGTAAATTTCAGAGGGGAATTGTGTAGGAGGGAGGCTAACATCTCAAGTCATGGGTATTCCCTGCATCCCTGTCTTTGTATATAAAGGTTAAAGATGTGTGCTGTCTGGAGACCCTGGTATATAACTTGCATTGCCTTTTGCTTGCTGTCTTTTGTGTCCTGGTGAAGGCTGAGAGGTTAGAGTAAGCAGAATAAACAGGGAAAAGTTAGCTATATCCCCTATATTACCCATGCTTATTCGCTTATTCTCTCTCTCTCTCTCTCTCTCTCTCTCTCTCATTCTCTCTCTCTCTCTCTCTCTCTCTCTCTCTCTCTCTCTCTCTCTCTCTCTCTCTCTCCTTTCTTTTATTTCCCCAAGGCAGGATTTCTCTGTAG
>JAQHUG010000191.1:1847098-1862098 GCA_028555095.1 Dicrostonyx torquatus | reverse complement strand
GAACCATTTCCCCAGGCCAAGCAAGTATGATTTCATCGCACTAATTTCTCAAAAGAAATTACGTTTGTTTTTGTTTTTCAATTTTCTTGGGACATATGATATATGTCACATTGTAATTTTCAGTTGCAAAGCTGTTGTTTTTCCTTTTCTGTTTTTGAAAATACATATTCATATATAAGGTTCTGTAGAACTATACCTACCTCAGAGGTCAGGGGTGACAGTCCCCAAGCAGTCAGGGGCAGTGACAGCAACTACACTATAGAGCTGTCTGTTTGCAGTCCAGGGCAGAAAGAGGAGGGAGCATGAAGTCGGCAATCAGGAAGGCACAGCAGTATTTAATTAGAGAAGGAGATTGTTTGTCAATAGTGGTTTCCCGAGTTTTACAGGCAAAGCTCAGAATGAAAAAAACAGCTGAAATTACAAATGATAGGATGGACATTTAGTAGATACAAAGAGCTGATATGTAGAAAATGAGATGCTGATCCATGAACTAAATACATAATTCAATTATTAGAGATAATCAGTAAATCTTTAACCCACTAATGGAATAAAATACAAATTACCTAGTCAGCACAACCCAAGGTTTATAAGCTATGGGGATAATGCAAGACAGTAAAGAACAGCAGCGAAGTTAATTGGCCATTTCCATCTTTATTAATTAGAGAACTAGGTGGCAATCATGTAAATTGAAGAGAACTGTATTTGGTGGAAAATACATGTAGCCATTTCAGACAGTGTTTCATATCATGTTATCTTTCAATATTTTAATACTAAAACAGGCAGGATCTCTTGCTCTTAAGTCTTTGTGGAGTAAGAACGATGGGTTTGGGGCTGTGGGTTAGGCGATTGTAAGCTCGCAGGTCTTTGCTTAAGCAGACACATCTCCGGGTGTGCCCATGAAGTTTTCAGAGAGCAGAGACTGAGCTGAGAAGGCCCACCCTGAAGGTGGGTGCCCCGGCTCAAGAATGGGTTCAGCACTTAATAAAGAAGGGCAGCTCTAGATAAGCACCCACAATGTGACCTGCTGCCTCGCGCTCCTGGGGCTGTCCCCTTCCTGCCACGATGGACTGTACGTACCCTAACAGCAGGGAACATGATAAGCCTCCCTTCAAGTTGCTTTTGTGAGGTGCTTTGTCCAGCAGCAAATAAAGTAACCAACACAACAGTGGCACAGGGAATTTTACAAGTGTCTTTCTTATTCTCCTTTTGAAGCTGATTCAGAAAAAAAGTGTAATTACTATACATATTCCTGTATTACAAATTTTGTTAATAAAATAGGTTATTAGTAGACTTTCTAGTAAATGTGATATATTTCAACTAATATGTTTACTCAAATGGGTTTTTTGATTGGTTTTTGATTTTTTTGTTTTGCTTTGACAGGGTCTCACTATGTAGCTCTGGCTGGCCTTGAACTCACAGAGATCCACGGGCTTCTGCCGCCTGACTGACGGGACTAAAAGTGTGCAGTACAACGCCTGGCTCCAAAGTGTGTGCAAATTGCTTTACTTCCACACTAGATTCTGCTGAGGTTTTACTTGTTTTGCTTGTTTAAGCAACAGCAAAGCTTATACTAGGGAAGTCCCAAGGTTGTTCCCAGCACTCAGACTCCCTTAAGCAGCATTACACTCAGTTCTTCCCTGAAGCAGCATGTCACCTTGAACACTTTTGAAGAACCAGGGCCCATTCTCCCAAACTACTTTTCACTTTTGAAAAACCACTCAAAGGATCTAATGGTCTCTTTGCACTTTAAAAACTGCCCCATGAAGGAAGATATTCATTCATGCTGTATCATTAAATGAAAAAGGCAGGCCACCCACAGGGAAGTATCGATACGTCCAGCCTATCTTATGAAAATGCACAGCCGAGTCTTGCTGGATAAGGTACGGGTCATGTTACTGGCAGGCCCGACTGGAAGCACTCTGTGTACTTTAACTCACACTTGACCCGTGATCACCTGTGAGAAGGATGCTACCATTCTCATCTTTACCTAACAGGTAAGAACGCCGAGGCACAGCTGTGAATTATGACTACACAGAGAAAGTTCTGGAAGTCATGAAGCCACATGTAATGGTATCAAAAAGAGTTTACATTGTTTACTTAACTAAATTAATTTGTGTGAGTCAGTTCTTCCTCTGTAGTTCTGTTTGGCTTAGAACGTGACATGTAGGCTAGATGGATCTTGAGCACAGAGATACGCCCGCCTGTGCCTCTTGACACCTGGGGTTAAAGGCGTGCACATCACACTGGACCTGGATTTATATTATTTGTGTAACAAAGTTAAGGGAAGCTGGAGACTTCACACTTGTTTTCTCCTATTCTCACCCGAAGTCTGAGAGTAGTGTGAGCTGAGGACCAGAGACCCAGCCCTACTTGGGAAGGAGATGGTGATCTGGGAAGATTTGGGAGAGCTCACCTGCTCTGCAGATCGTGGGATGGTTAGCAGGAGGAAGCGATTGCATTAATCACCAGGCTGTTCTACTAGACTGAACACAGTCAACACCAAGGCCTGGATCATCCAGGCTTGTGGAACCGTGTTCACCCGCCTGGCTCCATGAGAATCAGATCTGGCCTTCCACATGTTCCCCTGTTTATTTTTAATTTGTATTATTAATCTAGGTCTCTGTTTAATTTACCCAGTGAGGCTGTAAACTCTTGGACAGCAGTGGTGCTTTGGGAAGTAGCTTATCCTTCCCAGGATGCATAAACACAGAGAGTGTTTGGTAAAGGGGAGTTGAGTGGAAAGAAATCAAAGAAAGACGTCATGGCAGAACTGGGCGATGTGGAGTGTCAGGGCGAGCAGCGTACTGAAAACGAAGTCCATCACTTCAAGAGAGTATTTTACTCAAAACAAATGACTTAGGTACATGTTCTAAAATACAACAGAAAGTCCCCATTATGTCCAGTCATGCTGTGGTACTGTGACTACCACAGAAAATCTAATCCATTCTGCAAAAGTTGAATCCACTGGCTCATGTCCAGCAAAGGCTGGAAGAATCCCCCCTTTCTTCCCCATCCTCTTCCTTCACCCTTTTGTACAGTGCAGCCCTAAATCCTCTATATGGAGCAGAACACGGCACACCTGTGCTCAGGTGGGTAGCCTCGTATGAGATGTTGGAACTTTCTCCGTTGCTGTGATAGAAGAGCCGAGGAAGAAAAGGCTGATCTGGGTTCACAGTTGGGGTTACAGCCTGTTATGGTGGGGAAGTCACCCCACGGTGGAAAGATCGGGAGAAGGCTGGTCACACTACCGCACAGTCATGAAGCAGAGAGTGAGGAATGCTGGCTTTCAGCGCACTCTCCCCTTGTTATTCGGTCCAGGGCTGAACAAAATGCACTGCCCACATTTAGGCTGGGGCTTCTCACCTTGACAGACCTAATCTAGGTAATCCCTCATAGGTGTGCTCAGAGATTTGTTGCCATGGTGATCCTACGTCCATCAAATTGACAATCAGGATAAACTAACTCAGAAACCAAACAGGATGAAGAATGTACTGAGGAAAGGAGACAGTATCAGTGATGGGAGATTGGCTGTAGAGAGGAAACATCTAGTAGATAAATTCACTAAAAATGATGGAAACTAAGTTTCTCATTGCTGTAGAAGAGAGAAATAAACTAAGAAAAATGTTAGAGTGAACAGTGTGGTAATGAGCTGATATTGGGACTATCAGTGTAAACTCAAGGGCTTCAATAAACACAGATAAGGAGATAAATATCTCTGTGTATCTACGTGGATACATTTATATAAACATACAGTCCTTACCAACTTTCCTAACTTTGTTATATTTTCAACTATAAATTGCATTAGCATTTAAATTCATCACTTTTAAATTTATCTGGGATTTGTGTGTGTGTGTGAGAGAGAGAGTTTGTGAGTGTGTGTGTATATGCGTGTAGAAAGAGAATGGTTGGCACTTTTGTATTTTTTAGCAACTTGCCAATTTCCCCAATACTATTTATTGAATAATTCATCTCTTCCCATTGATCTGAGACACTTTCATTATCATATATTATGCTGACTGCAAACATATTAGGAAAGCAACCTTGATGCTTAATGATGGAGCGATGCTGACACATTTCTCTCTCTTCTACTCTGCTATCTTGAGCACAGGGGCCAGTTTCACATCTCTCTCTCTCTCTCTCTCTCTCTCTCTCTCTCTCGTGTGTGTGTGTGTGTGTGTGTGTGTGTGTGTGCGTGTGTGCATGTAGATCAGAAGTCAACAGTCAGGTGTCTTTCTCAGTTCCTCTCTGTCTTATTTGTTGATTCAGGGTCTCTCACGGAAAACTCAGCTCTCCAATAGGATAGCCTACCTGGCTAACGTGCTCCAGGGAACTGCCTCTATCTTACCTTCATTCTCAACTCCCAGTGCTTGGGTTACAGGTACATGCAACTCTCTTTGCTGGCCTGTGTGTGGGGGCTACGGATCCAAATCCAGATCCTCTGGCTTGTGTGGCAGGCCCTTACCAACTGAGCCATCTCCCCAGACCCCCAAAGGATATTCTAAGTTCAACAGACGCTGCCTGTGTGAACTCTTGCCTCAGAAAGCATCACTGCCAGTTTAACTGCTCAGCTGTATCTCAACCCTCTCTACCACTGCCTACCCTGTTCAGCAGGCCTTCCTTTTCCCCCTTTTCTCTGTAGCTCCTCCAGTTAGGCCATCGGGAGCTTTACCCATGTTATTACAACAGCTCCATCCTTCATAATGATTCCCGAAAAAACAGAAAAATCAGTAAGTAAACATAATAGTATCGCTCTGACTCTGCAGTTCCAAAGTCTTCAGGTCTGCTCACTGTCTTGAGCGGTGCCAGATTATGGAGGCCACTACTGATCTTCCAGCAGTTCCTCTTCCACCTGCTTTGTAAATATTCTACACCTTGCTTTTCAGAGCTAGATTTGAACCTCTGATGTCAGCACTGATCTTTTTTTCTGTCCCAACTCTACCTAAAATGAGCAGTTTCAGTCCTATTTGACATAGTACCTGAAAATGACGCTGCTCCCCCACCCAACTCCTTCCACATTGATTTAGTAAGTGACACTAGTCTAGTAACTTAGGATGTTGTCATTAAGGAGACAAAGTCCTTGTCCTCAGGGAGTTTACATTCCAGGAGGATTTTTGTTTGATCCCATCAGGAATCTGCTGACAGGAAAACTATTATTCCCTCCCCATTCACTATTCTTTGTTAGGGAGAGAACGGGAGTTCAGACTCCAGTTTGCTCTGGAGTCACGTTTCCTGAGCACTGTGCTTTGCTGAAGTTTTGTGAGGTAAAAAGAACTTTGGTTCCTCAAGAGGATTAATTAGGGTGCTGGTTGGGCAAAACAATTTTGTGGCAATGTTGAAAAAGCCATGCCCCCTTTGCTGCCTCCAGTCACTCAATAAGTAAATATAGGCATCAAGTTTTTTCTGTTTTTGTTTGTTTAGTTGGTTTTTCATGACAGGGTTTCTCTGGAGCTTTGGAGCCTGTCCTGGAAACTAGTTCTTGTAGACCAGGCTGGCCTCGAACTCACAGAGATCCGCCTGCCTCCCTCTCTAGTACTGGGATTAAAGGTATGTGCCACCACCGCCTGGCTAGGCATCAAGTCTTATATCAAAGTTGAATCTTTGATTTTGAGGACTGTTTTAATTGCTTGATACAGAAACCAGATAGAAAAAAAGAAAGAAAGAAAGAAAGAAAGAAAGAAAGAAAGAAAGAAAGAAAGAAAGACCTGCCACACACATACACATACAGCCCGCAATAAAACGTTTTGTTGGGTTCTTAATCTCAGTGTTGGCCTTCATAGTGAAACCCCTGCTGTGGGGCTGGACTATATGATTTGAAAGAAAGAAAGAAAGAAAGAAAGAAAGGAAGGAAGGAAGAAAGGAAGGAAGGAAGAAAGAAAGGAAGAGGTAAGTGTATTTAGGTCGTTTGAAATAAAAGTGTTTATTCAGTGGACGGAGCCTGAGGTAGGCCAGCTCTCAACTACCAAAGTTACTCTGTCCCTTTTTGTTTTTATTGAGACCCTTGTCTAAAAGCATCCAAAGTAGCTGGGATTAATAGGCCTATGTCACCAGACCCAGCTTAATTAATTAATTTATTTTTAATATTCACAAGAACAATGCAAAATTGATATTATGGTTTTAATTTTAACAGGTGGAAAGACCGACTCAAGAGGGTTAAACTGCCCATCATGCTCTTCTGGCATTAGGTTTGCAATAGGAATTTTATTGACCACACACAGAACTGAGCAAAAATTTTGTCACTTTGAAAATAAGCAGAGACAAGTTGTTATTTAGAGAACTTCTAAATGGGCTAGGGGTGGGGCTCAGGGAAGAACACTTGTGCAGAGAGTGCCTATGAAAGATAGGTTAATCCAATAAATAATAATGGAAGATTGCTGTCATGCTATTTTGAGCTTAAAGAAAGAAAAAAATAAAGATGGAGAGAGGACAGTTAACGGGCCCGAGAGTGCAAATTGATGGGAGAAATAGCTTGTAACATTCTGCAGCACAGTGGGATGGTGGCTGATAACAATTTATTGAATATTTTCAAATAGCCTGTAGAGAGGATTTTTGAATGTTCTCAACATCAAAAACTGATAACCGAGGTAATAGATAAGCCAGTTGCTCCTTTCATTATCTATTATATACTGCATTGAAATACCACACTCTCGCCTAGAAATACATACAATTACTGTGTGTTAGGCAAAACATAAATATAGGTTTAAAGAACTAAATTCTAACCTTGCTTCTTTAAAAAAAGATTTGATATTATTTTAAATTGTATGTGTGCATATGTGCGTATATGTGTGCACACGTGTGTGTGTATGCCAGAAGATTCCTCCTGGAGTTGAAGTTACAGGCAGTTGAGTCACCCAATGTGGGTACTGGAAATGGAAGTCAGACCCTCTCAAATATACGTCTTTTGCAAGAATAGCATGTGCCGTTAACCACTGAGCCTTTTTTACCAGCTCCCCTTATCTTGCTTCTTAAGCCAAAATAATACTAGGTACTTCAACGATTTACATGTAAACAGGAAATCACCAATATCTCGGAAGAATATACATGGGTGCATATTTTAATAAATCTGGAATGAGCAGAACATTAAAAAATATAACACAAAATCCAGAAGTTATAAAGGAAAAGATTAGTAAATCTGATTGTGAAATCTAGAGTTTGGGGACTGAAGAGATGGCTCAGTGGCTAAGAGGGCTTGTTATGCAATCATGATTACCTGGGTTTAGATCCCCACATCCATGTCAAAAGCCTGACTGACCACATACCTGTAACTCCAGTGCTATGAGAGGCAGAAACGGAAGGATCACTATCTTGGGCCCTGCCACCTACCCTTATGGTTCAGTGGGGGAAACAAGGCAAAGAGTACTAGAGCAGGACATCTGACGTTCCCTGACTTCCAAACCCTTGAACAGGTGTGCACATGCACATTTACACACACAGATGTGCATGCAACCCGCCACACACATACACACACAGCCTGCAATAAAACGTTTTGTTGGGTTCTTAATCTCAGTGTTGGCCTTCTTAGTGAAACCCCTGCTGTGGGGTTGGACTATATGACCTGCCCGCTTCTACACGGAGATCTTGCTTGACAAGCTCGACCGACTGATCACAGGCATTCAGTCAGGAACAGGGTGGGGATATGTAGTCTCTGTCCTGGGCTGTACCACTTTGTACTTGGAAACTTAACATGGCCAGATGTCTGAAGCTTCAACAACAGAGCGAATGGACGTGGGGGGTCTAACACACTTGGCATGATTGACAAGGCTGAGCTGATGAGCCTCAGTGACCAGATCCCCAGAGCTCCCTGTCAGTCCTTCCTCGGTTGTTTCAAGACAAGGTCTAACTGGGCAGCCCAGGCTCTGATCTGACACACTCCCATCCGTCAGCCTCCTCAGTGCCGGGTTGAGAGGTCTGCACCACTGTTCCTGACATGTCTTCTTGAAGCTGGGCTGAGGCACAGAAGACAGGAAAAGCAAGCAGGAAAGGACAAGTGCAACCTATTTGCTTCCTTGACGGAACTAATTCTCCTATGGAAGGTACTGCTTTACTGTTTTAAGAGCTGTTTAGCTGAAAGGAAGCTATAACTGAGTTTATATGGCTTTCCTTAACAAAATTAGGGAATGTATCAATTTGGAAAACATTAGGGACTGACCTAGAGGGCTGTAGGGGAACTGCTGCTTATACTTTGTCATTTGTAAAGTGCATGTCCTCTATTAAGCACTGTCTCAGGGTGACAAACACACACTAACAGGGGATGAGCAATGGGTAATTTTTACAATTTTGCTTTTAGTCTCTTCAGTCGCTTAAATTACAGCATTTTAAAATGAGACTTTTGAATAACACTGAGGCTTTCCAAGAGGAAGGTTTGATTTGTGGTGTGTGTATGAGTGTGGGCGTGCGTGGGGGTGAGCATGTGGGGGTATGCATGTGTATGTGTGCATGAGTGTGGTGTGTGTGTGTGTGCGCACGCGCACGTGTATGAGGGTGGGGGATGTATGCATGAGTGTTTGAACATGTGGAGGTGTATGAGTGTGTGGTGTATGTATGAGTGTAGGTGTGCATGGGAGTGAGCACATGGGGTGTGTATGTGTGCATATGTGTGCTTTGTGTATCAGTGTGGGTGTGCATGTGTATGAGTGTGGCTGTGCATGTGTGTGGGGTATACATATGAGTGCATGTACTCGTGGAGGTGTATATGACTGTGTGGGGTGTGTATAAGTGTGGGTGTGCATGGGGGTGAGCACGTGGGGGTGTGCATGTGTATGTGTGCATATGAGTGCAGTGTGTGTATGTGTGTATGCACATGTATGAGTGTAGGGGATGTATGTATGAGTGTGGGTGTGCATGGGAGTGAGCCTGTGTGTGTGTGCATATGGGTGTGGTTTGTGCCTCAGTGTGGGTGTGTATGAGTGTGGCTGTGCATGTGTGTGGGGTGTACATATGAGTGTGTGAACTTGTGGAGGTGTATATGAGTGTGTGGGGTGTGTATGAGTGTGGATATGCACGAGGGTGAGCATGTGGGTGTGTGCATGTTTATGTGTGCATATGGGTGTGGTTTGTGTATCAGTGTGTGTGCATGTGTGTGGGGTGTACATATGAGTGTGTCTACTCGTGGAGGTGTATACAAGTGTGTGGGGTATGTCTGAGTGTGGATATGCATGAGGGTGAGCATGGGGGGGTGCATGTTTATGTGTGCATATGAATGTGGTTTGTGTATCAGTGTGTGTACATATGCATGGGGTGTGTGTATGACTGTGGGTATGTATGAGTGTGTATGTATGTATATGAGTGTAGGTGTGCATGTGTGTGGGAGTGTGCATGTATAGATATGTGTGCCTGTGTGTGTGTATGTGTATATAAGTATGTGGGCAAGCCTTTCTGAAAGGAAGAAGGAAATGCAGCTTAGCAGGCTTAATTGTTTAGTACCCCGCGGGGGAGTAGAAAGATGGTCTACCCAGTGTTCTTCTCTTTACCTTGACTGTGGAGATTCTGTACAATCAGAAACTCTTTCCAGATCAAGACAGGCAGTGCGCTCCAGACAAGACCAGAACTCTCCAGGAAAAGATCTCTTAAGGGACTTAAGTCCAGACAGACAGCGTACAGTAAGGACAACAGCGGAAATCCGGTCAGGAACAAGAGCTGTGGATGTGCTTCAAGAGTTTCATCACAGGCCTACCATGAAGACATCCAGACTGCCAAGGGACCACGCTGACACTGCCAAAACGGCAGACATCAGAAGCAAAATGGCAAGAGGCCCAAGCACAGTCTCAACAATAGCTTACACTTACCGATTGTGTCCCAGGCATGGTGCAGAGTGTTTTATGGGATTATCTCATTTAGGAAATTGAGGGAGGTAGGTGAGGAACGTACCCAGGTTTAACAGCTGAGGTCGTAACCCAAGGCACATGATGTTTCAGTAAGAGTAGCTAAGAGTGTCTCGAGGACTTTTGAGCAAATATTCAGAATGGAATCAATTATAGGGCCACACATAAAATTGTTAAGTTAGAAAAGAAAAGGGCCGGTTGTGGTGGCACACACCGGTAGGATTTGCTGAAGGAGGCAGAGGCAGGAGGATCACGAGTTCGAGGCCAGCCTGGGCTACACATGGGGGCTGGGGAGATGGCTCAGAGGTTAAGAGCACCGACTGCTCTTCCGGAGGTTCTAGTTCAATTCCCAGCAATCACATGGTGGCTCACAACCATCTATAATGAGATCTGGTGTCCTCTTCTGGCCTGCAGGCAGGGAGGCTGAACACTGTGTACATAATAAATAAATAAATAAATCTTAAAAAAAAAAAAAAGAAAGAAAGAAAAGAAAAGGACCCCATCATGGAAGAAAGTGGAGAAGAAAACACGGATCCAGCTTTCTGTGAAGGAGCTGTGGCTGGGCATGGTACATTAATCAAAGCTCCAGCTGCCAGCCCCAGAGCAGGCTCCTAATTGCTTCCAGCTGCTAAGATTAGGGGCGAGCAGCAGGAAATGTCTACCCAAATCGCAAAGGAGACACTAGCACCAACTGGGACAGTCACTAAACTCTGAGAAGACAAAGGCCCAACCTCAGGCCTCGGTCTTCTGAGGAGGCCCGTGGGTGGCCTCTCGCCAGCCACAGGGTCAGTCAACCCAGAAACAAACATGGAGAAAGGGTATCTATGAAACTACTGAACAGGACTGTCCCTCAGTAGGCACTGCAGAGGACAACACTATCCTCACAAAGACTGTGTTCAAGAAGAAAGCCTGCCCATGGTGTCCCCGAGGTAATCCAGTATCATAGTGAGATGGGCTGGACAGACGTAAGGGTGGGGAAGGAAGTGACTAGAAGATGGTGCTGCTGCAGAGCTGCATTACAGCAGGACATTGGAGGGTCACTCAGCAGTAAACATATAAGACCGCTCCACAAGGGCTGGGACTCTCCTGGCCAGCCTATCTGACTACTAAATGTCTCTTGCTCCATTCTAATGGCATCTCTGTACCACCAGCCTTGACTATTCCCATCACGCACTTGTCATGACATTTCTAACCCTACCCCTACCCCCGTATTGGGGTTAAGAAGGAAAAGAAATAAACACTATTCTGGGAAAATCTTGACCCACCGCTAGAACTCACCTCCGCCCTTGCCTTAACCTCACTTCGATCTAAGTAAATTCTTTGCTGAGAAGCTCACACTCCCTTGAAGGTATGCTCTGCTCTGTGATAAAAACTTCCTTCTGCTTCTGTACTTCATCTTGTCTCTGAATTCTTTCTCTGACTGTGACAAGAACCTAGAAACACTGATAGAGGCCTCAATTTTCCTATTTCTGAGACTCTATGGCCCACAAGGATAGAGTCTGATGTAGCACAGGACACAGCCTGCTCCTGTCAAATAGTAGGCTAGAGGCATGCTGAGAACTGAGGATGTCAGAGAGAGATGGGAAAGGAACAAGGAGGCTATGGTGCTTAAACAGCACAGGAAAGTGGATCGCAAGCTGTTATTACTTCTCCATCCTGCGGTGACCTATTCCTGACATTCTCGTTTTCACAAGAACCGGGTGAGTTTTGCTGTTTTAGCACAAGTGATAAACCATTTACCTACTTTGGAACTATGAGTACAAAGCTTGAGTATTCTCGGAAAATGGAAGAGGTGGATGTGGTTGGCAGTGGGTCGTGTTTGAAATGAGAATATAGGACCAAAGAGAAGCCGCATCAGTGAGAACCTGCTCTCGACCCTAAGGCCTATTTCCATAGTGTGGACGGTTGGGAGGCAATCAAAGATACCTGAATATCAACTTCCCATAACCTCTCTAGACTGACATCTGCAGAAGACAAGACTGGGAAGGAGCCAAATGCAACTGCCTCTGAGAACATCCCAACTAGATCCTGGAGAACGAACTTAGGAATCTTAGAGAGTTCTATTGCTAAGTGAAAAGCGGTCAAGGAGAGTCATTTCCTGAGATAAATGCTCTCTTGGTGTAAATGGGACTGAATAGTCTGCAGGGGAAACAGCAGAAACATCGCAGCATATAACCCTTCTCCCTTCAGGAAAAGGTGTTCAAAGATTTCCTTACTTGGGATTAATGAGATCATCTTGAATAATTTATAATAAATACAGGTCAAAGTCTTGATGTCCTGTGGGCTATATATGTCTTCATAATAATGATAATAGTGGCAATGTGTGTGTGTGTGTGCATGTGTGTTAAAAAAAATGTAGAATTAAACCAGATTGATTACTTATAACAGAATGCTGTCTCCCAGAGTCTCTGCTGGAAGATCAGTGGTTGGTCCTGGGGAGGTTTTGTTTGTTTGTTTGTTTTGTCAACCTGACACAAGCTTGAGTCATTTGGAAAGAGGGAACCTCAACTGAGAAAATACTTCCACCGGAGTGGCCTGTAGGGAAATCTGTGGGGGCATTTTCTTAATATTAATTAAGATTGATGTGGGAGAGCCCTGCCAACTGTGGCCAGTGCAACCCCTGGCAGGTAGTCCTAGGTTGTACAAGAAAGCAGGCTGACTAGGCGATAAAGAGCAAACCAGTAAGCAGCATTTCCCATGGTCTCTGCTTCAGTTCCTTCCGAGTGTAGCACGAATAATAAAAGCCCAGAGATAGATATTGGGGCTCAAACTGAAGATCAGAGAAGCAAAGCAGCCAATCACTAGAAAGTTCTTATCCTCAGCGTGAATGCAGACTTGCAACGCTCTCCGCCTCAGACTGCAGACTGAGCCTGCCTCCTCCCATCTTATATCCCTCTCCCTTGCTGATGAACTGTAAGATGTAAGACAAAATAAACCCTTTTCTCTCCAAGTGACTGTTGGTCAGATTGTTTATCTGCAATAGATAGCAGATCAAGAAAATTATTATCAGTCTATAATTGAAGAAAAGGCTGTCAAAACCCTGTAACCGAGAGGAATAAAAAGAGCCCATGTAACAATTTATGCCTAACTTCAATGGGAGGAACCATAAATGGAATATCTTTTCTCTAGGTATAGATGCTATTAACAAATATGCCTTAACACAGCAGCATAAAATGCCATAGAAGAAGAAAAAACAGCAAAAATTGAGTAGGTGATCCTAGGCTGTTAGCTTTCAAATTTCCGTCACTCCAGCACCGCTACCTTGAGCATCCGTCCCTATCCTTGTACTTAATATTTCCCTTTACATTGGTGTACATCTTAAATTTACATATGCTTTTTAAAAGAAGAAACATTATATCAGGACTATAAAAAGGAAACCAATATCACTTGCCATAAATAGGAGGTAACAATAAAAACAAGCACTCTTATGTAATAAAAACCAAAACAATGTTACACAACCCTGGCTAGATACTATTACACATGTCAAAGGCGTTCAGCCTGGGGCCTGCTCTCTTTTCAAAGGGAAGATTGGCAAGTGATAGCTACACAAGGACCAAATGGAAAGTTTCTCCTTGAAATGATAGACAAGGGCCAGGAGAGAATGAGGAGGGAACATCCCTTTCCTTGTGTAATTTGATGTCGGTGTCTGGGTAACATGGAGAGCAACTCTTACGACCTGTAGCCCAAACCATGATCTGAACTTGTGGATATGAAAATGTGGGGTACACAGCTTGTGACCCCCCCACCGAAACGAAGTAGAAATAAGATGGGAAATCAGAGAAAGAAGATATTTATTTATTTATTTTTAATTCTAAACACACACAAACACATTAAGAAACAGGAGCAGAAGACACACAAACACAAGCCAAAACAGAAGAAACCAGGAGGGTGAGCTTACACTTGAAAGGGATCAAAGACAGCTTACAAAATAGAGAAGCCAGTCGAAGTCCAATCAGCTCAGACGCTCCATCAGTGTGAAGGGAAGAACAAATGAGTACAAAGGTCAAGACTATAGGTCGTAGCAATGTTACTTGGACCTCTGCTCCTGAGGGGGAACAGAAGGGGTGTGAGAGAGGCAGCTGACACCTCTCTAGAGCCCAGTGAGATCACTGTATGACTTACTCAGCTGGCAGAAGTAACAGGACCAACTGGCATGTCAGGTATTCCTGCTTCTTCATTTTTCCCTGGTGGGGGAGGGATGGGAATTTGTCCAGCTGAATTTTACTTCTCAGAGAACTGTTTTGCATGTAGACTTTGAATTGCCCATCACTTAATTTGTTTTTCTAGGAGGTAATAAAAAATGTAATTTATAACTGGCAGGTTCAGTGACCAGAGAGAGTGATAAGATTCCAAACGCAGAGCATTGCTATTCGGTACCTTTAGCAATTCTGCATATAATTGGGTTTACAGCAAGGCAAAGATGGGCCACTTGGGGCTACTGTAGTTGCCATTTATACCTCAGAAAATAGTGCCTAATGATTGGGGAAGGGTAAGTAAATAGAAGACCAATAGAGCTCAAAGGAAGACCCAAACAGATCACCCCAGAAGTCACACAGATGCTATCCAACACAAAACTGTTATGTTGCCTCAAAAATTGTACCTTCTGACTTATGATTGTGACTCAGACATAAGAAACCTAAGCCCTTTATATTAGAACTAACAAAATTTAAATATTTTTAATAATTAACTTTTATAGTATTTGACATATTATGTCTCCCTCTTTTAAAAGACAGAATGCAGTTATGTATCCCAGCCTGACCTTGAACTCACTTATATAGCCCAGGTTAGTCTCAAAGTCATGATTCTCCTGCCTCAGTGTTCCTAGTACTGAGATTACAGCTGTGTGCTACTGCACCCAGCCTTTCTCTGTTTTATCTTTTTAAGATTCAAAACAACATCTCTAAAGAACTAGTCCAAATACAGCTTTCTAATTTTTATCTTTTCTTTCAGTTGTTTTCTGTTTTTTTTTTTTTGTTCTCACATTGATGTATTGAAAGAGGGAGCCATATTTCCAAAGCTTTCTCTATTTTACTATACAATTGAAAATTGTACTTTAGGGCTGGAGAGATGTCTCAGCAATTAAGAGCCCTGACTGCTCTTCCAGAGGACCCAGGTTCAATACCCAGCACCCACATGGCAGCTCATAACCATCCCTTGGTAACTCAAGACCCAGGGGATCTGA
>JAQHUG010000191.1:1802212-1846966 GCA_028555095.1 Dicrostonyx torquatus | reverse complement strand
AGACCAGCCTGGTCTACAAGAGCTAGTTCCAGGACAGGCTCCAAAGCTACAGAGAAACCCTGTCTCGAAAAACCAAAAAAAAAAAAAAAAAAGTAAATAAAATTTCAGAAAAAACTAAAAGCAGTATATTACATTTGTATGATATTACTGTCTTCTCACACATCTTCCCCATGACCCGCCGAGGCAAGTAGACTTCAGAGGAATAGCGGGCAAGGCTGAATGCTTGCCGCACTGCTGCATTTACTCAACCTGTGAATGCTGGTGACATTTGAAATGAGCCGCACTTGAAGATGGTGTTCTGCCCGGGAAGGGGAGACTGTCTCCTCGGTTCTCACAGGTGGCCTTATTTCATTAAGACGCCTTAGTCGTAGGTGGTGGGTAATGTGTGAGAGACGTTTCCTGAGGAGACGTAACACATGTCTACTCCCTCTAGAAAGGAAGAGAACTCACAACAGTCCAAAGCCATTAGTGCACCAAAGTCCAACTTGTGAACCAGTGAGTTGGGGCTCCCACTAGAACCACTAGGTGAGTGGTTACTTACAGGAGCAGGGATGACTCCAAGCCCGCCCAAACAGAGGTGATGCCTCCCCAGAGGAACCCTAGAGGGCTCTGCACAACTGCCAGGCACCAGTGATCTCCTTGCAGTGTGCCTGGTCTGTCTCCCAGCAGCTGGGTACTGGGTCTATAAAACGGAGTAAGGGTCTTTCAGAACCCTGCAAGTTTCACCTTTCCCAGTCATGTGATGTTTGTTTGCCACCTGGGTCTCAAAAGCCTTCGGTCTACCTCTTTGAGGGAGTTTCAATTCCCACACATAGTAGGGTCTGCTCCTGGCTTGTCCCGGACTTGGTTCTCAGAGTGACGTGAATGACACTACTAAACACACCCGAGACTGGAGCTGGCTTATGTATTGGGAGAACCAGTGTAGCTTCACAGACCAGTCTGATCCAGTCTCTGGTATAGCCAGTGTGTGCTGTCCCTCCTAGCAGGATGATGTGTGATGACAAACCACATAATGAGACTGAATGACGGGCATGATGGGAGGAAGGTGGCAGATGTTGAGTAGGGGACGAAGAGAAATGGCATGTATTGATGCTTGCAATGTGCCTTTCATCATCAATGTGTTGTCACGACATTATCACCAGTACCTACTGCCATCCTTGGTCCCAGGCTAGAAGGGAGGAGATGGAGACCCAAGATGAACTATCTTGCCCAAGCATTGGTTTGATTTTATTTGTAGGCATTGCTTCTTGAGGTGTTGTCACCCTCAAGTCGGGGGACCTCTGATGTCAGCAATAGAGAGCTATCTCCCAGGGGACTAGGGCTTGAAGGTGACATGTCTGTCTGTAGATAGAAAACCTCACGTTGGCACTTGGAAGGTAGAGGCAGACAGACGAGGACTTCGGGGTCATCCTGTGCTACATCAGATCTTATCGTCAATGAAACAAAACACCCACATTAAGGACCAAGTCAGTTTGATTTGCTTGTAGTCTTGGCTCCTTTGGCAGCATTAGCCCACCCCCAACACGTGGCCCTCTGTCCTGGCTGCCTTACGTAATGAAGCTAGCCAAGGCATGGCTCATGCCTTGAATTTAAAGTTTTCAAGAAACTTTTTGGAATTCTTTACTTAAGAGTAACATAAATACCCTATGACTAATATTTAATTTGATGAGCAGCAGTCGGAGACCCTTATCCTTTCTCCTTTTGCAATTTTATCACTTCACATTAACTTTTAGAGGTTTAAATATGTCATCTCGTCACGACTCTGTAAGTTTTAATTATCAAAGCAGCTACATCAGTTTTTACCAAAAGCAGAGTGACCTTATTTTATAGCTGAAACAAAACCCAAGGCTCGGTCCCAGCAGCAGACACTTAATAGGTCATTCCATAAAGATTTATCTATACTGAGTGGACAGAGGAGAATTTCAAATAGGGTCAAACCATGTACGCACTTATCCTTAATCACTTAAGGTGCGGCAGGATTTTTTTCCATTAAAGGCAACATCTTGGTTAAATGATGTTTGTTTTTATGATGACTCAAAAAAGAACCCCAATAACCACCCCCCCAAAGAAAAGCAAAACAACAACAAAACTCCTGCACTCAATAATTTAGAGGATAGAAAATTCAGCAACCAATTTTAATATAACCTCAGGGAAAAACAGAACCAACAAGCTAGTTTTCTTTGATTTCAGCAGAAGGAGGCTTCTCTATGGGACCAGAGAAGCAGGCAGTGTTTCGTAACTGTATTTATACACCTGGCATAAGAAACGAGTCCTCCAGAATGAAAGCAAAAATCTAGGGCAGAAATAGCTGGGTGTTGGAGGGAGGTGGGCATGCGTGTAGGAGAGAGGGTGAGGGACACGCATCTCCTGTCTCTTAGATTTAGAAATATCAATTTCGACCTGTCTTCTTGCTTACTTTGCTGCTGCACAATTCTCTGAAGAGATGTGATTAAATCCCTCAGCCTCTGCACCCCCATTCCCACTCCCACCATTCCCTTCCCTAGCAAAATCTGTTGCCGGCGCCTATTCTGTGGTCCTTTCTTGTGTGGGTTTTCTCTGCGGACTAACAGCTAAATCAGGAAAAGGTCTTGGCCACAGCTCACTGCTTCAGCGACTACTCTGAGGCCAGCTGGGGGCTGACAGCCTCAGACCCCCCAACCACTTGCCACACAGATGCAATCACCTTGAAAGGCAGATGTTTTCCTCCGTTAACCTCAGGCCGAAAAATGAAAACCGGAAGTACGTTGATCGTTCATGCAGTTGCCCACTGCTCATTCTAGGAACCAGAACCAAAGAAATGTTCGGTGGGAGCTAGACGTGGCTTTTCTTAAAAAATAAACATTTCACGTGCAGAGTCAGTACCAAATGTGCTTTGCAGAGTTCTTTGGAAAAAAAAAAAAAAACACTAAATGGCCCTACTTTTTTTTTTTTTTTTAAATCTTCCTGTCAGTGAGAAACTGAGGTAGTGGTGGTGCGGAGGCTGGAGGGCTGGAGGGTAAATGCTTGGTATTTAGAGAACAGGCCTCATTTTCTTGATTTTATAAAACATCGTTAAAACAGACATAAGGCTTATAAATTATAATTTTGCCATTATGGATAAAAGTATCCTTGCAAGCATGTTTTGGATGAGGTCTGAGGAAAGGGGATTGTTTGAGATATCTTACTTGGCTGCTGGAATTTTCTGTAATGCAGAATGTCATTTGTCTGCTTTCCCAAGTCCAGTTTTCCACCAGGGCAGAGACGAAGGACTGCCTGTCTACTGGAGAACAGTACAAGCGGCAGAAGCAGAAACTGACTACCAAAGGGAATCCACATCCTGTAGCCCTGACGGGGGCATGCCCTCATAGCCTGCCTCATTCTGGCTCGTTCCTGTAAGCTCGGTTAGTAGCCTCTCGGGCCTGCCTGAGTGGAGGTTACTGCTCAGTGAGCGAGCTTGCTTGCTAGGTCCTGCACGCCTAAATGAGCTGAGACAGGCGAGCCCTCCCACTCGTGATCCTGCCATGTCATCACAGCATTCCCTGCACTGCTTTCTGTGATCCAGATGTCACATGACCCTCTCTTCCAGATTCCTCAGGCCCAGAGAGACCTGTAGCTTAACTAAGGGCCAGAGGAGCTTAGTCTCCCAAACCAGACTCAGAATGACAATCAAATGACAGAGGGCAGGTAGGTGGATGGGGAGGTGTCACTGAGTCCAGGATGAGTAGTCAGATAGTCTGGCCTCCTACTAATTTATAAGGATATCTAGTCCCTCCACTGTTTCAATGGCAGTCCCAAGTCTTCCCGTCTCTTAAATGGAAATAATTAGGTCCTCAGAAGCATATGTAAGAGCCAAAATTAATTGTTTGGTATATAGTTAATGCTCAACAAATACAAACTACTATCAGTAAAGACAAGCAGACAAGAGTTTTCAAATGCCACCTGGTAGCCGGGCATGGTGGCCCATGCCTTTAATCCCAGCACTTGGAAGGCAGCGGCAGGCAAATCTCTGTGAGTTGGATTACAAAGCAAAGCAAGTTCCAGAACAACCAAGGCTGTTACATAGAGAAACCTGTCTCCAAAAATAAATAAATGAACAAATAAAATAAAGTGCCACATGATTCTGGTGTCTTTGAACCCATTTCTTGAATGGGCAAGTGGTGGGCATATTTAACTTAGCTTTAAAACACATCTTTTGCATCAGTTCTGCAAACGTTGGTTTTGTGTGTGTTGACTTCCATGCAGAGAAGCAGGCACGAAGGCAAGCTCTCCCAGCTGAGCATTTTTGCTTTACGCTATGCCTGGCCTCTACAAGTTGTCTAATGAATATTTATGAACCAGCACTAATACATGTCTACCTCAGAGAATTGCAGCCCGGCATCCTCTGACCTTTCTTCCTGTCTCCCCTGTTTTCTGGGGTCTTGATACTGACAATTATGGTTGTAACATCTATTTTTATTAAACGAGAAAGGGACAAAATTAGGAAAATGAAAGGCTTGGGTGTGCTTGGCTCTGTTGCTTTTTAAAACGCGTATTAACTATTAACGTTAACTTTGTTCTGGGCATGCTGCCAGCTGCTTTTCTCATTGCTCTATCTTTTAGTCATTTCAAGAACATAAAAGGAAGTTATTTCAGCTGAGGATCTGAGAAGTTGTGCAGTCTGTTCTAAGCTAAACAGCCTGAAGTGGCAGAGTCCTAAGCCATCAAGAGCTAGAAATATCTATTTCTCGTTTCTCAAATATTTTGGAGGGCCCACTACGTGCTATTCACTTTACTAGGGCTAAGGACACAGTGGATGACAGTAGATAGGCCATTGCAATTCAGTATCACAATGTGGGGGGTTAGGTCTTGCATGCAGAGAGCATGGGGCTTGCAAGGCTCAGGGGTAGAAATAAGTAAGGGACTTGTGAGGTTTTGCAAGGAGTTTATTTCAGTACTCAGTACATTATAATCAAGGCATGGGCAGAGCACCACGGGCTCTCAGGAGGGGGCCACTTCCTCTGCCTGGGTAAGTCAGACCAAGCATGAGTTTCCTTCAAGTACTGTGCCAGCCGCTAAGGTGCTTGGGATGTTTCACAAAGTAGTAATAATGGGCTGTGGGGTAATTATGTTCATTTCTATGATTAAAGTTTTTCAAAATGAAATGAAATTTAAAGACTCTCCACAGTTATTCCTTTTTCTTGGCCCCCATCATGAGCTGAAGGGCAGCCTTGACTGGGTCAGAACATACAGAATAAGGTATAGCGGTGTGTGTGTGTGTGTGTGTGTGTGTGTGTGTGTGTGTGTGTGTCTATGATGCATGTGAGAAGCAGTGTAAGATCTTGATGTGTGTTATGGGCACAAATCTCTCCTAATAATACCAGTTGACCCTCTATCTAATACTGGTCTCAGGCTGTGTCCTTGAGCTATACGGGTTTTAAGGGCTCACTGAGGCTCCTTATAACCCTAGGAACAGGATCAGCTCTGTCTAGTGCTTCCCATGAGGAAATGGAGGCACAGATATAGTAAGAGATGTGTGCTCACGCAAGAAGAGTCGGCAGCAGAGTATTTAAAGCTGGGACAGCGTGGCCTCAAGCGGCTATTCTTGATAGCTGGCAGTGTAAAAGAACTGTGCGATGCTCATGACATTGCTCGTGTCAATTAAATGTAAGTCCCGGGTCTCTGGCTGGCTATTTATTTATGGGCAGTCCCACGGGTAGCCCGTCCAGTACTATCTTCTATCTCAGATGTTAGAGCTTGTGACTGTCATTGGCAGAAAAGCAAGGTGCCCATTCCACCCTTGTGAGCTATTATGGAGGGGAGTCTTGCCTGTGGCTTGGTGGAACTTTTCACGCAAGTCTGGAAGCAAAGTTAACGTCTCCTCAGAGGCCTTCATGAAGGTTCAGCCAAAGATGGGTGGTGCTGACACTGGCAGTTGTGTGTTTCTAATGAAGCACTTTCAGGCTCATTATGTGATCAAGTTCCACCCCAAATTCTAATTTAAGGGCTTAGAGTAGGGACTGGAATGTCAAGACCTAAAAACAAGACAAACTTCATATGTGAATATGACATATGGGCAAGCAGATATGATGTAAGGATAAGAGAATGTGATATACAGATGAGAGACTGATGTACAAATAAGAGAATATGATATACAGATAAGAGGGACTTAATGTGTCTTGTTAATAGAGAACAATGAAGAACTACTGATATGACCCATGATGATAATGATGATAATGATGACGATGATAACAAATCATGGTAGTTGAATCAAAGGCTATCAACACTTCCATGAAAACTTGTGACTTAAATGCCCCCCCACCCCTTTATGAGACTGGTTCTCTTGTAGTATAGGCTGGACTTGAATTCTCTTTGCAGCCAACGTTGACCTTGAACTTCTGATTGTTCTGCCTCTGCCTCCTGAGTACTGGCATTACATTTGCACACCACTGAGCTTAGTTTTATGCGATGCTGGGAATCGAACACATGGGCAAGCATTCTACCAACTGAGCTACAGTTCTAGCCCCCTATTCTGTGATCTCACTGGAAACGTATTTGAAGGTCTATAGCCTTTCTTATCCCAGTGTTGAGATCCTTGGGGGGTTTTGTTTATTTGCTTCTTTGTTTGCTTGGTTTTGTTTTGTATTTTAGACAGGATCTCACTGTGTGACCTGAACTGGTACCAAACTCAAATCCTCCTAAAGCGAACAATCCTTTACAGAAAGTGATCATTTCTCCCTGTGTTTCTCATATAAAACCAACTCCCAGATCTGTGTCCTCTGGTCTGTCCTCCCTGCATATTCTTTGTATATGAGTGTTCACATGTGTGTGGGAGTACCTGTGTGGCACATGTGCTCTTGGGTATGGAGGCCAGAAGCTGACAAAAAGTGTCTTCCTTGGTCATTTACTAACATTGACTTTATTTACTAAGGTAGAGTCTCTCTCCCTGAGCTGAGCCCAGAGCTTGTCATTTCATCTCGTCTAGCTCTCCAGGCTCCCATCCCATCCCCACTCCTGAGCCTGGGATTACAAGAGCTCTACCACACACACTCAGCACTTTTATGGATGCCGAGGATCTAAAAGCTGGTCATTAGTCTTGTATAGGCAAGTCCTTTCTCTACTGAACCATCTCCCCTGCCATTTTCCTACATGTGCTATTCAGAGCATTCCCCAGAGTTCCTAGTTGTTAAATTTAACCAGCCCTGAGTTTTAATGGTTACCTTGATATCCTCAGCTCTGTCTTCACGTCTGCCATGAGTTTTCTACTGTTCCGTTAGCAGATGTGACACTGCTGTTCAGGTGCGGCTCCCACTTCATCAGCTGCCTGCAGGTATCTCCAGTAGGAGAGGAGAAAGCTAGAGATTCAGAAAACATCTTTGATTAGATAGCCAGACATTTGAAAAGCCTTCATTTCCCCCAAATGCAGAGACATAAGATAGTCACTGTATTGTGATGACACTGGGTAACTTTGTTGAAAAATGAGAGAAAACCCTGAGAAGTCTTCCCTACTTCCTGGCTACTATGTTGTTATAATGGTGAAAACGCTGCTGCAGACGTGAGATGGCTCATTTTGTTTTCCGTAGGCTGCTAATTCTATCTCTAAGCTTGGAGAGCCTTCCTGGTAGCGTGGGTCAATCCTAAGAAGTGTTCACATTTGCTCATGTATTAGTTTGTCCATTAGTCCATCCATCTGTCTGTCCATTCACCCAACTGCCTCTCCTTTCTTCCTTCATGAATACACATTTCCAAGAAACACAAAAGTTAGAAGGAAGTTTCACCCACCACTAAGACAAAACAAAAATACAGCTTTATTAAGCTTTTGTGATAACAAAGAAATATAATTTTATTCTTATACTCTTTTCTTCCTCCATGCTGTTTGAAATCAGTACATTAAGATAATTTTGGGAAAAAAAGCAGAAGAATGTAACACATCCATTCTGCAATATCCATCGTTCTGAAGATGAACAGTAAAGTGTTCTGGTGGCAGGAGCTTGGGTTTTCAATATTTCTTCTCGAATGAGAGTTCTATACTGCAGCTAAAAATCTCATCATGCTGGAGGCTGGGCGACACCATATAGTGACTGGCTGCATAGAAAGACTCTGTTCCCGAAGGAGACGAGTCCACTTTGCCGCTTCGCTTGCACTGTCTCTGATAAGAAAGGGCTGCAATTTTAAAAGTACGTGCTCTTCATGAAGTGGGCAGTGGCTCATACAACAGACTCCCTGAGAGGAGGTTAATGTAATATTAGACTTCAAGTAAGTGCTAATTAAAAAAATCCTGACTATTTACTGTTTTCTCAGGACACATCCTTGTCGTCATTTATGAGACAACAATAAGATTAGCATGGTGGTGTATGCCTAACATCCTACCTAGCACATGAGTTCATGCCTGCCTTACCTAGTAAGAACGGGACAGCTAGAACTGCACATCAGGCCCTGTCTTACAAACAAACAAACAAAACAGCAATAATAAAGGATAGCAGTAGAGTCACACCCCTCATTAGGACTCTACTACTGTCCAGAAACTTTCCAGTCTGCAGACTCCCGGGAAAATTCCCCTCAGTGGTTGCAGAAGGTCTCATGCCTATTTGGGCAGTCATTACAGGCTCAAACTTTCTTCACAGTTTTAGTAGATTAGGCTGAAATTGCATAGCACATTTGGAACGTTCAAATTCTACACCTCATTTGCATTTGGGAATTACTATAAAGTAAATACAAAGCCTTACAATTCATAATTGGAAATCTGTAAATTCTCTTAGCCCTTTTCATGCTTGAAGCTGCCAAGTTAAATGCCTTTGGAATAGCAGCTCCTAATGTCCAGCATTTTATACCTCAGTTTGGATGTATAATATATGCTGATCCCCATCCCCACCCCCTTCCCATCCCAGACACTGCAAAACCATTGTTCTCAGAAAAATAATTACCACTTGTAAATGCAAACATTAGTTTAAGGTAATTAATAGCAACCAGTAAAAGGAAAGGGATTTATGCACCATGAAATGTATGCCTAAGAATTCATAATAAACTGGGCAAGTTTGACTGCTTCTCTCTTTTCTTTTCCTTTGGTGCTGGGGACTACTCTCAGACCCTAACATGTCCACTCTATTTACCAATTATAAACCTTGCCTTGGATTTTCCTGTTTATTTTTTTAAGATTTATTCTCTCTCTCTCTCTCTCTCTCTCTCTCTCTCTCTCTCTCTCTGTGTGTGTGTGTGTGTGTGTGTGTGTGTGTGCGCGCGCGTGCGCGCGCATGAGTGCCTGAGAGAGTTTATGTGCGCTATATGCATGCAGGTGCCTGTGGGGGCCAGAAGAGGATGGCACATATCCTGGAACTAGAGTTACAGGTGAGTGTGGGGAACAGAACCCAAATTCTCTGGAAGAGCTATAAGTACTCTCAGTGACTGAGCCATTTTCTAGACCCAATTTACCTCTTTTTTAATAGCATTTGTATGGTACAAAAACTCAGAATTGCATTATTCAGAAGTTAAGCATATAGATATTCCTGAAGGTTCATCACACCTCATTATTATATGAAAAATGATAATTGTTTAACAAACAATTTTCTTGCATTGGCAAAATGTGACTCCCCCCAGTTTATTGAAGCATCTCTACACATGACTTTTGAGAGTGGCGGTTACAGGTCAGTTGGTAAAGCACTTGCTTAGCATGCACGAGACTCCTAGGTTCAGTCTCTGGTATCGCATACAAAAAAGGGTCTTTTGGCAGATTTTTAAAAACTAATGTACTTACTTTTTATGTATTGAATATATTTTAACTTTTCTGTGAACAATTTGAATGTCAAAATTAAGGGAGAAGAGTTTTAAGTACTGTAACTAGAGCAAGGAAACAGTATCCACTCCCTCACCATACCCCTCACAACCCTCAACACAAGCAACTCTGCTTCCCCTTTATTGCCATGCGGCAAAGTTGTCTGCAAGGATATGGATGCTATCCTCATCCCTGCCATCCGATAGGCCATGCTACTTGCATACTTCCTTAAAAGCCTGTCCATCTTCGCCAAGGATTCTCCTATCATTCGGCCGTCAGGGTCTTTCTGTTAGATGGCAGAGTTTGCTAGCTGCTCTGTCTGTTGTGGTCTAACCACCCCGAAAGTCCATTCTCCATTTTAGAGTCAGAGTGACCCTTCTAAAAATGGATCTGTGATCTAATCACGCCTCTGCTTAAAACTTTTTAATGGCTTCCTGGTGCTTTCAGAATAAAGGCTTCCAACTTTAACGTGGCCTCCCTCAAGGCCCTTCATGACTCAGTCCCTGTTACTTGTGATTTTTTTTTCCTGTCTGCTTGATTTAGCTGTTTCTGATTGTTAAAAATGCCCAGCCATATGGGAAGCTTGTTAATTTCTCTTTGCAACTTTGGTCATTCTTCTTTCGATAATTGAAAGCCATGTTGTTGGGTACATTAGGTTTCTTGGTAAAGACTTTTATTATTACACTACATATTTGGTTTAAAGGATTATTGTCGGATAGTTACAGTTTTATCAGCTGCCTTTTTTGTTACTGTTTTAACATATACCCTGTTATAGCATCTTCCTGTAGTTTACTTCTATGTGTCTCACACTAACACCATTTATTTGAATACTGTTTTTGTTTTGTTAAATTTAAATCAATATGATGTCTATGTCTTTATAAAAAGTAATTTCATTATGTTTATTATATTCAGTGCTATCTGGTTGGATTTAATTCTGTTTTGTGCTTTTTGTGGCTATATTGTGTTTATTTTGCTTCCTGGTGTATTATTAGTTTTCTATATTAGCTCTCTCTAATTCTTTGCTACCCAGTCTCTCCGCTGATTGAGAACTGTGGGTTTTCACTGATATAAAACATGCAGAATACAGACTGATCAGACAAGTGGCATGGTAGCTATCTGGGAGGCTGAACTGAGAGGATCATTTGCGCCCAGGAGTGGGAAACTTGTTTGGACTACATAGTGAGACCCCCATCTTAAAGGGAAAATAAACTTTAGACAGAGTCATTCTTCCTGCCCTTTCCCAAACACAACAAAGGTCTCAGAGCTCTTCAACTATCCATTTTATATTTGCCCTCATCTTTTTGGTTGCTTTGTTTTGTTTCTTCCTTTGAGTCATGCTTCGCTTTGACCACCTGAGTACTGGGATAGCAGGTGTGTTCTACCATGCCTAATGTTTTCGTGTATTTAAAAAAAAAACAAAAAAACAAACACAAAGGTAGGAATCATTTAATCCTACTTTATATTTTATTAATTCCTCCCCTCACCAGTATCTCTTCTCTCTTAAGCTTTCCCCTAATGGTATTTTTGTTTTGCTTTGTTTATATTTGGTTGGCTACTTTGTTCTAACAGTTCTTTGGGTATAGAACTGTGATCCGTAAACTCTCCTAGATTTTACAAATGAAAGGGACTGCTTCACTTTCTTTCTTAAAAGACAGTTTGTCTGGAACCCAAATTCTAAGTTGGTAGTTTTCATTCCACATATTCCGTTGTCTACTTGGAGACTCTAGCTATAGTTCCTCTGCAGACAGCCAGTATTTGCCCTCCAATAACTTAGCTCTACTTCACCCTCTTGACCTGTGACTTCACAATCTTGTGGCAAATGTCTGTCCTTATCTTTTCATGAAGTTCCGATGTTGTCATTAGGAAACTTTGAGCCTGCTCACACCCCCTTCAATCATAGCTTCTCTAGTCTTCTTGGCAGTTTTTCTTATTGGGATTGCTATTAAATGTAAGTCAGAATAACCCAATGTTAGCTCCAATCTAATTTGCAGACCTCTCTATTCTAGATGAGTTTTTGGTGCATTCCATTGATATAGTCCTTTTTCTCTTTGACTTTTGTTAGCTACAGAGAATTTTTTTCCCACTTTAATAACCATGTTTTTATTTTGTAAGATTTCAATTAGTTCTTTTTCATTTTTGCTTGTTTTTTATTCATGCTTCCCACAATTTCTTGTCCTTTTCAGAGCGATGCTGTACCTTTACTTATTAACTTGAAAATGCAAGTGTACTTCATTTTAAAGATCTTTGTCTGGGGCCAGAGAAATGACTCATTGTCTAAGAGCACTTAACTGCTCTTGCAGAAGACCTGAGTTCAGTACCCAGCACCCACGTTAGGCAGCTCACAACTGCCTGTAATTTCAACATTAGGTATGCCTTTGTCTGGCCCCCGAGGGCAATCACACTCATGTGTGTATGCACACATATACACACACACACACACATTTACAAAATAAATAAAGCTTAGCCTTTAGGGCACCTGCCTTCATTTCCACATATCCACACAGACACACAATTTAAAATTAAATTTAAAGGTCTCTTAAAGAGTATGGAAATCATGACAGGTGTGGTGGTGCCCTCAGAGAAACAGGAAGGTCCTTACAAGGTCAAGGGCAGCCTGGTCTAAGAAAGGAGCTTTAGGTTAGTCAGGGCTACTTAGTGAGTCTTTCTCTCTCTTTCTCTCCTGCACTTTTCAAGGTAGGATTTCTCTGTGTAGCCTTGGACTGTCCTTGAACTATCTCTATAGACCAGGCTGGCCTAGAACTCTGCAGAGATATACCTGCCTCTGACTGGCATTAAAAGTGTGCTGGGATTAAAGGTGTGCACCACTGTGGGCGGCTGAGATCCTATCTTAGAATAGATAAATAAATAAATAAATCTTTAAAAATCTCTTTCAGGCCAGGAGTTGGTGGCGCACGCCTTAAATCCCAGCACGAAGGAGGCAGAGGCAGGCGGATCTTTGTGAGTTTGAGACCAGCCTGGTCTACAAGAGCTAGTTCCAGTGCAGGCTCCAAAGCCACAGAGAAACCCTGTCTCGAAAAACCAAAAAAAAAAAAAATCAAAAAATCTCTTTCAGTCTGTAGAGTTTGTAGAGTTAGGTTCATCAGGAGGACACTTGTGGTGCTAGACATTTTTACGTATTAGAACCTGGCAGTTAAGGTCACTTCGAAGAGGGCATTTTTACTTGCTTATGTTTCTCTGGTTTTTTTTTATTATGTATACAATGTTCTGTCTACATGTGTGCCTAAACACCGGAAGAGGGCATCAGATCTAGTTCCAGGGGTGGAACTTGGGCACCACACCGGCCACATGGTTGTGAGCCACCATGTAATTGCTAGGAATTGAACTCAGAACCTCTGGAAGAACAGTCAGTGCTCTTAACCTCTGAGCCATCTTTCCAGCCCCGTTTCTCTGGTTTGTGTTAGCATATTTTTTTTTCTCCCCTGCTGTATGTCTTCCTCCAAAGTCAGTCATTTTTGCCTCCATTTGCCTCCCCGGCCTCAGATTTGGAACCAAGTTAAAGTTACTATCTTGATGTTCCCACTTCATCCAGTTATTGTTGGGACACTACAGGCCCAGCTGTGTGGCTTGTTTCCTGGTGCCAAGGCAGGATTTGTCCTCCTGCTTTCGCGGTGTGGCGTGGAAGCGACATTTTCAGACTCCCTTCTTTGGCTCATATTCTCAGTCTGGCTCCTGTCCTCTCTGGTCTGAAGTCTGTTTTGTTTCTGCCACCCTACAGGGGACTGAAATCTTGGCTTTGGGGCCTAGACCCCAGTGGGTTTCTGGCTGTAGACTGCCAAGTGTTTTCTGTTTCAGTTCCATTTCTGTTTCATGAATATGCTTACTTTGTTTCTGAGCCTGATTGTGTCTTTTTGGTTTTCTCTTTCTATATTTTAGTCTTATTACCTTTTCTTTCTTAGGAAAATAAAGGATTTTTCTTTATTGAGTGTATGTGTGTTTTGCCTGCATGTATGTATGTGCATCTTGTGTATGTAGTGTCCACGGAAGCCAGAGGAGGGCACTGGATTCCCCTGGAACAGGCAGTTGTCAACCGTCACGTGAGTCATACAAACGGAATCCAGGTCTGCTGGACCACCTCTCCAGCCCCCATCTTCACTATTTTTATGTAGGAGAAGGAATGGTTAAGACCTGACCTTGCTGCATCAGCTTGAGCAAATATGTTCCCATGTGTGCCTCTTCCTCTTCTCTCTATTCTTCCACTGGAAGCTCTGCTCTAGAGGAAGAAAGCAAAACCAAACCTGCTTTTACTTTCCATGCGGTCAACAAATCACGTGTCCTTCTCTGGAACACCGAGTTAGGATGACAGCAACCATAGAAGACAGTCAGGAGGCAATAATAAAACAAGCAAACAGCACCATTATTACATATAAAGCAAGAAACCACTAGTTTCTAGATCTGTAACCCAAAAGGCATTGATTGTTAAAGAGTCTCGGATGACCCTTGAACCCTACAAAAATCTGACCTCTGAAAGCGCCAAAGAAGAAGGATAAAAAAAAAAAAAAAAGAAGGATCTGCAGGGCAGACATGCTTATCTGAGATTACTGTGTATGTCAGGAGGCAGGAGAGGAAAATGTGAATGAATCCTTCTTGCTAGATTAGTTCCAGTCAAGAACCATGGGCTGATAATGTAATAGTGTTCACTCGTGCAACAAAATCAGAATGCAGAGAATGGTTTAAAGAGTCGTGAGTGGTCCTCTGTCTCCTCAGGACATCCTTCAAGGCTTTCCAAGGCTTTCCCCATCTCCTTTGTCCCAGCAACTCCCACCAGGATGAAATACTCATTGATGTTTACTACATCCCGACCATAGAGGAAGCAACATACTTATCTTTTTAATTCTCAGGACAACCCTACGAGGTTTGCGATCTTTAAATTGAGGTTTTTTTTTTTTCATTTTTAATATTGTGGATGAAAAAGATCAAGAGTAGGGGACATGTTAAAAAAAAATACCAGGTAAATGTGAATAGCAAGTCAGGCTCGAGTCCCCCAGCACCAGAGCTGCATTCTTTGTCATATGTAGACTCCCTTACATATTTTCATCATCTCTGATGCCTACAACACAGTATAGCACCAGAATACATAAGTCAACAAAATATATTCTCAAGCTAGCTGCCCAGAGTAGACTCGGAGTAACTTTAACATAAGGATTTATAAAGACTGCTTAACCTCTTTTGGCATCAGAGTCCTCTTTATAAATATGGATATGAACATCCCATTTTGAAGGTGTCTGTGGAGGCTGCTGAATTCAACAGTTCTCCGTTGTCACTTCTGCGCAGCCCATTCAACTTATATCTTCTTTTCCTGGCTGCCTAAGGAGACAGCTGTTCTCTTCCGTCCACCCTGCTGTCTCTGTGCAAGCCTGTTTGGTTCCAGAGAGAATGGATTACTTTCGGCTCCTGATCCCTTACACTTCTGAAGTGAATGAAGTTTCACATACTAGGGGCAGCCACAGTGCCTCCACGTTAAGACATGCTAGGTATTGCTCAATACTTGGTCACAAGCCACAGAAACTAATTCCAAGAGAAAAATAAACGCCTGTGCTTGTGTACTCACGTTAGTAGCTTCCCGTCACTGTAACACGTGCTTGAGTCAGTCAAGCTAGCGAGAGAAAAGGTTTATTATGAATCATGTTTGAGGCCCTGGTTCATGAGCCCACAAACCCGTTGCCTTTAGTTCTCTGGCAGGGGTGCTGGATGACTATGGCAAGGGACACAAGGTGAAATGAAATTGCTCTCCTCATAGCCAGGGAGCAACACAGAAAAAGAGGAAGCCCCAAGTCCTCCAATGTCTTTAAGGGCGCACTGTAGCCATCAGGTCTCTCATCAGGCTCTCATGCCTGCCTGTTTTTATATGCATGCTGAGGACCTCTGAAACCATGGAGCCATTTCTCAGATCACAAGCTTGATAAACAATAACTGACTTGATCCATACAAACAAGAGCTTTACAAACAGGAATTTACTTGACCTTAAACAGTTCTCATAATAGGCAATACTTATTATGGTTTTATAAATAAGCAAGTTCAGTAAAGGCGGAGGTTGGGCTGAAATATATGTATTTTAGCTGCTGGCTCAGTACTCTGTCTGTAATCCATGGTGCCGCATATTTGTCTGAGTAGCTCCATTTTATCGATAGATCCAAAGAGAAAAACCATTTACCTGAAACCACAGAATATTGCCTGTGAAAGTAAGGCTATCACCTGTCTTTTGACTATAGAAAGATGATGCTGATATGCACTGGCCATTTTGACCTCACCACCTTAACTTTCTCAGCTCAAGGACATGGGGGGACCAGAGCCAGGCAGACTATTGGAAGAGGGTTGTGATTCTGCGTGTTCTGCATGCGAGGCTGGAACCGAGCCCTGCTCATTCACTGGAGGCTCAGTTCAGGTGATAGTTGACCCATGCCTCCCACCGTTCCTCACTGAGGTGCCCTGAGTTCTCCTAAGAAGCTGACCTTTTACTCCAACAGCTCCCCCCACCTACTGTCACTCTCCACCTATTCTCCCACACACCTGCAGGCTCACTGAAGATTCCTATCGCTCTAGTCACGCAGGAGGTCCTCAACATAGTCATCTTTTATAAGCAAATAGACTATCCATCCTTAGGCCCAGAGAGTTGGCCTAGGCTTGTTTGGGGTTGCTGACTCTCATGCAGCTAGTCTGAAATTTCATAGCTTTAAACTACACATTATCTAGGATCGTCAAGGGAAAATGCTTTCTAGCTGCAAAGAGGAGTGGAGGAGCAAGGCTGGAGCCTAGTTATTTCCCCACGCGTTGAGTGCGAGCACCTGGTGATTTCTCATCTGGCATCCTTTCTTGGACAAGTTGGAAGGCAGTTAAAACAAGGGAGAGTCAGGCTAAGTAAACCAAACCCCATCTTTATGCATTACTCTTCACCTAGATGATGATACTTGTACTAGGAAGCCTGGATCAAGGTCAAAATGATCTTATTTTAACAATGGAAGAGTTCAACATAAGGTTAAGGAAACACAAGGAACTTCAGTATCGCATGCAATACATGGACGGATTCCAGGAATGGTCCTTATCAGTATGAAATCTGTAGGGATAAATTTTATTTTGTTAAAATTTAATTTAAATTCTAATCTCCTAAAATACAAATTAACTTATATGGATTTGTAAAAGGGAAATTACCATTTTATCTGGCACTTAGGGACCTTGTCTAAACCTGTGATCAAAGCCTGACTATGCTTTGAAAATGAAATATTCTCTTTAGGTGTCTGGAATGAAATTCCTCTTTGTTACGTACTCTCACACACACACCCCCCCCCAAGCTCACATTCTCTGCTCTCTGCAAACTGCCCTCAGACGGACCAGTCTGTGTTCACCTTGATATGACTGACTCCATCTCCTGAAATCTGACCTTAACTTTCTCAAGTACCAGTCTTCATAAATTTTTAATTGAATTAATTATAAATGTAATACAAACAGAACACATGGGGAAAATTATACATAATACCAATGTCTTAAGAGCTATTATCTTGTCTGAATGTTCCCTTTTACTGTATTTATATGCATTCTTACACACTTGCCATCACAATAAATAAGTTTGCAACATGTTTTTAAAAAAACTACTGATTCTTATAACTCTGTCTTCTTGTGAGAGAAGATGGAAAGGGAGATAGAGATGAAGAAGCCAGAGGGTCAGTTGGGGAGGTAGAGGTGGGATGAGGGGGAAAGGAGGGGAGGGAGAGAGAACTGCTAATAGCTTGACGGCTGGAGTAGAAGTATAACAAAATAGTTCACTTTATTTGAGTATCTGCAAAATTCTGTGAAATTAACACTTTTATCTCATGGAGAAAAAAATCAGCAAGGGCAAGAAAGAGGGCTAGGCATGTACAAGGATCCTCACCAGCTGTGAGACTGGAATTGCCAAAGTCCCATTTGTAGACTCGGGTATGGCAGATTCCCTACTGCTGCTGTTTCCTGTGGCTAACAGTTTGGTGTCAAGCTAGGTAATATTTGCTTTTCAAGATTTAGACAACTTGCTCTTTCGTTCAGAGGTCGGTATTTATTTCCCGTGACCCTCTCATGGAAAAGAACGACCTCAAGAGTGGAAAGCCGTGTTCCTCTTCCTTCCTCTGGCTCTCAGAGCCTCAACCTTAGAGAGGAATGAAACAGACACATTGTAAAGACACACACTGCAGGCAGGAATTTCTCATATCCATTCCCAAGGGTCCCACACCAACCTCACTCACTTTGGATCCAGCACCCTGAGCGATGGCCCGTAACATTTTTTTATGTCTTGTGCTTTCTTTTTATTTTGTAAAGCAAAGACTTCTTTTGTTCTGTGGTAGGAAGTTAGGTATGCAGAGCCTCCTCTAGAAATTTCTACTGAAATGCAGTTCTGAATCCTGCCAAGGAACACGAAGTTTTCTTTGCTTGGTTTCTAGGGCTGACTTCCCACCCCTGCCATTTATAGGTCTCCTCACCAATTACCAGCCACCAGTCAGGATGATGTGTACAAGGCACAAAAAGCAAATACTGAAAGAAAAAAAAAAGCGGAAATCAAATGAGATGCAAGAATACACATGCATTGCTAAGAAACCCATTATACCTGGTTCTCCTCTATATTGTAGATATCAGAATCGACTCAGATTGTTTTTAAGCCTCAACTTCAACAATTTTGTCTTTTTGGGGTTTAACACCTGCTCATTCATCTCTGTTACCTTTTGTGGGAGGGTGAAGATGACTACAGTGTGTGTCCTAGGGACTGAACCATGAGGACTCTCCTGTCCTACACAGGTAGCTGGATTCCTTAGGAAGGGACCCAGTTGAAAGGGCAAGGCTGCCATTTTAACAGGGAACCGGCATGTGGCTTGTGCCACCTTCTTCATCCAGCCTCGCGTGCCCAAGAACGCGGGGAAGTTTGGGACTCTGCAGTTGAACCCCGGGCTCGAGTCTGTGTTATCGAGGCAGGAGCCAGCCTTGGCCTCAGAAATCCGTCAGTTCCGGGATCCCCGGATTCCAGCGCCGCTTTTCAGACCCGGGCGCTCGGTCTCCCTCGCCTGACCGCCGGGGTTTCTGGGGACTCGGGGCTCCCGGCGGCGGTCGCCAGGCCCGAGCAGCCCGGCGGGCGGGGGAGGGGCGCGGCGGCCGGGAGCGTGCGCGCGCACCTCACACTCCGCCGCCCGGGGACGCCCACTCGCGAGTCGGGGCGGCAGGCCGGCCCGCGCCCCCCGCAGCCGCTCGGCTCCGCTCGATCCAACTGGTGTCGGCCCCGCAGCCGCTCGGCGCTCCTCGGGCCTCCGGAGGCCAGGGACCAGCCCCGGGCCGTGGTGCTGCGCCGCCGGCGGCCAGAGCGTGCGAGCTACCCGAGGCCGGGCCCAGCCGGAGCGAGCCGGAGCCGCCCTGCGTCCGCCGGAGGCGCGGCTGCTCGCCCCCTCGTCCCCGCCCGCTCGCCCGCCTCTCCCAGGCGGTGCGAGGAATGAGCCGGCGCAGGCCCCGGGCTGTCGGTCCGAGGGCCGAGGCCCGGCTACCTCGCACGTCGCCGAGGCGCGGGGACTCGGCTCCCACGGCTGGGCTCGGCCGGGAAGCGGGCGGTGGGGCTCGCTGAGGAGGAGGAGGGAGGAGGGTAGGAGGAGGAGGAGGAGCCGGGCGGGGGCGGCCGCTCGGCAGAGGAGGAAGTTCCGCTCCTGACAGAGCGCGCGGCGGCGCGGGCGCTGAGGTGTTCGGGACGCCGTCGCCTCGCGGGCCTGGCTGAGCCTTGCCGCTGCTCCATCCGGCGCCGCTGCTCGGAAACCGCGGAGAGATTGAGGAGCGGCGGAGCGGAGGCTCCGGACGCGATCGAGTGCGACCTGCTGCAAGTCAGCGTGTCGCCGGGCGCCCGCTAGGACAGCCAGCCGTCTCTGAGCATCGAGCCGGGGCGCGGGCATGGCAGAACCCACCTTGCAGCTTCTGTGCAGTGTGGCTCGGCCGATCCACTCCCGGGAATGAAGAGGAGACTCGCGATCACCCGGTGAGGCACTGAGAGCCAGATGGCGAGAGGATCTTACCGGACAGAAACCAGCGATCGTTTGGGAGGTCACCCGGGCTTCTGGATGTAATCGGAGAGTGTGAAAGAGGTGGCCTCGTAAAAAAAAAAAAAAAAAGAAAAAGAAAAAAGAAAAAAGAAAAAAAAAGAAGAAAAAAAAGAAAGAAAAAAAAAGCACAACAATCCTTTGAGAGGAGGGGGAATTGAGTTTATCCGTTTTTGCCAAGGTTTTGATAAACGGTTCGATGTCTTGTACGTTTGATATAAGATGAGAACTTTCTAAAGTATTCCGTCCAAGAGCCTAAGGATGACTACCCCGGCGCTGCTGCCCCTGTCTGGTCGTAGGATACCGCCTCTGAACCTGGGGCCGCCCTCCTTCCCACACCACAGGGCTACCTTGAGACTCTCGGAGAAGTTTATCCTTCTCCTTATTCTTAGTGCCTTCATCACCCTGTGTTTTGGGGCATTCTTCTTCCTTCCAGACTCTTCAAAACACAAACGCTTTGATCTGGGCTTAGAAGATGTGTTAATTCCTCACGTAGATGCCGGCAAAGGGGCTAAAAACCCCGGAGCCTTCCTGATCCACGGACCCGACGAACACAGACACAGGTTCGTTTGTTTCTCAAATTCTGCTACTTTCAAATTTCGGCTTTCTCTTTGGGTAGAGTAAGGGACAGTTCACTATCCCGTCTCTCCCCCCTCCCCCCCAGTAAAATGCCAGTGTTAAACGTTGCTGGCTCAGGGCTCGCTGCGCGGAGCGTAGCCTGGAAGGGCTGCTAGAGCGCCCAGTGTGCAGCGGGGAGACAGACCTGGGCAGCCAGCGAGCGCACAGTGAGAACGTGTTGCGTTCGCTCCCTCTGCCACCCTGTGAAGTCACTGACTCTTGACAGCTGCTAGACTTTGCTCACCCAACAAGTCCCAATCCCTGGCTTGTGCTCTGATCTTCTTGTTTTAATGTAAGACGTGGGCCTTTATATCTCTGACTACTATAATTTGGTCAGCTAAGCGGAACTGAGCTCTTGGGTGGGGGTATACTTAAGACGAAGTGGGAGCTCTGCCTGCAGCCTTCAAGTCATTGCTGATTTTTTTTTTTAAACCTAAAAGGAGACTTTGGAGGTAATTCACTTTTCCAAACGTGTCTCTTCTCCCGTAAGCTAATCGTTGAATAGGTGAGGAAGAATTATGTATCTCAAGTGGGACCACCGGAATGATTGAACCCTTGTAGAAAACTGGTAGTGGTTTTAACTTAAACGTGAGGATTTTGAAAAGCCAAGGTTCAAATGTGAGCCTAAGTTAAATAATTGGCACAATTCAGTGTTGTGATGAGGGCTTTCTCCGTTTGTCAGCGTAGTTAATAATGCTTGCTTGGTGGGTCATTGACTCTTGGTTTTACCTTATGGAGTACTTCTAATATGGTTTCATACCATTTTCCTATAATTTGGGATTTTTTGGTATTTCAACTCAGATACGTTTAGTTTTTTTTTTTTTTAATTTTTCCCTTTGCTTTTGAAATGGAGAAAACTCTTGTTTGGGAAATAGCTGCTGAAAAAAATAAAGCGTTTTTTTCTGTACAGCCTTATTTCCCATGGTGTGTATGTAAGATATGATGAGCATTTGGGAAAAAATATATTTAAGACTGGCATCAGAGCTCTTAGACGGCAGTGATACATTAATGTCAATTAGCTATTATGGTCACCTGTCACGTACTAATAAGTAGCTTCCTTTATATTTGGTATGAGTAAAATTGTTAATTTTTAGTTTAATGAATTTCTATTTAGAGAAGAAAAATTCTGGGTTGAAGTTAAAATACAAAATTTTAAAAGGTCTACTTAAGTTTTGTAAATAACATTCCTTAAACTTTATAGCTGGTGAATGTATGTTTATTGTTATTATTGAGAACACCTGCTTCCTGAGGTTGGCGTGCTGAGGGGTGGTTAGGGAGCCACACCCTCAGTTCGGGATAGGAAAAGTCAAGGTAGCAAATGATACATATGGGTTGCGTTTGCTTGGTTACTGAGTGGACCGCTTAGAACTCAGGTAGCAAGAGTTCAAGTAGTGAAGGACGTCTGTATGTCTCCGTCTGCACAGCGGAACAGTGTGTATGTCTCTTCACTGAGTACTTTGTTACTGCTTCCTCTCATCTGAAAACAGTCTAGGAAGGATAATTTTACTTTGCGCAAGTGAATAAATTTAAAATTAAGTATGCTTTTAAAAATGACAGCGAATTAATATGTAAAAATGAACTTGATTAAGAATAATTCAGAAAGATAGTATTTTTATAGAATTATTTGTAACTGAGATCATACTTATTTTGTGTGATTGTAATATAGAAGGTGAAAATTAAGGTGTGTGTGTGTGTGTGTGTGTGTGTGTGCGTGTGTGTGTGTAAGGGCAAGGGACAGGAGTGAGGAACTTCACTTTACTAGGTAGTTGGAGGCAAATCTAGGCCATATTTCCTGTTGCGGTGCTTAAGAACTGTTTGGTTAGTGTTTCCCTATGAATGCATTAGTTAGTAGTTAGTGTATTAGGTTTACGTTCAGTAGTTAATCACTTCACAGTTTTTCAATGACTAAAATTGTGATTTTTTTTTTTTAGCTAATTTTTAATCAGCTCAAATGGGTTTCCTCTGTATGATAGTGACATCTACTTTACAGGTTGTACGGAATGAGATAATACCCGTGGAGTCTTCAATACAGTTCACAGCATTCAGCCAATTACCATTAAATCTTAGGTTATTACCATTTGTTATAATTGGAATATTATAATTCTGACTTTGCTTTAAGCATTTTATGTTTCTGAAAAGCTAGATATACTTTGATAAATATTTTAAGAGTACACAGAATATTACTATCAAAAGGAGCATTTTAAGCCGGGCGGTGGTGGCGCACACCTGTAATCCCAGCACTCGGGAGGCAGAGGCAGGTGGATCTCTGTGAGTTCGAGGCCAGCCTGGTCTACAAGAGCTAGTTCCAGGACAGGCTCCAAAGCCACAGAGAAACCCTGTCTCGAAAATCCAAAAAAAAAAAGCGCATTTTTCAACTACATTAGTTTATGACTGAATTGTTAGTTAGCAATAAATACTGTTTAGACTGCCAGTCAGAGGTTAGTGCACCTTTCCTAGGTTGTTTTGTTTGGGGAGCTAGAAAGTTGTTCTCAGAGCAGTCAGAAGTCAGGGGAGTGCCTGCCTAGCATTTGGAGTGCAGGTGGCTGGCAATGAGAATAGGAAGGTTCCAGGGAGGGAGGAAGGGCTCTGATGAAACTGTGGAGTAAAAGAAAGCTAAATGAAGGGTAGGATGGGAGGAAGGGAGGCTGCCCCGAGCATCCTAGTGGAAACGGCTTGGCATCCTCAAGGATGCAAGAAATGTTCCAATGACTGATGTAGTAGACAGTGTAGCTGTGGCCTACAGTTCCTGGCTGTCCCCTAGTCACAGGAGCCCGAGTTAGTTATTAGCATAAAGTGGGAGCTTCTGACTTTTCCTAAGAGAATTTGAGGCTAGAGCAACACGCCAGTGTGCGTCTTCAGTTGTCATCTGGCTCCCTCTGGCTCGACAGGCTTGTGCTCTCATACTTAAGGTGTCAAATAAGTAATATAATAAATCAATACTTAGCCTGCTGGTAGTTAAGTGGCGTCTCTAGGCTGGATTCAAGGGTCTGTTCTAAGTATTTTGATCTTCTGAGTAATCTATAGAAAGTCACTGAACCAAAGGAACGCCATCATTTTGAATTTGAAAACAAAACCAATTACTTTAGTATACGAAGACAGCCAAGATTTGAGGGTCTAGGAACAGAGAATTGACTTAGGCCATAGTAGTGATATTAGAGAAGAAGAGAAATTAGTGGAGAAATGAAATTGAGTTAAGTTTTTGAGGCCCATGGTTGGCTGAATATAGAGGCTAAGTAAGGTAGGAGGAGGAGTCCAGGGTAGGAGGAGGGAATCCAGGGTAGGAGGAGGGAGTCTAGGGTGGGAAGAGGAGTCCAGGGTAGGAGGAGGGAGTCAAGGGAGTCCATGGTAGGAGGAGGGAGTCCAGGGTAGGAGGAGGGAGTCCATGGTAGGAGGAGGGAGTCCAGGGTAGGAGGAGGGAGTCCAGGGTAGGGGGAGGGAGTCCAGGGTAGGAGGAGCTAGTTCAGTGTAGGAGGAGGGAGTCCAGGGCAATTTCTGGTTTACATGTTCTTGGATTAGTACAAAAGTTTTTTTTCTATTATTTACATTTTTTTAAAATTTCTTTTTAAATTGTTTTTACCTTTATTTATATAATTGGTATTATGTGAAAATAATAATTTGCTTGAGGATACCTTGACTTGTTTCCTTTTGTTAAGTAATTTATAAATTTCTGATAAACTTTCTATATGTTTATTAAACATGTTTATAAAAATATTTATAAAGTATTTCAGAATGCCATTTAACTGTCAAGGTGATAAAAGCACAAACAATATGTTGGGTAATATTTTAAAGTGTGTTGCTTTTGTTTATGTTGCATTTGTTTAACTCTGTGAAGCTGTGTTTTTTTTTTTTTTTGTGTGTGTGTGCCTGTCTAAAATGCCTGATGGTCTAATAAAGAACTGAAGAGCCAATAGCAAGGCAGGAGCAAGGATAGGTGGGGCTGGCAGGCAGAGAGGATAAGTAGAAGGAAAAACGGAGAAAAAAAGAGGGAGCAAGCAATGAAAGAACAAGGGGAGGAAGACTTCAGGGGCAGCCAGCCAGCCAGCCAGCCATGGAGTAAGAGTGAAAGTAACATATACAGAAGTAAGAAAAGGAAAAAGCCCAGAAGCAAAAGGTAGTCAGGATAATTTAAGAAAAACAAGCCAAACTAAGGCCTGGCGATTATAAGAAAGAATAAGACTCCGTGTGTGATTTATTTGGGAGCTGAATGGTTAGCCCCTCAAAAGAGCCCAAAAGGGTAAAACAACAACACACAGCAACAATACCAGTAGTTTAAAATTACATTTGTGATTTTTAAATCACCATAAATAGGAATTTTTACCGTGTGCATTAATGTTATTATGACATGCTCTGATTTACGTAAAGTGTCATCTTTCTAGTTTGTGTTTGTTAAGGCAGTTTAAATTCACTTATCAGTCTTTCATTTTGAAACTGACATTTACTTATGTAAATGATAAACAAATGAGCTTGAGCCCCTCCACTTTCATGCGTGCATGTGTGTTTAAAACATTGAACATATATTTGCAAATTATCCGTTAGTCAGGATCATGTTAGTTTGAGTTAAATACTTGAGAGTCATGTGTTTATTTCTGGTAGTTTTTTTTTTTAAAGGGGAAACATGTAGGTTCTAGAGTAGAAGGGTCTAAAGTGAAATTGTGGTTTTTATTTGGTGGCTATATGACAGTGTCCTAGATGTAATCATTTTGAACCTGTAGTGACCATTGCTAGTTAGTTACATCAGACAAAATGTATACTTTAGCTGGATGTAGAGATGACTTAATAAGGCACTCTAGAAGCAGACACAGGTAGATCTATGTTGAGTTTAAGGCTAGCCTGGACTACCTAATGAGGTTCAGACTACCCAGGGCTATATAGTGGGATGTTGTCTCAAAAACAAAACACAAACCCAAACAAAAATAAAACCCCACAAAAAGTGCTGCAATGAGAGTTTCTTGAATTCTCTCCTTTTTTATATTTATTTTTAATTAATGTGAGTGTCTTTCTCTGTGTGTATGCCATGTTGTGCAGGTACATGCAGAGGCCAGACAGAGGCGTTCGATCCCCAGTAGCTGGCGTTTTATAGGCCATTGTGAGCTGTTGGGTGTGTGTCCTGGGGTTGAACCTGTGTGCTCTTAACCACTGGAACATCTCTCCAGTCCTTTGGATTCTATATTCACATCATGTTTGCTGTTTTTTGCTTATGGTTCATTATTGCTTTTTAGTGTATGTATTGGTTATTTTTATAGTCACTGTGACTAAATGCTAGACAAGAAGTAACTTAAAGGCAGAAGGGTTTATTTTGCCTCACAGTTGAGGAATGCAGCTCATTGCATGACAGTGGGAGCAACTTGGTATGGAGTGCTGAGGAAGCAGAGAAAGGCATTCTGGTGTGTGTCTGGCTTTCTCCTTTTTTCTTTTTATTTAGACCTTGGATCTAATCCATGGGATGGTACTCCCCAACTTTAGGTGGGTATTTTTTTCTGTTAAATGTTTCTGGAACATTCTGGAAATGAAGGTGTTTCTTGTATGGAGTTGAGGAAGCCCCGAGTGAGCGAAGCCCTTAGTAAATGCTTATTGTTGGAATGGACACAATCTTGCCAAGTGAAATTGGCAAACTTGTTCCCTATATGGGTCAGGCTCTGAAAGTTTGAGTGCTAATTGGTAAGCCATCAGGGTGTATAAAAGCTAGCAACTGTAGCTTTCTCTCCATGTTTACAGCTGGAGATTGTTTGCCTCCAGAGGCGCCCTGCCGAAACTAGCCAACTCCTCCTCTTATGCTGTACCTGAGTTTACTGAGGGTTTGGATTGCAGAGATGGTAGTGGCCATTCTATCAGAATGTGTTCACTCCCACCTGACCCCAGCTGTTCTGAACGTGTGTCTTGTGTAAGTTTTTTCTTCATTTCCTTACTGTCCCTAGTCAGGACCCAAGCCATGCAGGACGTGGGAGACAGAGGCAGAGGGATCTCTGTGAGTTTAAGGCTACCCTGGGATATCCTAGATTGATCCAGTCTCAAAGAAATATCCTGGATGGAGATGGTGCCTCACCCATTTAATCCCAGCACCAGGGAGGTGGAGACAGGAAGTGATATAGCTGAGTGGAGAGTGGAATATAAGGTAGGAGACAGGAACTCAGATGCACTTTGAGGATTTGTAGAGACAGGATCGGCTCTTCAGTCTGAGGATTCGGTAGAGGTAAAAGGTCTCTCTACTGGGTGGCTGCACTGCTTCTCTGATCTCTCAGCTTTCACCCCCTGATATCTGACTCTGGTTTTTTATTTAAGACCAATTAGAATTTGTACTACACCACTCCTGAAGTTAGTAATGAGAGCATAGCAAAGAAAGATGGGGCCAAAGCAAGACTGAAATCAGACAGATATGCCAAATTCTGTAGCTATGTGTCTGCTATCCAGTGTTCTTAGGGTTCTTCAGGAGCTCCAACAACCTTGGGTAATCATTCTCTCTTAGACTGGCCCCATTCCTTCCCTGCAGCATTTTTGGTGCTAGGATCTCCAACTTCCTGTGGTCTCCATTGCAACTTTAGAACTTTATGCAGGGGCCTCTTAAGGACCCCCTTACAGGGAATCTGATATTGTAGTTCCTGGCTTCCATGGTTTTCTGGAACCTTGATACAATCCTCCATCACTCTGCAATTCTGTGAATTACACTTTATACTTTATGTATAACTCAGCTCACAGTGTAGTCTGGTGCCCTATTCCACATGACCTCCATGTGCATTGGCAGTTGGGAATTCCCTAAGCAGTTGTTTTCCAGCAAGAAACTCCTTCAGCAACATTCTGAGTGCAATCTCTTTTCAAATGAATTTGGGTAACATGAGGGCCTGCTTGTTGGGGTTACTGTCCCGCCCGGTACCCCGCAGCCGGCAAGCCCCAAAGAAAATCACACAGAGAGTCTACATTTAGGTTATAAACTGATTGGCCCATTATCTCAGTCTTCTTACTAGCTCTGTAACTTATATTAACCCTTTGTCAGCCACATGGCCAGTATCTTTTCTCAGCCGGGCAGCTTACATGTTGCCTTCTTGGAGATCTGCACAGGAATGCCAGGGAAGCTTCCTGCTTCCCAGATTCTCCTGTTCTTGCGCCACCTCTACTTCCTGTCTGGTTTTCCTGCCTATACTTCCTGCCTGGCCAATCAGCGTTTATTTAAAACATGATTGACAGAATACAGAAAATTCTCCTGCACCAATTTGCATCTTACAAACTAAGTCATCAATGGGTGTGGTATTTCCTAAAAGGGTGTACATATGCCATGGTACATGTGTGTAGCTCAGAGAACAAATTAGTTTTTTTATACCATGTTGGTTCTAGAAATTGAACTCAGGTTATAAGGCTTGGCAGCAAGTGTTTTTGCCCAGTGACCCATCTCTTTGGCCTCAAAGGAATCATTTTTGTTTTTCTAGAACAAAATGAATGATTTCTCTTTAATTGCCTTAATCTCTCAACCTCTCCCCTTAAAGAAAAATGTTTTTTTTTAGATTATTTAATTATATGTGTATATTTTTGTGCATATAAGTGCAAGTACCCAAGGAAGCTAGAAGAAGGTATTGGGTCCCTTGGGTCTGGAGTTACAGATAGCTGCAAACCTTCTGATATGGGTGCTAAGAATTAAACTCTGTAAAGGTCCTCTGCAAGAGCAGCGCATCCTCTGAACTGCTGAGCTTTAATTTACTTAATATCAGGTTCTTTGCTTATGTCTGTCATGTCTACAACTTTAAGCTTACTCATGTTCCTTTCCTTGCTAAACTGAATATTTTCCCTATTTTTTTCTCTCATTATTAATCTGGGCAATAGGAGTGAGTAGTAACCATGCCACAAGCTCAATGCTCTGCTGTAGTGAAATTTCCTCTGCTAAACACATTAGTTCATTACTTTTAAATTCAGATCTGCTCAAGTTGTCTAGACACAGGCAGAACACAGCCATATTCTTTGCCAGAATGTAGTTTGAATGCCCTCTAGTCCAGTTTCCAGCCGAGTATTTTTGTCTGAGGCCTTGTGAACTGTGACTTCACTGCATTTTTTTTGGCTCTTTGGTCCTCTGTGCTGCCACCGTAATGACCTGTTAAGTTCCATAGGGTGTCACTCAAGAACTTAAACTCTTGCCACTTTTGACTCCTGTTGCCCAAATACATAACAAAAATTATATGCACATATATATTACGTATAGACATCAAATATTTATTTATAGAAAATCAGATTCAAGCATGCACCGCCACCGTCCAACAAAATCAAACATTTTAGCATTTTATACAAAGATAAACTAATACATAATGATTAAAATATTAGAAGACTTTGTTTTTCATAATTGAATTATTTTCCCGTTTACTTAAAATATATGTACAAGAAGAACATTGCCGCTCATAACATACAGTGCTCTTGAAGCTGAGTTTCAGCAAGAGTTTATTGCATTGCATGGGGTATGGTGCCATGTACAGTACAGTATCTGTGTTGTGTGTTCAGAGTCACGGTTGCAGTGAAGTCATGTGATGCAACTTAGTGAGCATTACTAGAAACTCCCCAGATTCACTACATTTGTTGTTGAATGTGTCTTTGGTTATTACATATTTATTTTTGCTATATTTGCATGCCCCCTACATTCAGTTACATGTTTCCATCTGTGGTTGTGACCCACATTTTAAGAAGCTGAGTTATACTCACAGATCCAAAGTCTTGCAAATTTCTCCTGCAAACCAGATCTAAAGGACTATAAACTATGTAGCCAGTCTGTTACAGCAGTGGCAGACCTACTTCTTGCTTCCAGCTGTCTATGTTAGTTACTTCTTGTGTGCTGTGACCAGGAAGCAGGGTAGAGGGTTTATTTTGGCTTTTAACTTAGAATGCAGTGGTAGGGAAGGCAAAATGGGAGGAGTTTGGCTCATGGTCCTAGCCAAGAAGTGGAAGAAGGGAATGTCAGTGTTCATCTGGAGTTTTCCTTTTTCCATTGTTGTTTAGTTCCTGACCCCAGCCAGTGGAATGGTACTCCCCATCTTCAAGGTGGGTTCCTCTATCTAGCTGACCCTCTTTGGAAATAATACAGACACACTCAATGGAGTGCCTTATTAACACCCTTAGTGTTTCTTATTCCAACCAAGTTCATAATTAAAATGAGCCATTAGTATGAGTGTTAGAGATTGTAAATATCAGTATTACAATTTTAATTTTCTTTCCATTTTTACTTACTTGATCCCTCTTCTTTGTCTTTGAACCCCTAACATGTTTATTTTATTTTTTGAGATAAGGTCTTGCTATGTAGCTCAGACTTTCCTGTCTCGGTCTCCCAGGGGGTCAGAATAACAGTTATATATACATAAAGCGTTTTGATTCTTTTGCAGGTTTGCGGTCTTCTAGTAAGTCTGTTGAATGTTCCATGACCTTAGCTCATAGTTGTTTGTCTTGCTTCTCTTTACTTAGATGTGAATTCTATACAGTCTGTGTATACTTTATACTTCTGAACAACATACTAGAGTAGGTGTCTTTATTGTTATTGTTCTTTGGCTAAGATTATTGACTGAATACCCTTTTCAGCTCTGTAGTTGGAGAACAGTAGTCTGTCTTCATAGACTTAACTGTTCATTGTTGTAGGTTTTATGCAGTTCTCAGATTGAGAATACAGTTGGCAGTATGGAGAGTCTCTGTGAGAGAGTAGTTCTTCCTGGTTCCTCTGCACAGCTCCTCCAGGAGTTGCTCTCGGATGGAATGACGGTGATTGGAAGATGATGTAAGAGATGTGAAGGGCTCTGTATAAATATTTTATATATATAAAATATATATATTGTGTGGAAGTTCGGACCAGTCTCGGGCAGACTATTGGCCCTTCACTGAGATTTGGAGCACTTGCTAGGGAGGTGGTTTGGGTATTAAGGAAGGCCTGGTTGTTTTAAATCCAAGTATGGTTATAGATTAGTGAAGAGTTCGTCTGGATCCTGATGCCAACTTTTTGGTGGCTGGTTCGTTGTTTTTGTGTTTTGATGATCTGAGTTTTTCATTTTTTCTCTGCTTTAAATTGTTTCTAGTTTTTTTTTTTTCCCACAAGTGTAGTCTGGGAGATGCTATATTGTAAGCTATTCACTCGCAGGGAAACATTTGGTATATACTTATTTAAAGCCTAATTTTGATCTGAAACAAAAAAATGCCTGTAACTTTACTTTATTAGTTTAGTGTTTTGAAACCACAGAATGTTTTTTATTCTTGTATTGGATATTATAAGAGATGACTATTAAATACCATAATAAGTAGACAGTATTTATTGGTGGACAGCATTTATTATTATTAGTATTAGTATTAGTAACATGTAGCCAGCCAGCCAGTAATGGTGCACACCTTTAATCCCAGTACTTAGGAGGCAGAGGCAGGTGGATCTCTAAGTTCCGGGCCAGCTTGGATACAGGATAGCCAAAGCTACAGAAACCCTGTTTTAAAAAACCAAAAGACAAACAAACAAACATGTTGTAATTATGGGGGAGAGGTGTGCGTTGTGTTCCCCAGCCGCCTGGCTTCCATGCCCCCAGCTGCTGGCCCGCTCAGCCACTGGTTGCCTGCACCCGAAATAACCACGTGAGGACGGTATTCATTTAAACTCTGCCTGGCTTATTATCACTAGCCTTTTCCCGGCTAGCCCTCATTTCATAAACTAACCCATTATAAAATTCTGTATGTCACCACGAGGTGGGTGACTTACCAGACGGTTCTACGGTACCTCCATCTCCCACAGGAGCCTCATGGCGTCTGACTCACTTTCCTTTTTCTCCTCAGAACTTCCGTTCTGTCTACTCCGCCCACCTAAGGGCTGACCTATCTTATAAGCCAGGCAGCTCTTTATTCAACCAATAAGAGTAATACAAAATACAGGAGAACACTCCCACATCACAAACAAAACATATAAATGTTTTAAGGAAATAAAGTTTGCTCCAGCTCTAATTTATTTCCTCCAAAAGCTAGCCTTTTACAAAATTTACTTTGGCTTTCTTAAAAAGAGTTCTAGGGCTAGGAAATGTTTGTTTTTCTCTTACCGTTTCTTCTTTTGGACTTCCTTATTAAAATATCAAATTCATGGTCTCTGGATATTCTTTCCAAAATATTGATGTTGACTTAGTTAATGTAGATTAAGGTTGTCTTTTTAAAAATCTAATCACAGAGACTTTAACATTGCTACCGATTCTTTATTAGCAAAGGAAATGGAGTTTACTTCTGTGTCCACATCCAGGTAGCTTTTCTGGTCAGACAGGTAGAATATCTATAATCCAGGAGGACAGTCTGTGTAACAGTCATTTCAGTCAGCACTGGACTGTGGATCTCTACAGAATAGAACTAAATGGAACTAATAGAACTAAAAAATGCCATCACTTGACGAATGCATAGCTGAACAAGAGGTAAGGGGAAGAAACTGCGCAAGGGCGGGTCTGGGAAGGACTTGGAATCCGTGGTGGGGTTTAGTGCAAGCAGGCTTTAAGGAGCTCCTTTAAACATTGGAAAGTGTGGTCCCCAACACTAAAAGGTTTTACTTATCAGAGAGGAATGATCATCGTACATTATCTGTTTATAAGCAAAATATTATTTTCTACCATGACTATTTTAATCTGTGCTTTTAAAATACTTTGAGGTTTTTTTTTTAAATAATTTTTTCTAATGATGACCTTTAAAAAAATTCTCAAGAGTTCTTGTTACTACTATGTCCTTTATTAATAGTTTGACTTACTCCTTTAGCTCCTCTGCTATTAGAGTGTCTTTAAAACTCTTTTAGTCTTTTTATTATTATGGTATATTCAAAGGATTGTATAATCATTACTTCCTGATCTTTCTGAATAGTCCTTGAGGACAGATAACTATATTTTTCTTTCTTTTTCCAATACATAAAGGCCTGCTGTTACAAAATGACAAAACATTAGAAATAATTTATATTTGCCCAATCTAGAAAAACTTATTCCTGGAATTGTATCTAATAGTACTCAATGCCCCTGCGTTGAATTTCCTTTTTTTTTTTTTTTGGGAAGGTAAAAGAAATAGAACCATGTGCTGAGTGTTTTCATGTGTTTAATGCTCTCTAGTTTTCTCATCAGATCTGTAAGTGGGTTTTAGTAATCTTGTTTTGATACTCTAACATTGAAATCATGCCCAATTCTGAACGTTCCGCCCAAAAGCTATGTATCTACTGAACATCATCCATTGATTTTTTAAAATGTGGATACATGTTGTATTTCCTTTTGATTGAAAATGACAAAAATACACAAACTGAGTCTATATTTTTTTGACGATGAGAATGATTTGGTTACTTTCATTTTTCTCTTTGGGCAAACTCTGCCAGAAATGTTTATTTGCTGTTGAATTTTTGTTGAAACTTTTTTTTTGTTGTGATATTGTTAGAAATACAATTTATGGTGGAGATTGTTTATTCAGATTGCGTTTAAAGCCTCCTTCAAAGGACATTCTTTGTAATACTTGTCTTAGTGCTCATATGGTCCAGAGGAAGACATCATTGTATGTTTAAAGTAACATTGGACTCAAAGGTAAAGGAGGCTCTAGTTTTGGCCTGGCCTTTAGTATTGAAGTCTATTAAGATAAGCTATTTATTTATTTTTTGCCTTGATGTCCTTATTTATGAAATGAAGGAATTGACTGAATCATGTTTTGCTCATGAACATTATCTAAAAGTAACTTATGAAATAGGGAACTGACAAATGTGTGGTTACACAGCACAAAGACTGAAGATATAATATATTCTGTTTAATAGAAATTGGTAACATCTTTATACATAAATTACAAATTTAAAATTTTTGTTTTTGTTTTTGAAATAGTGTTTCTTTTTGTAGCCTTGGCTATCTTGGAACTAGTTCTGTAGACCAGATTGGTCTTGAACTCACAGAGATCTGCCTGCCACTGCCTCCCCAGTGCTGGGATTAAAGTCATGCACCGCTGCCACCTAGCTATAATTTTTTAAAAGTGACTAAAATTTATTTATAATATTGTTATATAGTACATGCAAGTTTAATAAATGGTGGCTAAGGAGATGACCCATTGGGTAAGAGTGGTTGGGGCATAAGTGTGAGGACCTGAGTTTAGATCCCCAAGACCTACATAAAAACTGGGTGTAGCCATGAACCTGAACCTCAGCATTGTAGGGAATGGAGACAGGACACTCAATGGGACTTGCTGGCCAACCAGCCTAGCCAAAAAATGAAATAAAATAAAATGAAATAAAATAAAGACCTCTAGGTTCAGGGAGAGATCCTGTTTCAAAGGTGAAGAGGAAGAGAGCAGGGCCCCAACATTGTCTTCTTGCTGCCACCATCATACACTCATACACACGTCACGTCTATCTCACATACACACACGTAAGTAAAACATTAAAACAAGTGAAATGACTTTTGTATATTATTCTTTCTCATTAATGTAAAACAGTAATTTATTGAATGTATGTGACATCTTGAAGGAAGAGTCCAGTATATTTGCAAAAATGTTTCTAAGTGCCATTTTTTGCAGTTGGGTACAGTCACACTGATTTACTATCTAAGCTGTGAGATTTTGGGGAAAGCAGAGTCCTTGAGTAACTGAGCCATCAGTCCCTTTAAGGGTTTTCACTGCTACTGAGGCACATTTTGGCTTAAGATATCATTTTCTAGCCTTAATATTGAGAGATGTTCCTGAAAAGATCTGCTCTCTTTTGTTCTGAAAATCTTATAAGTTAGGCAATATATTTTTAAAAAGGGAATAGAGTAATCTGGAGACAATATGGGTTATTGTTTTGCCTTTTGTATTTTGACATTTACATATTTATAAAATCCTCTATTTTTTAACTCTCTTGGTTTCTCCTTTATTATTCAGCAAATATTTTAAGTTTTTTTAAGTACCAAGTAATATGCTACATATTGGGAATTATTGTGGAATAATTTTTAATTTTTGACAGTGGATACTACTGAAGTCCAAATTTTAGATTCAAATCATACTATCATTCTTAATGCATTCACCTCTGTGAGAGGTTCTGCTTTGATATTTGGATCACTAGTATTATCTGTGTTAGGCTAGTCATTGCTTTTGCTTTTCATTTTGTTTTCCCTATCAGTTTGTGTATTTTGATTGTGGACTGGGCTATTTGGAAATAAGTGACATCTTTCTTCTTCTTCTTTTTTTTTTTTTGGATTAGTAATGGATCCTAACGTTTGAAAAAAAAGAGGCCAAACATAAATTTTTGTACTGTAAACCGTTTGTAACTTGTGTATAGACGTAGGCACTGTAGCTTATCTGTGCACTTAACTTTTTGAGTGTGCATGCATGATCCCCCGTGGTCAGGCGAGCATGATGAAAAGTTTGTGTTTGGTATGTGTCTGCTAATGTGTCTGTTCAAAATGTGAGGCGTTTTTCTATTATTTTCTGATGCTACAATCCTTTTCATGACCCGGATTTTTTCCTCTGGTTATAAAGTTGGTGGCAGCACAGCAGGGTGCGGTAACCTCCAGTGCTGGCTCTCTTGCAAACTCACTGAATTCCTGTAAATTGATTGATACTTCAGAAGAGCATTTAGCTATCCTGAGTAATTTACATGTGTATTTCTTGTTTCTGCAAGTCTAGGAAATTATTTTAGGAAAACCTTGCAACACTATACAAAGAAAGGTTGAAGAATGTCCCTTGAAGCTGTAACCTGACAGGATTAATCATCCAAATGTTTGTCAGTATTAGTTAATAAATTCTAATGACTTCATGTATGCAGAGGTCTTATACTTTTACAACTTCTATAGATCTTCCTAGTTACTACCAATAAAATCACAGTTTTCATAGTTTTAGTGTATTTAATATCTCAAGTCAAGTCCCCCCATATCAGTCTTGTTTTTGATGAAGTTAAGAGCATACATAACACTAACAGGTAACAGTGAATGCCAGGCACGCATAGAGTTCTTCGCATTTTCTTATTTCAGCTGAAGATTTATCTTTGAAGTCAGATTTTGGCCTGACACTGTCATTTTAAGTACTTTATATGTTCATAACATGTTTCGCACATTTTCAACATTATTATGATTTGAATATATTGACATTTTGGGGCTCTGTTTCAATTATATTATCCACTTAGATACTCTATTGTGTAGTTAGCTCAGAAGTTATATGCTTCTCAGTTGATAGATTTTTAGAAAAGATTCATTCTGCAGACGCATTTGGCATGTATTATTAGGTGCATCTATTTTTCTTCAAGATTAAAATGTGTAATTACTGGGTTGCAGTGTTGTTTCAGTAACTTATGACATTCAGAGCTCTGGGTTGACATGTCAACTTGTGTGTTTATAAACCCTGGTATTACTCCACTAAAGATCAGTTTTACTTTGTGTTTCCTTGATTATTTATCAGTTGAGAATATTTGTGAACAAATTTCTTGGTTGTTTAGGTTTTGTATTCTTTGAGACTTTCTCCTGTTTTGTGTTTGAAAACTTCTGGGTCAAGGGACCCTTTAGCTTCAGGCTCCCGAGTATTCCTGGGGTGACATGTGTGTGTTACTACACCCAGCTATGTTGATTTCTTCTTTGTGGTTTTGGCCTTTTTTTTTCACATGTGTAGAAGTTACACTTTCTATGTGAGCCCTTTTGTTAAGTGTATTAGGGTTTCTTCTTGCTATGGGGTCTATGCTGCTTACTTTTGTGAACTCAACACAAACTAGAGTCATCTGGGAAGAGGGACCCTTAAGCTGAGGAATTCCCTGCATTGGATTGGCTTGTGATCATTGCTAGTTGACGTATGAGGGCCAGTTCACTGAGGGGTGTCATCCTGGGCAGGTGGACCTGCACTGTATGGAGGTAGCCAGACTGACTGATGGAGCAGCAAGTCCATAAGCAGCAGGCCATGGTCTCTGCTTCGGTTCCTGCCTTGGCTTCCCTCAGTGGTGGGCTGTACCCTGTCAGAGTGATAAACCTGGCCTCCCCCAGGTTGCTTTTGCTTAGTGTTTGATCACAGCAAGAGAGGGCAGGAACCTTGCTTTTGTGTTCTGTAGCTTTAGTTTTACATAAGTTTAACATTTTAATGGCATTTGAAATAGTTAGCATTTTCTTTTATGGTCTTACTAATGGGTATTTTAGAAAGTTTTCCTGAAGTTACAACCAACACTTTCCATTCTGGTGGTTTTAAATTTTGCTTCTCATTTCTAAGCATTTAATTACTTGGTATTGATTTTTGTGTATGATAAATAGTGAGGAACTGGTATGTTTTCATATCACCCATATGTTTTCCATAGGAGTATCTGTTTCACTTAGTGAGGAGTCCTTCCTATAGATTTATGATACTACTCATACTGTATAAAAAGTTTCATAGACTTGTAGATTTGTTTATGAGTTTGTTTTCTTGGATCTGTTATATATTACCACTGGGATAATGTAGTTTAGATGAGGGTAGATTAGATCAAGTGTATTCTTCAAAACTTCTCACATTAATAATTTCAAGATCTTATGTACTTTTATTCAGATAAAATTCACCTAACATGAAACTAACCATTTTAAAGTGATGACTTACTTAATAGCATTTGTAGATGAAATATTATTCAACTACCATTCCTAGTTTGAAAACAGTTTCAACACATCCAAAGAAAACACTATTTCCTGTGAAGACAGACTTTCTAGTTTCTGTAGCCGTCTGTCAGAATTTTGATAAGAGATTACCGTCAATCTGAGGCTTGCTTTGGATGCTACTACCGTCCTAACAGTGTTAAGCCTTGCAGATTATAATACCTCTCTGTTACTTAGGTCTCCCACACTTTGGTTTTTTTCCTTTCTGCTTTGTTTGTTGTTTTCAGTCTGCTTTCTGCACTTTAAATTCATTGTAGGTTGCGGCGAGCCCCGACCAGCGGGAAGAAAGCCACTGACACAGGATCCTTCTCCGATCACGGTTTATTGAAGCGCTGCTTGGTTGAGGGAGAGCTGGATGTGAGGGGCCCCGAATGCGGTTGGTCTCCGGCTTATATACAGGTGGTGTGGGCGTGACCTGTGTGTGGTATGCTAGGCAGATGGGGATTGGTGCATTGATGTTGCTGTGCAGATCGGGCAAAAACAAGAGCGTTGACGAGCCGTTAACCGCCAAACGGAACTCTGCGCTATCTTGTAATGGCGAATGCTTTCTACCGCCACAGTAGGTATTTTTCATTTTCTCTTTAGATGTTATTAGAAATATGATTGCATTCATGGATGAACATGGTGGTGCATGTCTTTAGTCCCAGCACTCAGGAGCAGAGACAGGTGGATCTCTGTGAGTTTGAGGTTAGCCTGGTGTACGTGAGTTCTAAGACAGCCTGAGCAGCATGGAGAGACTCTGTCAAACAAATATGGGGTCTCTAGTTTTATTTATTTACTGCTTTTGTTTGATTTTGGAGTTAAGGTAATAATGGCCTCAGAGAGTGAATTAAGTTTTTTTTTTTTTTTTTCTGTTTCCCAAAAGCTTCGGTGGAGCTGATATTAATTTACCCTAAGTCCTTGGTAGAATTCTCAAGTGAAGTCTTATTCTCTGAGAGAGGGGTGTGTGTGTGTGTGTGTGTGTGTGTGTGTGTGTGTGTGTGTGTGCTTGTGTTATATTTATATGATTGCTGTTGTGCCTTCTTATTTCTGGATATTGGAAATTTGTTACAATTTCAATACCTTTTATTTAGTAACCAATAAGAGAAGTGGAAGGAAAATCAGTAGGGACATAAAATCAACTTGACATTTATACATTTATAAAACACTACCCAACAACAGCAAAATATACATTCTGTTAAGACTATTTTCTTGGCTATAGTAAAAGGATTCAGGTCATATGAAGTATATGCTTAAGCTTCAGTGAAATTAAAACACATTGCTAAGGTAAAGATAGTGGATAATCTCCAAATGTCTGGAAATGGACACCTGTCTGAAGCATGAGTTACAGAGGACATAAAAAGTACAGTTGGATGAGCAGTAGGTTTACAGTGGACTGTACGCTTGAGCTATGAGTTGTTTGCTTTGAATGAATCACTCTTTACCCACATTCTAGATTTTTGTCTGATACTGATGTAACTGCTTCCACTTATAGTTTTTTTTTTTTGTTCATTTGTTTTGTTTTAATGAAGAAACCATCCTGACATGTATTTGCTTGTTTTTGAGATAGGGTCTTGACATACAGCTTAGGCTGACTTAGAGTTCACTGTGTAGCCCAGGCTGGCCTCAAACACACAGTCTTCTTGCCTCTGCTTCTTAGGTGCTGAGACTGTAGGCATGCATCATTATGCCTAGTTACTGAAGTATACTTTACAAAATATAAAGTATACCCATTTAAATTTGTTACTTAGCTTTCTGACCACTGGCAGAATGCCCTGACTTAATCTAGAGGAGGAGGGGGTGTTTACAACTGCTGAAGTGTCAGTCCATTGTGGTGTGGAGGACATGGTGAGGCAGAGCCTTCTGTATCATGGTGATGAGGCAGAAAGGGAGCAGGGAAAAGGTACCCACAAGAGCCTGTTCCACTGACCTACTTTCTGCAGTTAGGGATTACCACCTAAAAACTTCAGAAGCTCCCAAAATAGTGCCACTAGCTGAGGACCTATATTTTATTATGTAAGATTGTATGCTCATCTGTGGGGAGTCATTTCATATTAAGGCAGTAATATTCATGTAGAGTTAGGTGGGAGCTTGAACTGCCTCTTTAGGGCAGATGATTTTCAAATCCAGTTATCCATTCTTAGGTAGCTGAATATCTGCTTTGTTGACATTTGACTTAGCATGTCTAAAGTCATACTACTCATCTTTCTCAATCTTTCTTTGTTTACTTCTTGTGTATATGTGTGTGTTTTTTATAAATGTGAGTTTTTTATAACACGTGTTTGTGTGTGCATGTGGAGGCCAGAAGTTGATGTCTTCTATTGCCCACCATACTTGTCTGTCTATCTATCTATCTATCTATCTATCTATCTATCTATCTATCTATCTATCTATCTCTCTATCTGTGAAGCACCTCATGGACTGATCCATCTTTCCGTCATTCCCTTTCCTTCTTTATTCTTTGCATTAATTAATGATATACCTTTTTTACAAGTCAGTATAGAAAATATTTTTAACTCCCTTTCCTTTCTATATTTATTCACCCAAATTTATTGGTTCTGCCTTTTTAAGATGGAAAAAAATTTGTGTGTCTGTTTGTGGGTGTGAGCTTGTGTGTGTGAAGAGAGCATTCTATCTCTTGAAGCTAGAGTTACAGATAGTACTGAGGGTGCTGGGATCTGAACTTGGGTGTTTTGGAAGAGCAGCAAGTTCTCTTAACCACTGAGCCATGTCTCCAGCCTCTTGGTTCTGCCCTTCTAAAATCTCTATTATTTAAACTTTTGTCTTCTTGTCTAATTTTGTGTGTGTGTGTGTGTTTTCCCAGAGTCTATTTAGTACTCCCTACTTTTGGGAAATACTGTCTGGTTGTCATTGAATTCAGTAACTGATAACTATTCATTTGACCTAAAGTTACTAATGAGATGAAATCTATTAAGCTCAAGTTAGACTGTTCATTTAGTGCTCACTATATAAGCAGAAAAGAATTAACAGCCAAACTGTTGGTCTGTACCTAAAGAAAGACTGAGTTTGTGCTGATGGTCACAGGCTGCATCATTAGTGGCAGTGCTTTGGAGCCCGCGGAGCCTGGTGACAGATTGGCTTTGGCATTGGTGCTTGAGGCTCAGTAGATTTCTCAGTGCTTGGCTTTGAATCTCTCTTGAGCCTTTTTCATGTGACTGATGCATTACTTGCATTGATACAGAATTAGGCTTCTCTATTAACATGTCTGAAGAGGAGGGTTCACTCTTAGGGAATGGGGAGTTCCAGTGTTACAGTTTGTACACTGATTCTTAACAGAATCAGTATACTATAAAGTGCATGATTTGGCCTACTATAATAGCATACAGAAAGTTCTTTGTTGTTTATGTGAGGGTGCTATTCTGTGTAGATAGAGTACATTCATTTGCTACTGAGAATCATCTTCGACTGAATTGTGAATAACTCCCTTATAATAGCTGGCACCATATTATCTCCTGACCACCTCCAAGTTTGAACGGTCCTTCTGTCATGGCCTGGAAGGTGAGGCATTTCTTTTTAGACGTTCTTAATTTTCTTTAGTCACGTTTCACTAAGTTGTACATAATTTCAGTTGTGTTGTTTCACTATTTTTTTTTTAACCAGTTGCTGATTGTCCTATAGTCATTTATTAAAACTATGTTTGGTCTATATTGTACATCAGTAGCAATTTACCTAACTTTGTCAGTTATTTTTTGTCTCCTACATTCTATGAAATTTCCCTTTAATATTATTAAAACAGGATGATTGAAAGGGCTGTTTCATAGCTATTATAAATTTTTGGATAAGCTGTCAGTCTTAGCAAGGAAACAATAGACATGACCAAGCTCACCGTTGTAAACATGGTATTGCCATAGAAGAGGCCTAAAGTAAAAATTGGAAGGCTTAGAGTCTAGACAGGTGGGGCGGAGAATGTGTGCTCTTCCTTCCTCGCCGCACTATTACTGCAGTGGCTTGTCAGTTCCTATGGGCTTCTGCCTGGAGACTGTTTATAGGGCCTTTCCGTCTGTTTTATTCTTTCTTTCTTTACTTGTTTTGTTTTGCTGCCGATGCGTTTCTACTGAAGTCAAGTAGAAGCTGTGATAGCATCCTGTATTTTTGGTTTTTCGAGAAAGGGTTTTTCTGTAGCTTTGAAGCCTGCCCTGGCACTTGCTTTGTAGACCAGGCTGAGCTCGAACTCCAGAGATCCACCTGCCTCTGCCTCCCGAGTGCTGGGATTAAAGGTGTGCTCCACCACCGCCTGGTTGTGGTAGCTGCTTGTTTACTCACCTTGAAGGGAATTGCTTTTGTAGTTTAGGAATTGGGTGATAAGAATATTTACCTTTGGAAAGTATTTTATTTGGTTGTTTTCTCTTTTTCCTCTCCTTTGCCATGAGATGTAGTCAGCAGAAATGGATATTGACTTTTATTATCTTTTCTGCTTCTAATGAAGATTTTATTATTTTTCTTTATTAGTAGACAAATTTTATTGGTAAATTTTCTAAAGCTTTTAATATTTTGGAGAGAAATCCAATTATGTATTATCCCTTTTTCTAGTGCTTTTTTCTAAAACACTAAATTTCAAGGAGTTCAAGTTTTATATTTAAAATTAATTATTAAAATTAATTGTAAATTGTTGGTTTCTACATGTTGCTTTCAAATGTACTTCACTTGTGGCTGAGCAATTAAATCTAGCATTTAGCTAATAAAGTAAAATGTTGGGCACCTTTACACGACACTATTATTAACAGCTAAATGTTATATTACTACTACATAAGTTTTAACTTGGGTTTGAGGGTGAATTTGGCAAGTTGCTCACTTTAAAGACAATTGTTGTAGCTCTTTCGGCTGCCTCTCAGCACTTCGGGTAGGACTTGAAACTTGCGTACCTTTGAATCGTTTTTGAGCCTCTGTTACCTGCCTGTTGAGCTAAGCTTCCCATGATAGATCTGAACAAACCCCCAAATCTCTGGACTTGCTAGCTTTTATCTTATTAGGAAAGATATTTAATCACACCATCACATATGATGGTATTATGAAAGAAAGGATTATGATGTCACAAGACTGTCTTAGGAAACTTCCTAATCCAGGAATTACTTGAAGAAATTATAATTGACCTGTGGCTTGAAGGTAGATAAAGAGTTTGAGCATGTTTTAAATAGAGGGGATAACGTGCATAGTCTGTGGGAGAGGTGTTTTGGGGACTGCAGGAAGAGTGGCTGCGCACAAAGGATGCACGTGCCAGGCGAAGCTACAGAGATGGAGGGATGTGCATGTGTAAGTGCCCACAGTAGGGTTCCTCAGTATAAGGAGGGAAAAAATGAAGACTTCTAATGAGGGTGACACAGTTTATATGATGTCAGAAAGCTTTTTGTTCTAAAGAGCTTTCAGTGGAACTACAGTGGGTGGGTAAAGGCTATTGGGAGGCTGTTACAGGTACAGTGGTCGCTTGGATCACAGGTAGAAACACTGGAGAAGCCGGGTGGTGGTGGCGCACACCTTTAATCCCAGCACTCAGGAGGCAGAGGTGGATCTCTGTGAGTTCGAGGCCAGCCTGGTCTACAAGAGCTAGTTCCAGGATAGGCATCAAAGCTACAGAGAAGCCTTGTCTCGAAAAAACAAAACAAAAACAAAATAAGAAGCACTGGCGAAAAGAGTGTTTAGAAATATTTAGGGGGCAAAATGAGAGCAGTTTCTATTGAGTTTCAATTAGATGACAAGAAAAGTTGACAGTGAGTTTTAGGGACAGAACCCACTATTCTAATTTGGATTGTTGTGGAGACTTCAGTAAACAGTTACAAACACTATTTGGGGACTTGGATTAAAAATAAGAATTTTTCTTTTTTTAAGTGAATAATGCTAATTTTATTTTTACACATACTATCTTTGACTTTGTCTCACATGCGTTTTATAAAAGTCAATCACATTTTCTGAACGACATTTTGATTTTTGTAGATCTTGTAAAGCTGTTTGTTGGTCTATTAAAGAAAACTGTGATTTATGAATTTTATTCTCTTTCCTTGTGCCCTGTGGCTCAGGCCTTGAAGGAGTTTTACCTGGAGGCCTGCTCAGCTGCTGCTCTGCGAGAGACTGTGTGGGCTTTTGTTTGGGTTTTGGGTTTTGATTTTTTGAAACAGGGTTTCTCCATGTAGCCCTGGCTGTCCTGAAACTCACTCCTGTAGAGCAGGCTGGCCTTGAATTCAGAGGTCCACCTGCCTCTGTGATTAAAGGTGTGCACACCTCTCCTCTACCCCCACCCCCAGCTGAGGTGCCAGTGGTTAGAGAGGAATCTAATGAGGCCACAGTGAAGTAGTTGAACTGGTGTAAGCTCTGGTGTGGTGTCCTGGGAGTTTGAAGTTGATGCATCTGTTTCGGGAGGCTTCTGTGTTGATCAGTTTTCAGGCCGTCTAGAAACAAACACAGGTGCTGTGCATATAGTGTGCCCTAATATCCACTTCTTCAGGGACCCACTTGGACTGAGAACTACTGCTCCCAGGGATTTTCAGGTACCACAGGAAGAGTTGAGGAATTATAATTTTTAATGGTGACCTTAGAAATAGAAGGTATAACTGAGTGCTTTGTAGACACACAGACAAAGGCAGTATTGGCATTGGTCTAGAGAGGAGAGAGAAAGCACAGTTTCCCATCACTTTTGCCTTTAAAGATGTAGGCCTTGTCTTATGGTTTGTTGCCTTCTACATTTTTGCAGATTTTCCCACAAGTTGCTATTATTTTCCTGTTTAGGGAAGCTGAAAAGGTATAAGAATGCAGGTCCTGGTCCCAAAGGACAATGATCATATAGCCTGAGTCATTAATTAGCTATGTCTGTGGCTGTGTGTGGGGAGTGGGTGGTATTGAGAAAGGCAGAACAGCTCAAAGAGAATGAAGGGACCCAATTCAGAACTTTTCTGGATTCTAGCCTAGGGTTCTCTCACCCATTCTTCTAGGAATCACGTGTATTTGGCAGAGGCTTTCTGTCATATGAGAAAAGGAGGCTCAGAGAGGTGATATATGTTTAATGTCATCTACCTAGTGAAGATACCACATGCCTTATGGAGAGATATCCTAGTTTAGTGTATTTTGTCTTGCTGAAAGGGCTATGGAGAATAAGGAAACTATGACCAACTAAGTTTTGGAAATACTGTGTTAGGCATTTTTGTCACAGAGCTCAGACCCTGTGAAATGGTCATGTTTCATTAAGAAGCTATGAAAAGGTAGGTGGGATATATTGTGGCCTGTATGTATTCCTTCCCATCCACTTCGGGGCTGACTGTAGGTGGTAGTATATAATGCCTGTTTGCAGGGCTTCAGTGCTGGGGGAGGATGCTTTACAGTTGTGCCTGTGAGCTTTTGCAAACATGGTGGGCTTTGAATGTTACTGAGCAGTTAGGTGAGGCAGCGCAGCTCTGGAAGCCATGACTACTTAGTGATTGCATACTGTGCTCAACAGGTTTGGCCACTCGTCCTTTACAAGCCAACTAAAAGCCAATTTAATAATGAAAAGCAGAGAAAGGGAATTTATTCAGTGTGGTCACATTACAAAGGTTGGACTTGAGGGGCGTTGTCACTGAATCTTTATCCCCTTATCAATCAACTCTTTTAATTGGCTTATTGAGGACAGGTGGCTTGTTGGAGCTGTTGTAATTAAGGGAGAGAGGTGTGGGTTGTGTTCCCAGCGCCTGGCTCTCAGCCCCCAGCCTCCAGCCCGCTCAGCCGCTGGTTGCTTGCTTATGCCCAAAATAACCACATGAGAATTATATTCATTTAAACTCTGCCTGGCCCATTATCTCCAGCCTTTTCTTGGCTAGCTCTCACATCTAAACTAACCCATTATAAA
>JAQHUG010000191.1:1763922-1800209 GCA_028555095.1 Dicrostonyx torquatus | reverse complement strand
GCTTTTGTTATGATAATTAAGGCAGCTCCTGCCTAAGATCAGCACATTCCAGCATGGCGGAGCCTGAGCTGAGCTGAGCTGCTCTTCCTGAGCCAGATACGCCCCTGAGCCAAGCAGCTCCAGGCACAGCGCACACAGCGAGCCCAAACTGCCATCAAGCAAGCAAGCGCAACATTCCATTCAGAAAACCCCACCGAAATGGTCTGTCTCCCGCCGGAGCCAGAGGCCACGCTGGTGGCACAGATTGTAAACTGGTATTTCAAAACTGCCACTTTCTAGTAGACCTGATCCCACCGCCTACCCAAGCAGGAAGAACTGAGTCCTGGTCTCAGCTGCTTACTTCCGATCCTGAGCAGGCACAGAAGCATCCAGACCCACAAAAGCCATTGAAACGCTTTATAGCTGGAGTTTGAGCTGGCAGCACAGACAGAAAGCCCCATTTTAAAACTGCCGCCGCAGTGTTGCTTTGCTGAGTCAGGAAATCTCTCTTAGGTAGATTTAACAAACAGCAAAAAGCAGTGTTAAAGTCTTTCTCTCCTTTTTAAGCCCTCTCAGGTTTTTAAGTGGATTAACCACACACATTGGAGCGCCAAACTGTTGTAATTGTAATTGGGCCCCTAGTTTCCTCCAGGAGACTCTGCTACTTGTCATGAAGACAGAAACTTCCTTGAAAGAGCTAGCTCTCCTATGGGGATCCTTGGGGATCAGTCCTAGGCCCTCCACTTTTCTGAACCTGTGTGTAGCCTGTGCTTGAATAGAGTAAGTTGGGGAGACTTGGATGTGAAAACTGGAGCAAACAGTTGAGGGTTCCCGCAGAATCTCCCTTTCTCACCTCTTTTGCTCCATGCTGGCAGCTTGTCCTTGATTGTGTCATGGCTGTAGTTGTTAGGGCATTATGTGTCATGGCTGCGTTTGAAGAGAAGAATAAGTACTTTGGTCAGTTTGGACTTTGTAGCCAAAAGGCTGTTTTCTCAGTTGGCTTTGTCCATTTCTTAATCCACAGAGAAATATTTTCTTGGTAGTTTCTTGCTTATTAAATTAGGATTATGTGATTACCCCTGGCTTTGGATAGGTGGGAAAGATTTGGTTGGCATAGATGGATTATGGTGTGTTCTATTGGGCAGGCACAATATTCTCTTTTTGGTAAGCTAGCTTTGTATTTTCTGTGTGAATGTGCGTGCGTGCTTGTGTGTGTGTGTGTGTGTGTGTGCTCGCCTGTCTTCTATTTAACTACTTATTGAGGACATCTTGATTTTTCTAGTTTGTGCCTATTATAAATGTTTATATAGACTTTTCTTCCAGTTTAAGAATTATGATAAAGTATATATAATTGATCACATTAACCTTCTTGAAGTAAAATGGCATTAGGTACATTTGTATTGTTTCATAGCCACCAGTCTCCTTCATCTCTAGACCTCTTTTATCTTGGAAACAAACTCTGCGTCCATAAAACACTGACCCCTACTCCACTCCCTGGATAACACCGGTCTGCTTGCAGCTCCCTAGCTTCACCATCCCTACACAGCTCACATGACTGGAACAATATTTGCCTTTCTATGACAGGAGAGCATTGTAGGGTTTTGTGTGAACATAACTTTTCATTTCTGAGCACACTTGCTGGAATCTGTTGACAGTTGCATGTTGAGGTTTTTTTGTTTGTTTGTTTGTTTGCTCTTTTTTTTTTTTTAAGAAATCACCAAATTAGCTGGGCTGTGGTGGCACAGGCCTTTAATCCCAGCACTTGGGAGGCAGAGGCAGGTGGGTCTCTGTGAGTTAGAGGCCAGCCTAGTCTACAAAGTGAGTTCCAGGACAGCCAGGGCTGTTATACAGAGAAACCTTGCCTCAGGGGAGTATCTATCACCAAACTTTCCCTAGAGTGGCAGATCCGTTTTACATTCTGTCCAGCATTATTTAGGTCCAGTTTCTACAGCGGTGACTCTGGCCCTTAGGGCTTGTTCCCGTTTAAAGAGTAGTCATGCCAGTTTCTTTGGAAAGTAATGGCTCTAGCAAGTCTCCACCTTGACTGTGTTCATGTGCATGAATACATTCATGACTCTCACAAAAGTAGAGCTGGGGAGAAGATGCAGTTGTTGAGAATACGGCATTGCTAGTCAGAAAGTGAAACTGCACTGCCACTCTGGAACAGCGTTTCCTTAAAATGAAGCATGGTATCCCTCATGGAGCAGCGGTTATACTCTGCACAGTCTCAACCCAGTGTGTCCACTAAATTGAGTGGAAGGCCCTGCATAGCGCAGGTTGAGTAGCCCTGATAGGAAAAGCCTGCAGGCATGCCATGCAAAAGGTTTCAGACTTTCAGGGCATTTGGGAGTCATGGAAACACAACTAAAATTTCCAAAACTTCATAGACTGAAATCTGAAACACTGTGGTTTCAGTTATTTAGGAAAAGAAACACTGTGTTCATGAGAAACTGAAGTAGAACTTTTATTTTTTTTTAAAAAAAAAAAAACGGAGGAGAGTTTTAATTGTTCTTCACCAGTTAGGAATTGTGTTATTTAGTCTTGGCCATTTGCAAAGCAGCTTCAGCAGCATCTGCTGCACTAAGTAAATGAGAGTTTCCTGTCTCTAATTTCCCCTGTCTCTTCCCTCGGTCCTGGGTTCATGCGTTTGTTCCTTCTGCTTTTTAAACCCACTGATGTCCTTTCTCCCCCTTCCCACTGGTCCTCTCGGACCTTCCTGCCCCCATCCTTGCTCTCATTCCATGGATTCCTTCAAGTTACTGGTGTAGTTTTCTTTGCTCTCTCTCATGGAATTAGGACTTTTTTCTAGGCGTCCTCTTACTGTGTACAATATTTACTCAGCATCTAGAATACATTTTTTTTCTCATACCACCTTATATTTATCCTGCTCTTTGGGCAGATATGAGTTTCTGTCACTAGTAATTCTTCTCTTTTAATGGGGGGGGCATTAGAATTTACAGGGAGAATTTTAAGGTTTGTTGCACTACTTTTTCTTACCATTTTTTTAAAATTTAAATTTATTTTTATTTTTAACTCACAGGGAAGAAGAAGAGCGTCTGAGAAATAAGATCAGAGCTGATCATGAGAAGGCCCTTGAAGAAGCAAAAGAAAAATTAAGAAAGTCAAGAGAGGAAATCCATGCAGAAATTCAAACAGAGAAAAGTAAAGTAGCCCAAGCAATGAAGATAAAGGAGACCAGGGTACTTCCACCTGTCCCTGTCCCACAGCGTGTAGGGGTCAGTGGTGGAGACCCAGAAGACACTGAGATAAGGAAGAAAAGAGAAAAAATTAAAGAGGTATTAAGCCGAGCGTGGTTGCAGATACATGTTTGACTGAATATTATGTAGTGTTACACACTCACTGTGCTTGTTCTTCAGGGTAGTTGTAATTCAGTGCCCAGGCTGATAACAGGGATTGGAGTGCTGTCTTTTTCTTACTGATCATAATCTAAGTTTTTGAAGTAAAACATTTGATTCAAGTTTGTTTAGATGGTTCCTTTACTTTCACTGTGTTAGAGCTCTTTTGAAGCACAGGCCTTTAATGAGTAGAATGTAGACTCTGTGTATACATTTTGTTTATTGAATAAGCAATTTAAAACATTCAGTTTGAAGGGCCTGTACCAGATGCTGTGCAGATCCTGTCACAGACAAGACTGTAAACAGTCCGTGATGTAGGAGCCGTGTTTTGGGGAACTGTGCTGCTATTAGGACCATGCTCCTTCCAGAGATTCTTTATGGATTGAAGGATAGAAAAAGATTAATTTAAAAGTTCTTTAATTTTTTTTAGTCTCAGAAGTCTTTCAAGATCTAATTCTAGATTTACTGATTAAAAATTACTGATTAAGATAGTACCAGCTCTAGTGAATTTGAGTTAAACTGTATTAACTGGGGCTCCTGATAATTGTGAGTATAGTTTACTGTTATACTGCTTGAGAAGAAGCTTCACCAGGTGTACCTCTAGAATAAATTTAGTCTATGCAGTCAAGTATCACTGTATATATTCTGGTAATGGATATATATATATATATATATATTTAAACTTGGTCTGGAAGTGTTTCTCACTGCTATAACATGATGTTTGACAGGAGCTACAAAAGGAAGGGAGGGAGGGAGGGCTCACAGATTGAGAGGACCTTGCTATGTCAGAGAGGGGTGAATCCTGAACTCAGTTGGCTTTCTCCCCCACCCCCCTACCCCTTCGCTGGTTTGAACCAAGTGGAAGGGATGGTGGTGCCACTCACTTTTAGCTTGGGTCACTGGAAACACCCTCACAGACATAGCCAGAGTTGTTTCTATCTAAGTGGTTCCTTATTCTTATCCTTTGAACAAGGGCATTAGGCATGGCTGATAATAAGTCTGTAATATGCATTTGTCTCTGTCTCTTTCCTTTTGTTACTTAGTTTTTCTTTATTAGGAGAGAGTTAGCCATTTAGGATTAAATTATATTACATAAACCTTGAGGTCATATAATGAGATAATCTCCGTACTCTTAATGACTATACTCATATGAATACAAAGGACTTGATTAGCCTACTTGATCCATATACCTTTCCAGTCACTGTGACTAGAGCAAGGATTGGCAAATTACAACCTGTGGGATAAATTTCTTTCACTTGCCTGTTTTTGAGAAATCAATTTTAGTTAGAATATACACCTGGCAATTTGGTTACATATTACCAGGATTGCCTTGTGCTTCTGCCACTAAATCTTCTGGTCTCTGGCCTAAAAATAAGAGATCATGCAATCAGGCTGAATTAGTTGGTGGTGGAAGCAAAGCCCCTTGACTGACAACCTGGTCATTATCACAGTGAAGACAGACGAGCTGTTTCCCAAAGTATTAGCAGTTTACAAAAGGAAAAATGCCAAATAGCAACCTTTCTTCCCCCAAATAACTTTTTGATTACATCTAATTTTTTTGTTGTGTAGATTGTAATTAAATGTAGGTGTTAGAGTTTCTCTTGCTGTGACGAAACACCATGACCAAAAGGCAGGTTGGGGAAGGGAAGGGTTTATTTGGCTTACACTTTCATATTACTCTTCATCATTGAAGGAAGTCAGGAACAGAACTCAAACAGGGTAGTATCCTGGGGACAGGAGTTGATGCAGAAGCCATGGAGGGTGCTGCTTACTGACTTACTTCCCTAGCTTGCTTAGTCTGCTTTCTTATAGAACCCAGGACCTCCAGTCCAGGGATGACATCATTTACCATGGACTGGGCCCTCATCCATCAATTGCTAATTAATAAAATGCCTTACTGCTGGGAAATCATTTTTTCAATTGAGGTTTCCTCCTTTCGGATAACTCTAGCTTGTGTCAAGTTGACCCAAGAGTAGCCAGCACAGTAGGTATCCGAAACAAGTGTTAATTGAATAATATGCTAATGCAAGAAACATGGCAGCATGGATAAAGATAGAATAACCCAACTCTAAACTGTATGAAGTAAAATAGTCCATGGATAGCTTCAAATTGTATATTATAATTTTTCTCTTCTCAGATGATGAAGCATGCCTGGGATAATTACAGAACATATGGATGGGGACATAATGAGCTCAGACCTATTGCAAGGAAAGGGCACTCCACTAACATATTTGGTAAGGCAACTTTTTTGAATTACTTTTTTTTTCTTTATATTTGAAAATGAGACCTGATTTTTTTTTTTAAAGTACCCTCCAAGATCTCTATTTCTGTGTAGTGATAATTTGAACTTTCTGCTTTTGTGTGTCAAGATTTAGTTGTAGTTGCACTGGAATGAGTAGCTTTGTGTTAGATAGTCTATTTATATAGGTTCATGTTTTGAAACTTTTTTGGTTTGCTTCCTGTCATGAAAGGTAGGTATCTATTTGCAATTTCTTTTCCTTCAAGGTAGTAAGTACCTTCTGTGATACTCATGAAGGGAAAGGGACGTGAGGATTCCAGTATGCAATCCGAAGTTTAATGCGCAGCCCACCAAAAGGGATTGGATTACTGATTGAGTGGACAATGCCGTACATTGATGGTGTGTGTGTGTGTGTGTGTGTGTGTGTGTGTGTGTGTGTGTGTGTATACACACTGGGTGGAGAAACACCTCCCTTCCCGCTCTTTTGGGTGGAGGTCATTTCTCTTCTTTCACTATGGAATTAGTGAAACTTAGGTTGTCAGGTGTGTTTGGAACAGCCTTTATCTGTCAAATCTTTTTGCCAGTTGTGTCTTGCAGTTCATCTCATGTGTTATCATGTACCAGATAGACACTGGTCCTAATCCTGCTTTTAAATAATTTTTTTTATTTTAAATGAAAATTAATTACATGTCCTTTTCCCTTCATGAAGAGTAGCAGTTCTCAGTGTCTCATTTGCCACCCCAAATTTATTATGACTTTGTAAGATGAAAATCTTAGAGCAAGACAAACAAACATAAAACCAAAATGGTTTTCTTAATCCATCCTCTGTTACCGTAGGTTGTGTGGACAGGTATTGCACTTTTCCTCACAGTATTGCAGGTTGCAGTAGTTAACAGAAAGCTTTCTTTCCCCTTAGCTTTAATTGTAAATGGTTCTTTTATATGTTCCCCTGCCTGCACTCTAGTTATAGTCTTTGCCACCAGAGTACTCTGCAGATAACAGAAAACCCATTTCAAAATGGGTTAAACTAAAATAGCAATTCAGTCATCTCTGTGGAGTCTTGTATAGAGCTAATTCTTTTCCCTAGCCCTTTCTTTTGTATGCTGGCTTCTTAGCAGGATAGGTAGGCCTCAACATTTGAGGTTTCAAGTCTTCATACTCCTTACTGCGTTTGGAGAATGAGAAGCATTTGGGTTTCTTAGAAATAAGATTGAAAGAATCGTTGGTTCTCGTTTTCGCTAACTGATGGGATATAGTCATGGGTCTTATCTACTCTGACTTGCTGCTGCTGGAAACCAGGAAAAGGACTGCTGCATGCATAGCTTCGCATTGGTCGTAGTACTCCAGGTGGGATTAATAGAGTGAATCCTTGAATTTTCTCAAAGTTTTGCTTGCTTATTGCTTAGCTGTAACTTATTATCCCCTTGCTTCAGTGTCCCAAGTTCTAGAATTACAGGTCTGTGCCCTCATGACTGGCCAGCATGGATACTTTTTATTTGGATGTTCTGGAGAATTATAGTTATGTTAGAGAGGTTTTTTTGCACTTAAAAACAGGAATTTTTATCTAAGAATGTTTGACATTGCAGTGTATTGTTGTTATTATTACTATTACTATTATTATTATTATTATTATTATTATTATTTTCCAAGATGGGGTGTCTCTGTGTAGCCTTGGCTGTTCTGGAACTTGCTTTGTAGACTATGTTGCTTCAAATTCAGAGATTGCCTGCCTCCACCCTAAGTGATGGAATTAAAGGCACGTGCCACAACTACCCAGCTTGCAGTGCTTTTTAGAGGCTGCTTTTGAATTTGGATATGTATGTATATATGTCCATATACAAATATTTTTTCACTTCTGATTTAACTGGGGCTTGCTTTGATATTGTTTAGTTAATTTTGTTTTCATATTCATGAGGGATATTTTGTAGTTTCCTCCCTCTCTTACTGCCCCCCTTCTTCTTTTGAGACAGGGTCTTACTATATAGCCCCCTGGCTGGCCTAGACTTCAGCCCCTGAGTGGTGGGATTAAAAGGTCAGCACTACTATACCCAACTCTGTATTTTTCTTGTACTGTGTTTTTGTCTTGATTTGATAGCAGGAGGTTGCTGTTTTAAAGTTAGTTGGGAATCTCTTTGCTTTTCTGGAAGACAGTGTTTAGTGTTCATTTTATTTTTAATGAGGCTCTCCATGTAATTTTCCAGTGACGCTGTAATCCTAGAGAGTTTTTTTTTTCCTTGAAGGGTTTAAAACAATGCCAGTTTTTTCTAATTATGAGACTATTTCTTTTAACTGTTTCAACTTTGGAAACTTTCCTCTCTCTCTCTCTCTCTCTCTCTCTCTCTCTCTCTCTCTCTCTCTCTCTCTCTCTGTGTGTGTGTGTGTGTGTGTGTGTGCGCGCGCAGGCATTCTCACACTGGGAATAGAACTCAAGTCTGTAATGAATCTTTTTCTGTCCCACCAGCCAGCTCCCAAATAATGACACAGAGACTTCATATTAATTATAAAAACATGGCCTATAGCTTAGACTTGTTCCTAGCTAACTTGTATAACTTAACCTATTTATATTGGTCTACATTCTCTCATGTGGTGTTACCTCTCTTCCATCTTGCACCTCCTGTTTCCTCTCCATGTCTTCTGGTGTTTCCTGCAGGTCTAGATTCTTCCTCCTCTTCCTTTCTTTCCCTGAAAATCCTGTATCTCCTGCCTAGCTATTGGCCATTCAGCTTTTTGTTACACCAGTCACAACAACACATTTCCCACAGTGCACAGATATCCCATGCACAGGGCCTTGACAGAGTTTAAGCACATGCTATACTGAGCAACAGCCCTGAAGTATAATCCTAGTTATTGATTGGAGATCTTTCTGATATTAGTATTTAGTGCTATTCATTTCCTGCTAAATTTAACTTATCCTGAGATTTTTATGTAATATTTTCATCCAGTTAAAACATTCATACCTCAATCTAGAATCCATATGTTGATTTAAATATCTAAAGTCTGGACAAACCTTTTAATGCCAAGCTTCTCATTTGGCCTTCCATTTGACCCTAGCTATTTCCATGACACTGATGTGATTGGAGTATGTAACTGTAGACAAAGACATGACCATTACTAGCAGCATAGCTGCCTAAAACAGCAGAGTAAGAACAAAAGAGTACTATTAGGCTTTAAATGAATTCGATAAAAATTCTGATTAAAATATTAAAATTTATCTTCTTTAGATGTATCCAAATGATTATATGAGAGATCAGAATATATGAGTGATGAAGTGACCTGATAAAACCTTTATCTTAGTAAAAAGCTGAGGATCAAGAAAATAAATAAATTTTTGTGTTTAATAACTCAGTATGAACATTTTGGATGATACTGACATGAACTGAGTTAGGAGACCAAATAATTATCAGGGTGTTATATACTTGTTTAATTAGTGAAAAGATATATTATTGATGAAGTGAGGGAATTATTAGGAACATATGAACAAAAATTGTATATAGCTTATGTACAAAGATAAAATTATATTTGGGTATATAACTTAAGCCATTGAAGGAAAAAATTAGTCTTACCCCCATGCCCAGAAGAGAGAGAAAGAGGAAGAAAGAAATGAAAGACTAGTAGGTTGTCCTGTGTGTTCAGTTGGGTTTGCTTTGTGCAGTTAATTTCTCTCCACTTACTTTCTGAAATTTTTTAAAATCAGGATTATTTGTTAAAGGTGATGGTATCTTGTATTTTGGTTTTCTCTGTGTGTATTTTATTTAATGGCTTCCTTTTTCTCTACCTGTTTTTTATTATTAAAGAGCATTAACTCTTTACTATGCTTAGCCTTATTTAACCTTATAATTTTTTATATATGTGTGTATGTATATATATTCCCCTCTTCTATGAATTTGAACCAGAATGCTTATATTGTGACTTAGCTTGTCATCTTGAATAGCTATCCTCTTTTCTTGTATCATTACCGCCTACATTTTTCATACCTTAGTTAAGTATGTATTTATCTACTGTTAGTTTTTATTTTCTTATTAGCTCCCAAAATTTTGTCTTTTATAAACTAGATCAAGCTGTTTCTATTACCTGGTCTAATAGAAAAGTGAGCAATGACTTTCTTTTTTTGATCATTATAATGCTTGATTTACTTTTAATATATACAAAACTAAAAATTGACCTCCTATGAAGGGGATGTTTTTAACAACAGCTATTTTTTCCTCTTAAATATAGGAAGCTCACAGATGGGTGCCACCATAGTGGATGCGTTGGATACCCTTTATATCATGGGACTTCATGATGAATTCATGGATGGGCAAAGGTGGATTGAAGACAACCTTGATTTCAGTGTGGTGTGTATACTTTGGCAGTTCATCTAATCTCTTAAATTAATGATGAAAGGACAGTTTTAATGCTCTGGTATGAATATTTATATTCTCCCAAATTCTTGTTGAAATCTATTCACTAATGTGTTGGAATTAGAAAGGGTATTTGGGGAGTGATGAGTTCATCAGGACAGTCATTATGGATATAATTAGTTCCCGTATAGCATAGTTCTCAGAACTACTTTGCTCATGCATGAGAGGTCACATAAGCACCATTATGAACCAGTTGAGTGGCTCTCATTAGTCTGCTGGGACTGTTTACACTGGACTTTCTCGATCCCAGGAAGGTGAGGAATATATTTCCAGAAGTTATCAGTTACAGATGGTACATGCTGCTTGAGTATAGCAGACCTCATGGTTGGGTTGAAGGTATCAGTTGTGCTGTGAGTATGTTCTCAGCAGTTTGTTGAACCCATGCTAAGTCCTCATTCTTCCTTTGGGGATTATCATTTGTTTTGTTATTTTTATGTAAATACTCATCCTTTCTCACTATCTTTTCATATTTCTTACAATTATCATTTAAGACAGTGTCTTAGTCAGCTAAGGACATAGTAGCAGGGAGAGGCAATGAACTAAAGTCTAACAAACTGATAACTGCTTCATTAATACTTATTTTATAGCATTTATAGTAATAGTGGTAGAATAGTAGACAACATCTGATTAGAGTAAGTAGTGGTGAAGTATTGCTAACTATTGAAGAATTCCTTATTAATGTGACATTTCTGAGAAGATAGTCCAGGAAAGCCATGTACATGTGGCCGTAAGGCTTATTGTTAATAGATAGAATTAGAGGTTTGAGATTATATTCCCTTGCCTTTTAAAAGCATATGCCTATCATCTTGCTTGTTATGCTGTGTTGAAATGCCTATTAGTCTAGTTGTTAAAAGGTGATCTGTCTTTCCCTCTTACTTCCCCACTGTGGTCTCTAATTCCATTAGCACATGAACTGTTGTTCAAAGACTCAAAATGAGGGTTTTTGTTTTAATCGACTTCGTAAAATTTCATTACTTTACCTCTCTGCCTTTTCCCTGTTTCTTTTTTCTCTCCATTTAGAACTTTTCTTACTGTCTTTCTCTAGTAAGGGAAGATGAGAATTTTACAAATAATTATACAGCAATAGATGATGTAAATATTACTTGTAATAAAGTGTGGGGTAAAAGCTATTACTGATGACTGACTGCTATTTTAAATCCAGTAGCCAGAATAAACTCTGCTAGGTGATATTTTTGTTCAGAGGTCTGTAAGAGGTGATAGAATGATCCCACAGTGAGATGAGGGAATGCTGTCAGCTAAGGGAGTAGAAAGGATAAAGTGATATCAGGCCTCAAGTCTGCCATCCTGAGACTAGCAAACAGGCCCATATGATCATGTCAAACAAAAGAATCTTAAATTAGTGAGGTAGCAGAAAAAATGTGAGGGATCTGAACATAGTGGATTTTAGTGGGCATTTTACCCAAAGAGTAGCAAGAGGCTGTTGGAAGAGGTTGAACAGAGTAGACTTTTAAACTGCTTAGACTATAGGGCACTGAATCTGATATTGAGTCTTGGGCCAGAAGACTTAGGTATGGTTTTAGGCTGCTCCCTTTTTTTTCTTTAGTCTTAAGGGTCTTGGGTAAGACAGAAACAGACTGAGAATTTTGCTCTCTTCAGTTATGGCCAAAAGTATAATTAAAATAAAACAAAAATCCTAATTTATAGAGCCCATTAAACGTGCAATATAGATAGGAGGGTGTGTATAAAAGTGAAAGCAAAGAAGTGAGTATGAAGGCTGTTGTTACCATTCCGAAGAGCTCTTTTGCTATTTACTGAATGTCTACTGCATGACCTATTGTTTGCTATATATAGGAAATATATGACTTGCTGGGGTAGTGGTAGAATGAAGGATGCCTCAAGACTAACATGGAGCACTATCATGGAATCCCTCAGTTTCCTATTGGTCCAGTTCTTCTCCTGTGATTCTTGCTCAGCTCTATGTGTCTCCTTGCTATTCTTCTGAGAGGGTCAAGCATTGCTTGTGGCAGGCAGCCTGACCTCTAATGTGTAGGAGAGGATGTACCTTAACTCCACACATTCCATGACTCCTTTGACTTCGTTCGCAATGTTGCAGCCAATGTGACCACCAGGGTGGAGGCCAGCACTTGATGTTAGATAAAAGTCTTCCTTGATTGCTTAGTGCTCTCTACCTTAAATAATGTGTTTGTTTATGATCTTTTGTTTATGATGATTAGCATTTTAGGGAAATTGAAAATTCATAACTGATTTATTACAAAATTTTGATTTTATTCTTACACATTATCTGCTTGCAAGTTGTCACATTTTCTTCTACTTCCGTATTTTAATTTTAGATTTTTAAACATTTGGAGTAGTGGTTCATTAACCATAATTCTCCTGGTTTTTTGGCATCTTTTTAAATAATTGTTATGTTATTAGGCACTAGAAAAATATTTAATATTCATGAGAAGAGATAGAAATAGTTTGTGATGCAATAATTAAAAATAATGGATCATTAGAGAAGTTTCTTTTTTTAGGATTCACGATCCATTATTTAGGAAGTGGAGGCCTTCAAAAGGAGCCAAAGGTAGCCAGTGGTAGTAAGTACGGCAATAATTTTACAGTACTGTGTAGTCCATCAAAAGGGTCCATTGGTTTTGCCACTTAGGAAGCTGTGGTGACAGGCATAGAGGAACTTTGCTGAACTAACAAAAGATGAGGTCACGTGGCATGAGAAATGAAAATGCAGGATATTAAAACATTTTTTGTGTGAAACAATTGAAGTACTAAAAGCATTTGAAAACTGTAATGCATTTGTGTATGTGAGTGTTTTTACTTTGTCTCCCCAGAATTCAGAGGTGTCTGTGTTTGAAGTTAACATTCGGTTTATCGGAGGCCTCCTCGCCGCATATTACCTGTCAGGAGAGGAGGTGAGTAGTCAAGAAACACCTGTGCGTTTGGCCAAGAACGGTCACGACTGGCAGTAAAATGGAGCACTTTCCTAGCAGCGTTGTTTTTCTAGTTTGAATATTACTAAACTAACCTAAGATTTTCTTTTAGTACAAATTTTAGAATCTGCTTCACTGGTTTTTTTACAAAATTAAAATGCACACATTAAGGTTAGGGGATAGTGTGGAGGAGATCTGTTCTTTCCTTCTACCCTGTAGGTTCTGGGGGTTGAAGTCAGATAATTACCCTGGTGACAAACATCTTTATCTCACATGTATACTTGAGGAGGACTGAAATAGTATTTTCTTTCCACCTTATATATTGAGGTGGCGTCTCTCACTTGAGCTCAGAATATGTAGATTTGGGTAGTCTAATGAACCAGGTTGCCCCAGGGAATACTGTACACACATTGGTATTATAGATGTGCTGTCATGCCCACCTTGCTTTTTCTTTATTTTATTTTGAGTTTTCAAGACAGGGTTGTGCTAGAACTCACTCTGTAGACCAGGCTGGCCTTGAACTCACAGAGATCCGCCTGCCTCTGCCTCCCCAGTGCTGGGATTAAAGGTGTGTCTGAACTCACCTTGCTTTTTAAGTGGTTTCTGAGAATCTAGCCTTCACACTTGTACAACAAATGTTTTGCCCTCTGAGCCATCTCCCAGCCCTCATTTTTTAATACTTTGTGTTAATCAGTTTGTGTATTTTGTATAAATAATGCTGGCTTCTTTTTTTTTTTTAAATATTTATTTATTTATTTATTACATATACAATATTCTGTCTGTGTGTATGTCTACAGGCCAGAAGAGGGCACCAGACCTCATTACAGATGGTTGTGAGCCACAATGTGGTTGCTGGGAATTGAACTCAGGACCTTTGGAAGAGCAGGCAATACTCTTAACCGCTGAGCCATCTCTCCAGCCCTAATGCTGGCTTCTTAAAATGAATTGCATTCTTCTTTTTTCTGGTAAAGTTTGTATAAACTTGATTCTTTTCCTTAAAAAAAGGTAGAATTTCCTTATGAGGCAACTTAAGCTTTGATTCTCCCTACCCTCACATTTAATAATATGTTCAATTTATCTGGCAGATATAACATGGTTGAAAATGAAATGTGTTTTATCTTTACACAAAACAGTATATGATTCTGTGTACTTATACAGTGATGCCCCATCAGACATGCCCAAGTATTGGTATCATTTCATTGCTGGAAAATTGACAGTTTTGAGTAGAACAGCTTAACGAGGTTGTTTTAAACACTCTGTAAGGGGGAAGTTTGGGGTCAAGTGGAAAGGTGGGCAGAATATCCAAGCATTCTGTTTTTCATCAGGATTGGGCATTCTGTTTTTCATCTGCCTGGGGGAAATCTAGTTCCCACAAGCTTTCTGAAGAAGGCAACCTCTCTTGACCTGGGAAGAAGAGTTCAGACATCCTGGTTGGCTGTAGGCTGAATCAGAGGATAGGGTTGAGCAGCAAAAATTGTAAACTCAGTCCAGAAGACTGAAAACATGTTTGGTGATCTTAAGGGGACTAAGAGCATGAGCTATAAACACCAAGCTTTCTAACTCTGAGTAAAAATTTCTTTGCAAGATTAAAATGGAAGTCTAGATCTAGAGCCTGACTTTGCTCCAGGGCTCAGAGAGAAAGCACCAAATACTAGCCCCTCTGGTAGTCAAAGGGGAAAGCTAGAATTGTAGACCAAGAGATTCATAGACCATAGTGGCCACACTCATACCACTCTTGAAGCCCTGTGCCAAGGTCATGGTCTAAAATGAAGTGGTAACTATAATATAGAATTTCATAAGTTCTACTTGATAACATTTAAATCACTGTTTTTCTATTCTGTTGTTTTCCTAAGGGAACTGTTCCCAGTCTGTCTCAGGGTGAAGGGCAGGACAGAAAGAATCGGAGAGAATCTGAGGGCAGTAAGTGGGGCAGTAAGCTGAGACTGGATCTAACTACCCACCCTCACTTATTCTATAGAAAGAGCTCCTTTCCTCTCCCTTTGCTGGACATATGGGCCTTGGGATAAAGGCCAGGCAGAAGCAAAATGGAGAAACAGCACAGCACATACCATTTTTCATGCTTAAACCTTTTCCAGCAAAGAACAAGGAAGTTGAGAAGACTGTATGTAGGAAGAGAACAGCCTGGGCATGGGAACTAATCCAAGAGGAAGAGGCCGTCTTTTTATGTTGTCCCATATTTCATAGATATTTTGGGTTAAGTTTTTGTTAGATTTAATGTTCTCTTTAATTGATGAGTCTATTTCTTTTATTTTATCTTCAGCACTTGAGATTCTCTCTTCTATTTCTTGTATTCTGTTGTTCGTACTTGCATTTGTGGTTCCTGTTCTTTTCCTCATGATTTCTGTTTCTATAATTCCTTCATCTTGTGTTTTTTTTATTTTTTCCATCTCACTTTTCAAGTCCTGAAGGGTTTCTGTTATATGTTTGAGTTCTTTTTTTTTTTTGTCTTCTTTAAGTGATTTTCTGATATCTTCCAATTTTTCGTTTGTTTTCTCCTCCATTTCTTTAAGGTGATTTCTAATTTTGTCTTTAAAAATTTCAAACATTCTCTTGAGATTTTTGTTTTGATCATTTTCTTCTGGTTCTTCCATATTTGGTTATTCAGGTCTTAGTTTTGTATGGACTTTAGGTTTTACTGGTATTGTGTTCCTCCTTGTGGTGTAGCATGTGATCTTACCTTTTCTACTCATCTTTTCCTTTAATGGGTGTGGTTGGGGCTATGTGAGATTCTGTTGGATAATTGGGATTCTGTTCTGGTGGAGATCGTTGGCTCGGGTCTGGTCGCTGGATCAGTCCTGATCCGCTTGTGACTCGGGACTGGGATTGCTTCTTGGCTTCTGCTCCTGGTGGAGTTTTTCTCTCTGTGTCTTAGGTAACTGGTTCTGTCCCACTCCGGTTCTGGTGGAGGTCGCAGACTCTGGGTCAGGTCGTTGGCTCAATCCTGGTCTGCAGTGTCTCCGGATTGGTTGTCTCCTAGGGCTGGACCTGCTCCTGGCTTCTGCTCCCGGTGGAGCTTGTTTCCCCAGCTTTCGCTGTGCTGTGCTAGGAGTCAATTTGATACACTTTTATAAAGAAATAAAAATCCTATGAGAGCTATAAAGAACTTGTGTAACTGAGCCAGGTAGTGGTGGCACACCAATTCTTTCTTTCTTTTTTGTTAGGTCTTTTAATCTTATGCTAAAATCCATAATATATTGCCACAATTTTTTTAATTTCAATGTCAACTACATTCTAGAGCTATTCAGTGTAAAGGGAGACACTTTTTTATTGATCTAAATTTTAATGATTTTTTTGTTAGTCTTTATTTTTGTTTATTGATTCTGTATTTTATCCCTTTATTGTGTAATGAGCTTCCTAGAGCATTTTAAAAGTCAATCTGCTACTAGTGAATTTTTCTGTTTTTGTTAATCTTGGTCTTTATTTCTTCCCTATTTTTATTTTATTTTATGTTTTAAACATAATTTTTATTGATCCTTTGAGAATTTTGCATCATGTACCCCACTCCCACTCATTTCCCAGTCCCTCTGTCTCCATCATTCACCTTGTAGTGGCCCCCTCACCAGAAAAATTTTAAAAGAAATAGTAAAAGTATAATTTAAATAAAAAAATACAAGTAAGAATATAATTAAAAAACAAAAAAGCGAAAACACAGCAAGCAAACAAAAAACAAGAAAAAACGCTTTGCTCCTTTATCTTTCCCTCCTCTTCATGACTTCTTCATTTGTCTTAGTGGCACTGGGAGCTGCTTTGTATCATGCAGTAGACTCCTGTCCAAACAGCTTCACTTGCAAATGTTCACTGTGTCGTGTATTGTCCATCAGATTTAAGGCCTCTAACTTCTGGTATATCATCAATGCTGGGCCCTCACCAAATCTCCTCTCAGATATCATACTATTGCCCTAAATCTTGGAGCTCCTGTGCCTATGGTTATGCAGGGCCAGTCCCTTCATGTGCTCCAGCCTGTCATAGATGGGATAGATGTTGGGAGTTGTCAACTCAAAAAAACCCTGGATGTGTGCCTGGGTGGTAGTTGAGTAGGTCATATTAGGCTGCTGGGACCACCCCCCTCAGGTGAAGGGTGGAGCCAGCTATCCCAAGTGCAGGGGACTAGTTCTCCTATGAGGGCAAGAGCAGGATAAACTCTCTTCTAGCCAGTGAGGGTCAGGACCAGCTCAGCACAGCCATCATATTTCAACACATGGTTCAACCTATTATTCAACACATGGTTTGAATGGGTCCCTGTGGTAAGATGGCAATGGACATCAACACAGACCCCAGCTGCACCAGGACCATGGGCCCAGACATGGTCAGCAACAGCAGCAGCTTGGGCTGGGTTGTCATCATGGCCCTGAGTGGTAGTGCAGGCCTCTCAGATGGGAATGGGCCCAGCAGTTGCATGATCCCTGAACTACAGCATAGCCCCAGGTGGTAACCCAGATGCTAGGCAGTTGCATTATCTTCAATGGTAACAGGAGCCATGGATATCAACACAGAACCAGGATGCAGTAGGGTCAGTGACCTAGACATGGCCCCAGTGACATAGCCTTGGCCTATATGTCACTATGTCTTAGTGTGGCAGTGTAGGCTACCTCATCTGTATGGCCCTGTTAGGAGCCTGACCCTCAGGCACCAACATGGCCTCAGGTGTCAGCCCAGACCTTGGGCATCTATCTGCATTGCTTTTGGTGGTAACAGGAGCCATGGACATTGCATAGACTCTGACTGTGGTAGGGCTGTGACCCTCAGCAGCAGCTTGGGCATGGACAACACCCTGGCCCCCATGGCAGTACCTCAGATCAACATACCCCCTCTGTAGCGCACACCCCTCAGATCCCAACATGGTCATAGGTGGCAGCCCAAAACCTGGGCATTCTTGTGGCTTTTGGTGGCAATATGGACCACAGACATCAACACAGACTGCCCACCTGCAGTAGGGCCTTGGCAGCAGCCCAGCCTGGATGTACCCTAGGTGGCAAGTAGGCCTCCTACCTCAGCCCCTTCATCACCACCGTCTCCTGTTTTATCTGTGTCTGTCCATAGGATATGAGCCATTCTGCCTCTCTCTCCCATACCATATCATACACTGGCTCACCATAGTGGCACCTGACAGCCTGGAGCTACAAGGCACAGGGCTGGCCTGTAGTTTCTCCTCTCCAACCCAGAGCAAGTCACCTTGGGCAGATGTGTGAGTGTTTACCAGGGTTTTCCTTTTAGGCCACCAACCAGCTCCCAAATCATAACACAGAGACATATTACTTTCAAATTAGTTTTGAGTTAGCTCATTTCTGGCTAGCTCTTTTACCTTAAATTAACCTGTTACTCGGGTACTGGAGAGATGGCTCAGAGGTTAAGAACATTGGCTGCTCTTCCAGAGGTCCTGAGTTTAATTCCCAGCAACCACATGGTGGCTCACAACCATCTATAATGAGATCTGGTGCCCTCCTCTGCAGGCAGAACACTGTATATATAATACATAGATCTTTAAAAAAAAATAGAAGTTAACCTGCTTCTCTTTATCTACCTTTTGCCTTGGGCTTATTACCTTTCTTCTGTATATTTTACTTTCACTGCTTCTCTGTGTCTGTCTGTCTGGTGGCTTCCTGACTTCTGGCCCCAGTCATCTCCCTTGTCCTCTCCTTCTTTCTTTTTTAGTCTAGATTTCTCCTATTTATTCTCTCTGCCTTTAGCCCTGCCTATCCTTTCTCTGCCTAGCTCTTAATTATTCAGCTCTTTATTAGACTAATCAGGTACCTTAGGCAGGCAGAGTGAAACAGATGCAACACATCTTTACCTAGCTAAACACACATCCTTACATTGTTAAACAAATGTAGCATTAACAAAAGTAACACTTTTACGCAGTTAAAGTAGTATTCTGCAGCGTAAATGCTGCAGAATACTGGTTATGCTTTACCTAGTTAAAATAATATTCCACATTTCCTTCCTTTGTCTAAATGTAAAAGAAGGGTTTTACTTTTAGCATAGTAAAGCTATATACAACAAAAACAATTATCAAGGATTATAGTCACAATTTCCAGTCCATTTGTATTTGGCAAATTCAGAGAAAATACTCCATTATTTATTGTATTTTGGTGAGTCCAAAGTTTTGTACCTAATTTACCTTCTATCATAACTAAGGAGCATTATAACTGTCTAGTCTTGAACTCCAAAGACCTGGGAAGGATAAACAGGAAGTGAAGTGCAGGACACTTCCAGACTTATAGAAATTGCAAACATTTGGCTGCCTGGACAGCCACCCCAAGTTCCTCTGCAATGTTAGGGCATCCATCTGTGACCTACAGGCCTAGTTTCTATGAAGCAGGAATTTTGAAGGACTATCCTTCCTTAACTTGGCAAAATCTGACAGTCTTTTTCCTTTGTATCCTATTTGTCCACTTTGTACAGCATATTGTCCACGATTGAGACAAGGACAGTTTTTTGCCCAAATGGCTGGCTTAGCTATAATGAAAGCAAACTCACATGGAGTTTCTTTGATATTCATCATCTTCTCTGAAGTAAGTTGGTGTTGCCAGGTGCAGATTTGTCTCATTGTAATGAAAATCTTTAGGTTATTAAACATCTTAAATGCCATATTCTGTAGGTCTTTGAAGTATTTGAAGACTATCTATCTAAATATATGTTTAATTTTGAAAACATACCTAATAAGACTACAGGTTTGATTATTATAGATAATTATTATAGATAACTAAGTTCTAACCTGCATTTCTTATACATTACGTTTTTAAGTAAGCTGCCTAAGCACAATACCTTAAACAAGAATAAAAACATACATCCAGTTTAACAAAAATAACTTTAGATTTGTATCACTATACCAAAATCCATACTAATGTAAAATATTTGAGGTCAGTAGTTGGCTTTTTATCCTATATTCCTCTTAAACAATGGCAAACATCCATAACCTACCAAATGACCAAAATCCACCCACTCCACCTCTTAGGAATGTGGATGCTGTGTTCTCTGGACTGCTTCCTGGTGTTTAAGGCATTTTCAGGGACCCTGAGAAAATTGAAACAATGTTCAAGTCCTGGGAAAATCAGCTATAATATTTGTTGTCTAATCTCTATGCAATGGGAAAGTACATGGCTTCTCTTCAGTCCTAGCTAGGATAGTCTGTGGGGCTGGACCACCTCAGCCAGCAGCCTTGAAGCTGTTCTGGATGCAGAACTCTTAGGAAACTGTAACCGAGGCACTCTGAGAGGCTGGATCACCTGGGCCACCTATTTTCATTGTTCCTGGTCCCCTTGCACAGAGACTTTCAAAGGTAACATACATATCTGCATTAACAGAAGTATGGACTATACCTTGTATACAAGCCAGCCAAAGAATTTTTTGTGTTATGTTTGAGCAGGTCCCCTGTACTGTAGTTATTTCAGATTTATTTCTTTATGTCTGTAGCCAAGATTTTCAGGGGTCTTCCCCAATCAAATCTGATCACTGTTAACTTTGAATGAATCAACAGTCTTTCAAAAGCATAACCTCATCCCCAAAGCAATACATCTTTTGACTTTCATATTAAAGTTAAGGCATTCTTAAATTATCTATGCTGGTTTAATTCAACAGTTCCTGTTATAGTACCATTTCTCTCAGCAGCTGTTGTTAGCTCATCAGCAGTCAGAAAAATTTAAAGACAACACTATAACATACAGAATCTAGACTCCCGGTGTATTTTCCATCTCTACATAGTTTATTCTTTTTAAAATTATTTTATTTCTCTCTTTAAAGGCTTTATTATTTTTTAAACTATTTTTCTATGACTGTCTATATTCATTTTCTTTTCTTTCTTAAGCCTACACACATTTTTAAACACACTGTAACCTGTTTAGAGGTTTATTCCTTCTGAACCTGCTTTACAGTGTATCTCTAGTCTTTTTTGTCTGTTTGAGCAAAACAAACTGCTAAGCTACTGCTGAGTTGTTAGTGGTGGCTTTGGTGACTGGCTCCACCCACTTCCCAGGTCTGCTAGAGCTAAGCCTAAAGCTCACAGGCCTAGTGAGACCAGAGCTGCATTCAACCCTCCAGCTATGGAATGCTGGTACTGCAGGTCTCCCTACCCAGCACACTGTTTCTACTTAACGTACTGGCTTTTTTTCTCTCCTTCTTTCCCCCCTTTTCTTCCCTCTCTGCTTTCATGGGCCCTATGTGGAAATATAGGCCCTATTTTGGGTGCCAGAATATACCAGACTTTTTCTTCTAGGCCCCAACCAGCTACCAAATCATGACACAGACTTACACTGTTAATTTTGAATGCTTGGCTTAGCTTAGGCTTGTTTCTGACTTGCTCCTTTACCGTAAATTATCCCATTTCTCTTTTGCCTTGGACTTACTACCTTTTTTACTTCTGTATATCTTACTTTCACTGTTTCTCTGTCTGTCTGACTGGCAACTTCCTGGCTTTTGGCCCTGGGCATCTAACTCATTCTCTTCTCTCTCTGTCTAGATTTCTCCTATTTATTCTCTCTGCTTCTAGCCTTGCCTATTTGTTCTCTACCTGGCTATTAGCTGTTTATTAGATCAATCAGGTGCCTTAGGCAGGCAAGGTGAAACAGATGCAACACGTCTTTACATAGTTAAACACAAATCTTTACAAATGCAGCTTAAACATTTACGCAGTTAAAGTAATATTCTGCTGCATAAACAAATGTAACACATATTTGCCTAGTTAAAATAATGTTTTACAACTGTCCTTCCCTCCTTATTTTTAGTAGATTTTCTTTGGGCATAGAATTTATGCAGTTCTTAGCACAGTACTTCTCAACCTATGGGTGGTGACCCCTTTGGGGGCTGAATGACCCTTTCACAGGGGTTGCATATCCAGTATTTATGTTACAATTAATAACATTAGCAACATTACAGTTATGAAATAGCCATGAAATGATTTATGGTTGAGGGTCACCACAACATGAAGAACTATATTAAAGGGCTACAGCAAGTGTTAGGGAGGTTTAGAACCACTGCATTAGTACTTTGATGATAGCACTGAATCATCTTATGAAGGCTAGATTATGATGAGAAAGCTGCTTTAGTCTTTATTTTCCTGTATATAGTGCTTTTCTCTTTAGCTACCATTAGGAGTTTTCTATTAATGTTTAGTTTTGTATGAAGAATTTGAATTTTTTTACTTTCTCTTGGGGGTAGGGTAGGATTTCTTTATCTTGCTTGATGCTTTCTGAATCTCAGATGTATCTTTAACTGCTTTGAAAACTTCTTAATTACTATTTTATTCTGCCTTTCTCTCTGGTATTTCATTCCCACACAGTTTATACTATCTAGTGTTGGTTCTCTTGTACTAATTGTTCTTTTTTATCCCACCTAAAATTAAGATATTTTTCAAGAGTAGTTTAAAGTGTACTTTAATTCAAATTAACAAGATCAGAAATGAAAAGGGGGACGTAACAACAGACAATGAGGAAATTCAGAGAATCTTTAGGTCCTACTACAAAAGCCTGTATAGCACAAAGTTAGAAAATGTAAAAGAAATGGACAGTTTTTTAGATAAATACCATATACCGAAATTAAATCAAGACCAAGTGAACAATCTGAATAGACCTATAAGTCGTGAAGAAATAGAAGCTGTCATCAAAACCCCCACCACCACAAAAAGTCCAGGACCAGATTGCAGAATTCTACCAGAACTTCCCAGAAGAGCTAATACCTATACTACTTAATGTTTTTCACATAATAGAAACAGAAGGGGAATTGCCAAACTCATTTTATGAAGCTATAGTTACCCTGATACCAAAACCACACAAAGATGCAACCAAGAAAGAGAATTACAGACCAATTTCACTTATGAACATCGATGCAAAAATTCTCAATAAAATACTGGCAAATCGAATCCAAGAACACATCAAAAAAAATCATCCATTTTGATCAAGTAGGCTTCATCCCAGAGATTCAGGGGGCTGGTTCAACATACGAAAATCTATCAGTGTAATCCATCATGTAAATAAACTGAAGGAAAAAAACCGTATGACCATTTCATTAGATGCTGAAAAGGCATTTGACAAAGTTCAATGCCCCTTTATGATAAAGGTCTTAGAGAGACTAGGGATACATGGATCATACCTAAATACAATAAAAGCAATATACAGCAAGCCGACAACTAACATCAAATTAAATGGAGAGAAAATCAAAGCAATTCCACTAAAATCAGGAACAAGGCAAGGCTGTCCACTCTCTCCATATCTCTTCAATATAGTGCTTAAGAGTTCTAGCAATAGCTATAAGACAACATGAGATCAAGGGGATTCGAATTGGAAAGGAAGAAGTCAAAGTTATTTGCAGATGATATGATAGTGTATATAAATAAGTGATCCCAAAAACTCTACCAAGGAACTTCTACAGCTGCTAAATACCTTCAGTGAAGTGGCACGATACAAGATCAACTCAAAAAAATCAGTAGCCCTCCTATATACAAAGGATAAAGAAACAGAGAGAGAGACATGCTTTTCTTTCCCGACTTTTTCCTTTAGTAGAACTGCATTAGTCTATTCGTAATCATTTGATTTGGAGGGTATGACCATACCCTTTCTGTGACTCCAGCAGTGAATCTGAGATGTGCTAAAAGTAAATGCATTTTAGAAAAATAGTTTGAATTTGGCATTACCTGATGTTGAATAAATAGGAAGTAGGCTCCTTTCATACAAACCAGAATTGACAATACTTTATAATGTAGCAAAGTGCTTTTGTTGTGTTAGAAGTGTAGCTAGAATAAGGAATGTTTTACCTGTACCCCATTTTCTGGTGTGGGAAGACATGAAGATTACATGTTGTCTTAACAATGTTGCTTTTTCCTGCTGATTGGTTGCTGTCATAAATGTGAAACATTATTCTCAGACAAATGCTATTTCTATTAAATATTCACAAGTTAAAAACTTTTGGTGATTTGATACAGATATATGCCTTTTCTTTAACAAGGTGGTCTCTCCATTTATTCATGATGCCAAAGTACCTTTCTAGCTAAGAAAGCATAATTTATATGGGAAATGGTACCTGGGGTCTGTCAGATAAAATAGAGAAGTTGTTAGATGGAGTTTAATACACACTCACAGATAATAAAAACAAAAGAAATAACAGCAATAAAATCTGTCTTTACCAAAATATAAATATATTAGGTCAGTTCTCAAGGCTATTTTTTAGGACAAATGAATAGCTTTTAAACCTAAAGCACTGTTAAGTAAAGTCATAAATAAAGAAAAAGAAATGTAAGCATTAATGAATGGTTCCTGGTTTAAATATCAAATTATTTTGGAAAAAGGGATCTCGCTCCACAAATTACTACAATTTCTATTGAAAATTTGACTTTCTTGTTGTCTAGAAATGTCCTGATAGCTGGGCAGAACATTCTGGTAAGATTGCCAACTGTCCTTGTTCACCTTTGTTGCTGTGGTAGACACCACAGCCAAAAGCACCTTGAAGAGGAGGGGTTATTTTACTTCCTGCTCATCAAGAGGGAAGTCAGAGCAGGAACTCGGGGCAGGGTCTGGAGCAGAGTCTGTGGAGGAGCACTGACTTGCTCCTTCTAAGTTACTCAGCTATCTCCTTATATGTTTCAGGCCCCCTTGCCCAGGGGTGGCATTGCCCTCCGTGGGCGAGACCCTCCCACGCCAATCATCAATTAAGACAATGTTCCACAGACTTGCCGACAAGACAGTCTGATGTAGGTATTTTCTGAGGTTTTCTCTTTATAGAAGATCTTAACTTTCATTAAGTTGACCCCCCCAAAAGTAGTACATTGATATAATATCTTTAAATATATTCTTTATTATTTTCCTTTTCATTGTGTTAGGTCATTATGCATCTGTACAGAGTCATGTATGCTTGGAAGTTTAGTGGTAATACCAGTATATAGTTGATTATGTTCCTGCTTACGGATTTGATGGCTGAGAAGATAGAGTTTGTAGCTGTTCGTAGCAGGGAGAAATTTACAGGTAAAATTTATCAGAGGAGAGTGCTTTAGAGGAAAAGTTCCAGATATTGTACTTGATTGGCTGACTCCTAAAAGTAGGCATGTGTGGAACACACATCAAACTTCCTAGATGTTGCTTTTGATCCCAAACATGCCTTCTCCAGCTCCCATCTGCTATAAGGAAAGATGGTTGGATTTTGAATTCAGAAAACATAAAATGAGCATTCCTCAGAGGATATAACTGTATTGAAAGTCTCAATGCAGTTTACAGTGACCAGGCTTCAGTTCAAATCACTAATGTCTGAGGAAACAAGGGAAAATGTTATCTGTCCCTCCCTCTCCTCTTCTTTCCCCTCCCCTCCCCTTCTCTCCTTTTCTCCCCTCCCCTCCCCCTCCCCCTCCATATCTATCTCTCTCTCTCTCTCTCTCTCTCTCTCTCTCTCTCTCTCTCAGTTCTATAGTATTTTTTTTTTTACGGCTATGCTCAGTGACATCAAAAAATGTTCTTGAAGCTACTGTATAGGTGAAAATCTTAGTAAAAATTAGGTCAGATAAATAACAACATTGAAAAGTCTAGAAATAAAGTATATGGTAACTAATTTTTTTCACTGTTTACACCTATTATTGAAAAAACATCACTAGACTTGAAGATAGAGCAAATTAAATTATTTAGCATAAAGAAAGATAATAAAATTGGAAAGGAGAAAAAAAGGCAAGTGCTAATGTTAACAGGTCCGATGTACATGTACTTTGGACAGTGGTTGTTAAAAAACAACAGCCATATTGTTCTGTTTTGGTGGCAGACCTGAAATTGAAGACATGTTTTCTTCATGTGTATCTTACTTAGGGTTTATGTTGCTGTGATACAACACCATGACTAAAAGCAGCTTACAGTCAGTTGTCTATCAGGAAGGGAAATCAGGGCAGTAACCCAGAGGCAGGAACTGAAGGAGAGGCTATGGAGGAACAGTGCTTCCTTACTGGTTTGCTACCCTCTTATACATCACAGGACCACTCATAGTAGGCTGGGCCCTCACCTTAGCATTATTCAAGGAACCCACAACAGTCTTGCTAATCTGATGGAGACATTTTCTCAAGGTTCCCACTTTCCAAATGACCCTGACTGTGTCAAGTTGACAGAAACCCTAACTAGGGCATCATGACTAAGTACACTTAGTCATCTAGCTAGACACCAGAGTTAGAAAGAAAAGTTTGGAAGCACTGAGGGAAAAATGACACTATGGAAAACTATAAATAATTAAAACCATGAGATTTTTTTCATTTAATACTTTAAAATTATGTATGTATTTCAAACAAACAATAAAACCAATCCAGAATATTTTATTACAGTATTTAACTGTAATGTATATCAGCTATGAAATAAAATAGAGTGATTGAGAAAGTGACATACATAATTGGAAGCTTTTAAATTTTATAGGAACTTGTGCAATATAACTGATAGGCTGAAGAGTTAAGGAATTTACCCTAAAAATATTAAAAGATAATCAAGAGATGTGTGCCTCCAAATGATTTCCAGGGGGAAAAAATCATTTAAGCAAAAAAAGAAAAAAAGGCAAACAGGAAGGCCTAGAGGGACCCCTCGAAAGTCTGGAGGTGATAAATAGAAAACAAGAAGAGTTGGGTGTATAACTCAGCTGTAGAGCATGTGCTTGGCATGTTTGACATCCTGGGTTGCATGCTCATCATCAGGGGTGAAAGCAGGAGCTCACCGTTTACTGTCTGTAAGACATAATTCGTACAGAGAAGTTGAAGATAAATGGATGGGAGAAGGAACAGGGTACAAATAGTAAAACTGAAATGCACGCTTAATTAAGAAAGTAGACTTCACAGTAAAAATTCCCATGAGATGAAGGATGCTCATGACAAAGGATACTACATTAGGAAGACATAACAATCCCAAAATTAAAGCAATAACTTACTCTATTTTGGGCACCTCATAACAAAGCTTCAAATGCACAAAACAAAAGTGGGTAGAATTCATTTTTCTTTTGATTTATTAAAGTAAAAAGGCAATTCCAAAAGAACTGTTGGATTCTTCAATGTTTTTTGCAAAATTGATAGGACAGAGAGACAGAAAATTAGTAATGATGTCCACGACCTTAGCAACAGTAGCAACTCTGTTAAGTGAATTGATGTTTATAGAACACTCATCAACTACAGAATACCTAGTCTTTTCTAGTACATAGGATATTTATATCCTGGACAACAAAGCAAGTTTTAATCAAATTATAAAAAAAAGTTAAAAGAGCTCTTGGTACATGGTGGCTCACTATAATCCCAGTACTTCTGGAGGCTGAACTGCAAAGTTCAACCTCTTGAACTAATAAACACATCAAATAAAGAATTGCAAGGGAATTGAAAGCTTTATAAAGTTGGCTCTTGTACATATATATATATATATATATATATACATTTACACACACACACACACACACGAAGGAAGTAATAGAAAATAGCTTACCAAATCTGGAATGAATGCTATTTCCATGGTTAGGCTTTCATATCCCAGACATCATAGACATTGTTGGGAGCACAAAGGTTCTTGGGCTCAGGGGGAAAGCAGGATTATTAAGCATTCAGGATTGTTTATTCAATGAAGAGACGTATAAAGTATAACCTGTTTTTCACCAAGAAAGTTGGGAATGGGGGTGGTCAATAACCTGGTGATCTGCACTATCTGGAAGGCCAGGCCACAAGCAGGATAAGAAATGACTAATAGTCTAAATGACCTTTGCATTATCTGTATAACCAGGGGCTCCCTCAAGCTTATACAACCAGGACCATAGATGGCTAATAGCTCAAATGACGAGATTCTCCCCAGAGCCTTAAGATAATACATATAGCCTATCTCTAGAACTCATCTTCTTGGAAGAAGCTGCATGTACTTTGAGAAGTATGCCTCCTTGTGCAGAGGGGATTGTATTACACTAGGAAACTTTTTTCCAAATTTAAATATGCTTGCAATAAACTGCCTGTTGTCAAACTCTTGAAGTATGAACCAACATCAGCTAACTAAGCCATGTTGAACTGGAATTCCTTCTTGTCTCAGGCGATCATTTTTCTGCTGCCCTAGTGTTTACAGAGACCCCCACAAGACATTAAAAACATAATAGTAGAATGTGCCAAATATTGTTTTGTAAACAAAGATTTAGGTAAAATGGAAAAGTTCCCTGAAAAAGATCTATTAAAATTGATTCATGAAAAAGCGAAAATCATGAATAACCTTGTATATACTATTAATATTAATTCCAAGGTAAATTGTTTTATTGATTAGTCTTACCAGGTATGGAAGGCAAGAAAATTCAGTCTAATAGAGTTCTTTTTAAATGAATAGTTTAGAAGTCATTTATTTACTAGCTTTCTATTTTTCTGCCTTAGGCTGTAAATGGTGGGGAGTGGTGCTAGCCCTTAGGGTCCTTTCAGGCCCTCATTGAAGTGTTTGTCCAGGTGGAGGTGGAGTAGACTGGCCTGGTTCTTACGCAGTGTTTCTCTCTTGGGCTTTCTGCTTCTCCTCCTCCTTTATTTTTAGTTAGTGTTCATTAATTGCACAAAATAGTGGCTTTCGTTGTGCCGTTTTTGACGTGTGTGTAATATACTTCGATCACACTAATACTTACCTTGCATCTTTTTGCCCCCATCCTCAGTAGTTTCCTGCCCACCTTCCCAGTAGTAGCCCTCTTCCTTTTCTCAGATAGTCCTACTTTCATGGCTTTGGGTTGAATCTGGTTTCCACATATAAATGAGAACAGACTAGGTTTGTCTTTCTGAGTCTGGGTTAGTTTGCTTAACATGAAGATGATTCAGTTCCATTTCCCTGCAAATGACATGATTTCGTTCCTTTTCTATATGTATGTATATAAAAAACTTCATTATGCATATTGATCCATTCATCTGTTGATGTGCGGCACCTTGGCAGTTTACATAACTTGCCATTGTCTTTCAGAAGTCCAAAAGAAAGTCTTGTGTGGGTGTTAGTGATTGACCAAGGTTCTGTAAACTCTGCACTCCACAGGGAGTGCCTTTCCATTCTTCTGAGGCCATAGAGACACTGATGCCAAAGCCACAACAACAAAGCAAAAAGAACATTACAGATTTGTAAACTCTGTGAGCATATAAGAAAAAATACTGAACAAAAAATTAGTAAAGCTCAGCCGAAAAGAATATGGAAAAAAGTCCCACATATAAGTTTATATCCAGAAAGCAAAGATCAAAACAGTTGATATAATTTGCCATGTTAATTAACAAAGTAAAGAAGAAAAATAATGAACTATTTGTATAATTCAGCAAAAGAAATTTTATTTTAATGGAAAATATTATTAGAAATAGTGAAGTCAAATTTATGTTACATACTGTACTAGCATTACAGTTTTAATGCAAAATAAAGACCATATTATATTGCATATTTTTCTTCTTTAGATACCTTCAAGTTTTTGAGATGTCCAGTTATTTTGTCTTCAAATTTTACTTTTTAAATTTTGCTTCCTAATATTACATAACCAGAAACACACATGTACTGCCTCCCCAAAATAACTAAATCAAATAGAAATGTATTTACAGCAACTCAAGGGCATCTATCAAAACTCTATTACAGCTTTCTGTTGCTGTTGTTGTTAAATATCTGAAATAAGCTTACATGTTGATGAAGATTTAGAGCCTCATTGTCTCCTCTTAGAGTTTGTTTTTCTATTTTTTTGTGTGTATGCACATGTATGTGGGTGTACATGTGTAAGCCTGAATTTTCTTGTGTGTTCATGTGTGTGTGGTTAAGGGATGCACATATGTGCAAGTACATATGGTGGCCTGGAGTTAACGGTGGGAGTCATCCTGGATTGCTCTTCTACCTTAAAGAAGCAGGGATTTCCAGTCACACCCAGAGCTCTCCAATATGGCTTGTCAGACAGCTCCTTCTGGGGATTCCCTGTCATCAGCTTCAGTTTCTAGATTTAAAGTAGACTACCAGGTCCACTCAGCACTTATGTGAGTTTTTGGAAGTTTGAACACTAACATTGATTCTTTCATGTCAAATGCTTTAGCCATTGATCCATCATCCCAGCCCTCTCTTAGATTTTTTTTTGTGTGTGTGTGGGGCAGGTAAAACTACAAATGATATGAACACCCAAACTATGTCCTTTCTTTGCAATGGTGTGGATTGAGGGTTTTGTATACTGGCAAACCTTCCTTTGTATCTACTTTGCAGATATCCGGTCTAGATGTTCTACGGGAAGAATGACATGTAGCCTTACTGCACGGCTTCCATGTCACTTGTACATTGTGGTATGCATACATACTGTCATAGGTGGCCACAAGCAGTATTTACCTATAACTTAGAATTTATGAGTATTCATGTTTTTATCTCAGATATTCAAGACTAAAGCAGTACAGTTGGCTGAGAAGCTCCTTCCTGCCTTTAACACACCTACTGGGATTCCCTGGGCAATGGTCAATCTGAAAAGGTAAACTCTACTTAATTTGATTATATGCTTCAAATTCATTAACTGAATTTTGATATTTTTATTCATGGAGATATTCAGTTATCTACTTCCACTCTGTTTTTCAAGGTTTATTTTCTCTGTATGTGTAGTTGAAAATCAAAACTTTTTTTTTTAAAATTTTTAACCTGTGTCCCTTTCTTTGAGACAGGTTATTCCAGTTTTGAATATTTGTCTCCAGTTCTGTTTAGTACTGTATCCAAAATATTTTCCTCCCCTTTTCTTTTTACATACTACATACCATTCTTCTAAGGCAAGATAGAAAGTAGCCTAGAAATCAGGCCTGTCTGTTGTTGACTGCCATACTAAGGATAATGATATAAGCTCCCCATTATAATATCTAGGCTCATGGCTGAGCATGAATCCTTAAAATAATCATGTATTTCATTTGTAAATACTGATTTTTTTATTTAGAAATGGATAAAATGCTTTCTCTGTATTGCTTTATGTAAGTCAATCAAAAGTTTGAATGACGTCAATTTTTTAAATTTGTATTTGCATCCTTTATACTGACTGAAATATTGTTGTTTAGGTTTTCTCCAGGTAGTGTTTGTTATTCATCATAATGTCTACATTTCTAAATCACAGGAAAATGGGCCTGGTGGTTTTCTTGCACCCAGGTACCTTAGGACAAGTTGGGCACATTTCTCTTTCTGTAGGTGTGAACATGTGACACTCTAGATCGTAAGCCCTTGTTGTAACTAAGTTTGCGACTATTTTCTCCTGTCCCGTGAACGGTTGCCTTCATGTGCTGGCCGCTGCCTTTGCTTTGTGCTAGTAGTAATGTAACTCCTGATAGTTCTCCTGTTTCCTTCCTTCTCATCCCCTAACTGCTTTGAATTCATAGAGTACAGTTCGGAACATAAATTCATTTTTACTGTTTTTATTTACCTCATTACCTTTATTAAGTAGCTGCTCTGGGCATCTCACTTACACAACCATCTTTTCAATGAGATTATACTTGGTATTGTATGGCTTAGTGTAAAAGACAGAAGCATCGCGGCCACACCTGTTCATTTCTCCTTCTTCCTATCAATTACCTGTGTTTTAAAATGAATTACATCTGATGCATTTTAATCACAAAATAACAGTTAAAATATTTTTTAAACTGCCATATATATTTCAGTGACAGTATGAGACATAGCAATGGTCTGCAAATGTTAATATCTAGAACTTTTATTTAAAGTTTTCTTTTTTACATTTAAAAACTATTTGTGTGTTGGGCTAGGAGGTGGTGGTGTATGCCTTTAATCCCAGCACCTGGGAGGCAGAGGCAGGTGAATCTCTGTGAGTTCGAGGCCAGCCTGGTCTACAAGAGCTAGTTCCAGGGCAACTAGGACTGTTACGCAGAGAAACCTTGTCTCAAAAAACAAATCTAAACAAAATTGTGTGTGTGTGTTGTGCATTGTATGTATATGCATGCATCTTCATGGGTGTTATGGAATATACATGGCGGTCAGAGGACAGCTTAAGGGAATTTATTTTCTCTTTTTACCATGTGGGTTCTAGGAATCAAATTCAGGTGGTCAGGCTTAGTGGTGAAAGAAACCTTTACCCACTGAACCATCTTCCCAGCCTTCATTTCTTTTAATTGTAAACTTTTAAAAGATTTGTTTTTATGCTTAATTCTGTGTGGTTCTATGTGCATGTGAGTGTAAAGCCAGCTCTTCTGGTTCCGTAGATCTGGATCTCCTTTGCTGAAGTGACCAGCAGTTAGGAGATACTTGATGTGGGTGCTGGGACCCCACAAAGGCTTTTCACTGCTAAACCATCCTTCTGATTCCTGGCCTTCATTTCTATTTCAAGAGCTAAGGTTCAATCTGTTACATCAGCCTGAAGAGGTTTATCTTACAGAACTAGTGTGTTGGAATGGACATATCAAAGATTTCCCTCATCTAGGAAGCCTTTTGTTTTACTTTTATTCTTTTCTTTCCTTTTTGATTATTTTATTTTATATGTATGAGTATTTTGTCTGTATGTGTGTATTGCACCACGTGCATGCTCTGATGCTTAAGGAAGTCAGAAGAGAACATTGAGTTCCCTGGGACTGGATTCCTTGTAAGCTGCTGTGTAGATGCTGGATCTGGAAAGAAACCTGGGTCCTCTGTAAGAGCAACAAGGACTCCTAACTTCTGAATCACTTTCCAGCTCTATTCTGATTTTTTGAAAACAGGAAAGGTGTACATTGTCATCATGGGGAAAGCATCAGCCTTGTGATGCAGATCTGCCTCTGAAGTTACATAGAGAAACGACATGGGCAGGTCTTTAGGCTTTGTGTATGTCATAGGCTATCTTGAATAGGCCATAATCTAGTGAATTACTGTCTTAAAACTGGATTTCTCTCCTAGCATTTGAGGTCTTTTTTATTTTTAAAATTAATTACTTAAGATAGAATTTACCAGATAGGTTTTATTATGGCATCTTTACATACCTTTATGTATCATATATTCTGTTCATTCCTCTCATTTTCTCAGTGGCTTCCCACATCACCCGCATCTCCATGGGATTACTTCCTTTCTTCTCCTAAATAGTCCTACTTCTGTTTTCATATCACATCTATTTTATCACCTCTTTTCTTTTCTCTTTCCTTAAGATCTCTTTCTCTTCTCTCATTATCACTTTTCTAGTTCCAAGATCTACACACACGTGTTTGCACGAATATACATATGTGTAGGTACAAATATAATTATTTCATTTAATATGATGATTTCTAGTTCCTTTCATTCCCCACAGATATAATTTTGTTTCATTTACCTCTATGGCTAAATAAAATTTCACTGTGTACATGTACTGGAATTTCTTTATCCATTTATCTGTTCATGGGTATCTAGGCTGGTCCCACTGCTTGGACTTTGTGAATAACACCCAACACATATGAATGTGCAAGTATCTATTTATATTGACAAAAAAGTTCTTCAAGTATATAACCCAAAAGTGGTATGACTGGGTCATATGGTAGTTCTGTTTTTCACTTTTCAAAAATGTGTGTATGTATTTGGGATGGAGTGCAAGTATATATACATGTGTGCACATAGTGTGCAGACCAGGTAGCCTAAAGTGTCATTCCCTATTCACACAGGATTTCTCTCTGGCCTGGGACTTGCTTATACTAGAGTGGCTGGCCAGTAAGCCTCACCTATCCCTTTCTACCCAGCACTGGCATTATAAGCATTGCCACTGTGCCTGGTTTTTGTTATTGTTTTTGTTTTGGTTTTTCATATGGGTTCTGGCATCAAACTCAGATCCTCATGCTTGCATGGCATGCACTTTAATCTCCCAGACCTATTTTAGCTTTCTATCTTTCTGAGAAACCTCTGCTGACTTCCATAGTGTCTGTACAGTTTACATTTCTGATAGTTCCCCATCTACTCACAGCTCTGTCTGTCTGTCTTTCTTTCTTCTCCCCCCTATATGATAACCACTCTAACTGGGGTATGATGTAATCTTGAAGTAGTCTCAATTTATATTTCCCTGATTGCTAAGGATTCCAAATACTTTTCCCAGTTATTTATTGAAAATTCTTTTGAGAGCTTTTGAAAATTGGCTTCATTATTAGCACATTTATTGATGATATTTTCTCCTTTGGTATGTAATTTTCTCAGTTCTTTGTGTATTCTAGCTATTAAAATTCTCTGCCTGATGTGTAGTTGGAGAAGAGTTTTTTTTTCCATTCTGTAGATTAATTGTTCATTCTGGTGACTGTTTCTTTTGCTATGAAGAAGTCTTTTAATTTCATGTAATCTGATGTAACATGAGGGCTGGCTTGTTGGGGTTACTGTCCCGCCCAGTACCCCACAGCCAGCAAGCCCCAAAGAAAGTCACACAGAGAGTCTATATTAGGTTATACACTGATTGGCCCATTAGCTCAGTCTTCCTACCAGCTCCCGTAACTTATATTAACCCATTGTTCCCATCCATGCAAGCCACATGGCCGGTACCTTTTCTCAGCAAGCAGCTTACATCCTGCTTCGTAGATGGACTGCACAGGAATGCCAGGGAAGCTTCCTGCTTCCCAATTTCTCCTGTTCTCCTTGTGCCACACCTACTTCCTGTCTGGTTTTCCCGCCTATACTTCCTGTCTGGCCAATCAGCGTTTATTTAAAACATGATTGACAGAATTGTCCCTCACCAGTCTGATTTGTCATTCTTAGGATTATATACTATGCTATTGGAGTCATTGTTCATATCCTGAAGTGTTTTACCTATGTTTGCTTCTACTGATTTTATACTTCCATGTTTATGTTAAGGTCTTTGATCCATTTTAAATTTTTTTTTTTTTTGTACAGAGTGAGAGATAGGGATCTATTTTTTTTCTTCTGCATGCTAGGAGAGGTTTTCCTGGCACCATTGTTACCAAGGTTATCCTTCCCCAAGTTTATACTTTTGACACCTTTGTCAAAATCAGGCAGCTGTAGCTCTGTGGGTTTGTTTCTGGGTCTTTTGTTCCTTTGGTTTATGTAGTGATAGTTCAGTTGTATCTTAATAAATAAAGCTTGCCTGAAGACCAGACTGCAGAACAGCCACACCAGTCAGCCATACAGGCCAGGCAGTGGTAACACACACCTTTAATACCAGTAGCCACACTAGTTAACCATAGAGGCCGAGTGGTGGTGGTGCACGCACGCCTTTAATCTCACACTAGAGAGGAAAATAAAGTTGGATGAGACAGGAACTCACTCTTCAGTCTGAAGATTTCATAGAGGTAAGAGCTCTCTAGTGTCTGCTTCTCTGATCTTCAGCTGGAACCCCGGTATCGATCTCTGGGTATTCATGCTACAGGTTTACATGTCTGTTTTTGTACCAGTACCATATTGTTTTGCTACTAAGGCTTTGTAATAGAACTTGAGGCTAGATTTTGTTATCTCCAGCATTGTTCTTTCTGTCTAAGAATGCTTCAGCTACTCAGGGTCATTAGTGTTTTCATAATAAACCTTAGTATTTTTACTTCTAGTTCTGTGTAGAATGATATTGGGATTTTAATGGGGAATGTGTTGTATATGTAGATAGCATTAGGGAATATTTGTATTTTACAATATTCTGCCAGTTTATGAGCAAGTAGGGTCTTCACTTTCTGATGTCTTCTATGATTTTTTATGATTATCTTAAAGGTTAGATTGTAAATGTCTGTCACCTTCTTGTTTGGCTTTATTCCTGGATTATTTCTGAAGGAATTATAAATGAGAATTTTTCAGCTTTTAAACCAAATTGATTATGTTATATAGAAAAAGTACTAAATCTTATATATTTATTTTGTATCCTTCTTCTTGGCTGAAAACATTTTTCAGTTGTAAGTATTGGTGGAGTCTTCTGAGTCTTTTAAATTTAGATCCATATTCTATGTAAACAGGGATAATCTAACTTTTTCCTTTTCTATTTGTGTCCCTTTGGTTTCTTTTTCCTGATACCATGCAACGTTGAGTAGTATTTTGAAGTTGGCACCTGTATCTTTCCAGATATCAGAGGAAATGCTCCCAGTTTTCCTGCATTTAGTATAGTGTCTGTAGTCTTGTATGTGGTCTTTATTATGTTGAGATGTGTTCCTTCTATTCCTAGTATCTTGTTGGCTATTGTCTTTGAAGGAGTTTGAACTTTGTCCAAGGCCTTTCTGCATTGATTTGGTTTGTGTGTGATTTCTGTCTTTAGGTTTATTTATATGCTGTTACACTTGTTGTTTTCCATGTGTTAAACCAACTTTGTATTCCTGTAATGACATAAACTTAGTCATGGTCTTTCTAATATACTTTTAAATCTAATTAGCAGGAAATCTTTTTTTTTTAATTGTTAAAATAAAAATTTACATTTACTCCCCTTGTCCCAGGCCCCCCATACCCCACCGCCCTTCCCCTGCTTCCTTGAGATGGGGCAGGATACCCTGCCCTATGGGAAGCCCAAGGCCCTCCCCCCTCCATCTCGGCCTAAGAAGGTGTGCATCCATATAGAATAGGTTCCC
>JAQHUG010000191.1:1729586-1760927 GCA_028555095.1 Dicrostonyx torquatus | reverse complement strand
AGACAGGGTTTCTCTGTGGCTTTGGAGCCTGTCCTGGAACTAGCTCTTGTAGACCAGGTTGGTCTCGAACTCACAGAGATCCACCTGCCTCTGCCTCCCGAGTGCTGGGATTGAAGGTGTGCGCCACCACCGCCCGGCAGGAAATTTATTCTTTCTGGTGCTCTTGGGAATAAGGCTGACTGTGAGTATTTTCTGCAGTGCTGGCCTAGTTGTCATGGCCTACCTTAGTGTATGCTTCTCTTAAAATGTTCTTATTTCCCTACCAATGTTGAGGTGACTGCCGGATATAGTTTAGTGAACAGATATTTACTTTAAGTGTTGTAAATATGTTCCATGTTTTTTGGCTTTTTAGGTTTGCTGATAAAAGAGATGATGGTTATTCTGATGTATTAGCCCTTTTTTCTTATTGGTTTTACTATTGTTTCTTTGTGGTTTTGACAACATGAATATAATACGTCATGGACAAGTTCTCTGATCATTTCTTTTTGGGTTCTAAATGCCTCTTGTTTTTTTCCCCCCTTCTAGCTTTAGGAAATATTCTGCTATGTGGTTTTATGCACGGAGTGAGGCAGTGGCATTTCAACTTGTGGGCAGTTTACAAACCTGTGATTTATGCTGTTATGGTGTTTGTATTGGACATGTGTCTTACTTATGTCCTCTAGACTAACCTTCACCTTGTTTTTTTTCCCTCTTTGCATAACACTGCCCTCTTCTGATCACACTTAGCAAACATTGCAGTTTGTGGACTATTAGTCTTTTACCATTGGGCTTTTCCAGAGGGGTGGCTAATGTTTTAGCTGGGATATCCCCAAAGTGCACTAAGAGTGTAGAAGACTACAGTACTGAGCAAGTAGAGGCAGAGAAGCTATCATTGTACCAGTGTACTTTGAGGAGTTCCTGAGTATTAATGACCTCGCTGGAAGGGATGCATCTGTGGCTCTCTTGTATACCCTGACTTAGTTTCTGCAGCAGTGGCCAGTAGGTACATGACTCTAGAGGTAGATATACCCCGACCTCAGGATGAATGCTGTCTTAGTACAGGCTGTTTCCAGTTATTGAGGTCTGCTTCTAGCCACCATGTGTAGGCCTGTCTTTGCTTACGTATTCACTTACCTGTCTGAGTTGAGCTTCCTGCTGCCTTTACCTTTAGATTTCTCATTGCCTGGCACTTGTTTTCTGCTACAGCCTCCCTGATCATTTTTTTATTCAGAAGCAAAATTGAGAAATTTCTGATCTTGGCTGTTCTCTGTTATGAGGCCTGCAGGGTAGCTCAGTTTTTAAACAATAATAGTTCTGAAGATGATGGGCTGTACTGCCCTTTGGTCATATGGAACAGCAAAATGAAATTCCCCTTCACTGCTGACCCATCCCTTGGGAGAGTTCCTTGTCTCACCCAAACCTGTAACTGGGTTTGGTCTTGAGAGGGCTGCGCGCTCGTCTTTAGGGCAGGATTGGCTGTCTCTGATCTGGCTTACCTTGTGGAAGTGGTTTGTGTTTTGCTTCACTTCCAAACAGCAAGACTGAAGCTGTTATCACTTCTTACCTACACATGTCCCGTCTGCCAGTGACGATTGATTTCTGAAGTTCTCCTTTCCCCTTGTTCTTCTTTGGAACAGAATCTGTCTCCTCTTCTTCCCTTATTCAGACTCCTTCACACACTCACATGGAGTTAGCTTTGGAAATCTTTAAGTGCAAGTTCAGAGGCTATTTTCAGTTTATGTAAATTCTAGCTTTATGTTAATTTCCCATTAAAGAGATTGTTTCTCTCTCGATTGCCCTCTATTGTTTTTAAGAATTTGAGTTATTACTGTGTAGCCCTTGATTTTCCCCTGACTTTTCCTTTCATATTTGCTATCTAGCTTGTTTTAAAATGTGTAAAAAGGTGCTTTAATTTCTTTTTTTCCTGATTCTTGATTTCCTTCTGAAATTCAAATTAATTGCACTTAAGAGCTGTTCTACAAGCTACATAGTTCTTTTTCTTTAATAATTTGTTTCCCATCTGTCTTCATATATTATTTTTCCTTCTATGAAGTTTCTGAATTTCTTAGGCTCTCTAAAAAATGTATATTTATTTTCTAATTGAAAATACTAATAGGAAATATGATAGATGCTTTTGATTATTTAATCTAGAACTAAAAGACTCCAGATGTGACATAGTGCATGGAAGTTACACAGCCTTCATTAAACCAACAATTTATTTTTTCTTTCCCCCAGCTTTGATTTTTATATATTTATTTTTTATTGTAAATAGATTTTTTTTTCACACAATGTATTATGATTGCATGGTATCCTCTCTCCCTGCTCTTCCCAGTTTCTCTCCATCTTCCCTCCCATCTGGATCCATAGTCATTATGTCTTTCTTTAGAAAACAAACAGGCATTTAAGGAATGATAATAAAATGAAATACAATACAATAAGATAAAGCAAAAAACGAACAAGTTGGAACAGGACAAATCAACCAAACAAGAAAAAGGAAGAGTCAAAGGGAAAAAAAACCACAAGAAATGCATATAGTTGAGACATATACATTTGTGCTCACAGCAATTCCATAAAAACACAATACTGAAAGGCGTAATACATACACAAAGGACTTGTAATATTTAAAAAATGCCCTGACTTAATCTTGTGAGACAAAGAACCTCCAGAGGTGCCATTGAGTTTGTTTTCTGTTGGCCATCTACTACCGGGCAATGGGCCTGCCCTCAATAGTGGTTTGTTTCCCCAGTGAGACTCCCTTGGAGAAAACCAAGTGTTCATTTGCAAGTGCCTATTAGTTGGAGATAGAGTTTGGGTTAGAGGTGGGGGCATGTGTCTGTTTTCAGCTCTTGAACCTCATGTGGTGCAGACCCATGTGGGGCCTGGGCATATTGCCACATTTTCTGTGAATTCATATATATGCTGCCTGTTTAGTCTAGAAGGCCTTAATCTCCTTGGTGTCCTCCACCCCCTCTGGCTCTTACACTGTATCTGCCCCCTCTTCCAAAGAGTTCCTTAAGCCTCAAGGAAAGGGATTTGATGGACATTGAGTGTTCCAAAGGCTTTCACCCTCTGCATATTGTCTGTCTGTGGGTCTCTGTGTTTGTTCACATCTGCTGTAGAAAAAAGGTGCTCTGATGATGTTTAAGCAAGACATTGATCTATGAATATAGCAGAATGCCATTAGAAATAATTTTATTGCTGTGTTCTTTTAACAGAGCAGTAATATTTGGTTTTCCTCTATGTCCCTGGCTTATCTAGTCTCAGGTTCTTGATCACCCAGATGGCATTAGGTATGGGTTCTAGCTCATGCAATGGGCCTTTGCTCAAATCAGATATTGGCTGATTACTTGCACAAGCTCTGTGCCACTATTGGACCAGTGTATCTTGCAGGCAGGTAATCATTGTAGATCAAAGTGTCTGTAGCTAGGTTGTTGGTATTTACCTTTCTGCTTTGGTAGTATTCAGAATACCTTCCAGTACCATGTAAACTAATTCACAGGGGTAAAAGCGCTAGGTAGGCACCAGCTTGACTTCTCCATGTATAATGACTTGTTTAGGTGTTGTCTTCACCAATATGACCTTACTTTCAGTTTGTGGAGAGCCACCTTGACAGTAGCCTGAGTTGTTTAGGGGTTCCCATGGGATATCTCTGGCCAAGAACTCATTAGATGTAACCCATTTCTGATACTCAAAATTTATTTGGTAGCAAGAAATACCCAGTTGGGGTTCTGTCTCCCCTGTTACTTGGTGATTTCATTTAGATTATTTTCATATATGTATATATATTTAGGAAGCTTCCACTGTATTAGATTTCCATATGACCTCTCAAATGACCTCTAGTCTTAGCTGTCCCTCCTCATATTCCCTCCTTCTTTCCTTTCTTCTCTCCCTCTCTCTGTTTAATCCTCCCTTTCAGTGCCCCTGCCCCGTTCATCCATAGCTATCTATTCTATTTGCCCTTCCTAGGGAGATTCTTCCCTTTCCCCTTAGTCTCTTACGTGTTACCTAACCTCTGAGGGCATATAGGCTTTAGCATGCTTATCTTTGACTTAAATGCTAACATCCATGTATAAGCAAATACATACACATTGCTCTTTCTAGGTCTGAGTTACCTCACTCAGAAGTTTTTTTTTCTAGTTCCATTTACCTGTGAATATAGATTTTTTTTTTTAATTTCTGGCTATTGTAAACAGGACATCAGTGAACATGGTTAAGCAAGTGTCTCTGTAGTAGAATGAAGTGTCTTTTGGTATGTCTAAAGAGTGGTATAGCTGGGTCTTGAGGTAGATGTATCCTCATCTTTCTGAGGAACCACACCAATTTCCAAGTACAAATTTGTACTCCCACCAGCAATGGATGAGTGTTCCCTTTACTCCACATCTTTGCCAGCAAGAGCTGTCATTTGTTTTTATTGATCTTTATCATTCTGATGGGTGTAAGATGAAATCTCAAAGTCATTGTGATTTGCATTTCCCTGATAACAAAGGATGTTATTTAAGTGCTTAATAGTCATTTGAATTTTCTCTGTTGAGAATTCTCTGTTTAAATCTAATCCCGTTTTTTAAATTGGGTTGTTTCTTGGTGTCCAGAATTTTGAGTTCTTTATATATTTTAAATATTAGTTCTCTATTGAATGTGTAGATTTTTGTAAAATTTTTTCCCATTCTGTAGGCTGTTTCTTTGTCTGAATGATTGTGTCCTTGCTCTATAGAAGTTTTTCAGCTTCATGAGATCCCATTTATTTATTGTTGGTTTTAGTGCCTGTGCTATTGGTGTTTAGAAAGTCTTTGCCTGTGCCAGTGAATTCAAGATTATTCCCCACTTTTTTTTCTATAATAGTCAATGTATCTGTCCTTTTGTTGAGGTCATTGATCCACTTGAAGTTGAGTTTTGTGCAAGATGATAAGTATGGATCTATTTGCATTGTTCTATGTGCAGCTATCTAGTTTAACCAGCACCATTTGTTGAAGATGTTGTCTGTTTTCCAGTTTATATTTCTGGCTTGGTTATTAAAATAACAAAATCAGATTTCCATATGTGTTTGGACTTATTTCTGTGTCTTTAATTCTATTCTTTTGATCCAATGTTTCAAACCAACAATTTAATAAAATGTTAGACACACCTCATTACAATCAACAACAAGGTGCTGCTTAATTTTTTTGGGAAGTATTAACAAGAAAAAGATAGGAATGAGGAATAAAAATAATAGATTATAGACAAGATTATAATTAATTATATATCATATGACTAATACATATATGACTGCTTAATTTAAAGATAATTTGAAGATGCAATCATTTAAAAGATAATGGGTAACTAGTTAAAAGATAAATAAGTTTGGGTTTATAGAATAATTGCTGGAAGAGTCACTCAGTAGGAAGAGCTCAGTCTGCCACAAAGAAGGCATAACTGTAAGCCTCACAGCAAGTTTCAAACCAAAGAACTACACTATCCAGAGGGCATCCCTGCCTGTCATAAGGACATTGAACATGTCTTCCAGAACAGAAATGAGACTGTTATTAACAACATAATGCTTTATTACCCAGAATCCAACTAAAAATTGCTAGTCGTGTATGAAACAAGAGAATGTTACTGTAATCACAAGAGAAATCTGTCAGGAGAAATGGACAGAGAAATAGTAATAGAGATGACCTCTAAGGCCTTTGAAACAGGCTTTGTAAGAGTTCTTAAGTATTTAAAGGGAAATGTCACCAATGAGAAGAGTGACCTTTAAAGGGACCAAAGTGGAGCTCCTGGAACTGCATGTATATATGTTCACTTGACAAACATAACAGTTGTTCACCAGACCTTGAAGATCTGTGAGTCTGAAAGTAAAGTGCTAGAAACCACTCAAAGAAAATCATAAAAGAAAAACTAAAGGATGCAGGTATGAGAAAGAAGACACCTAGTGGCCTTTGGGTAGTATGGGGTGGCTTAGCACACATAAAGAACAAGGGAGTGGGAGTGAGAGCTAGGGAGTGGGAACAGAGGCATAGTGTCTAACTAGGGAGCCTGCATGGCCTTCTGTAAATATGTTACAGTTGTGTAGCTTCCTCTTTTGAAACTCCTAACAGTGGGAGCAAGGGCTGTCTCTCTTACTGGCTTTTGGAACCCTACTCCCCATACTAGGCTGCCTTACCCAGCCTCAATACATGGGGATATGCTTAGTCTTATTGCAACTCTATATGCCATGTTTTGTTGATACTCATAGGAGACTGGCCTGTTCCAAACAGAAGTGGAGGAGTGGATTGGGGGAGCAGTGGGTTCAGAGGGGGAGTGGAGGGAGGAGCCTGCAAGAGAGAAGGAGGGGAAACTGAGGCTAGGATATAAGTAAGTAAATAAATAAATAAACTTATTTTAAAAAGAAGAAAGAAATAATGTCTAAAATCTTCTCACATTTGGTGAGCAATTATTAAGTCCACAGATTCTGGTATTTTATGAAACTTGGCAAGAGAGATAATTTGTTAGGAAAATCAGCTTTTAAAAGGTGCCTTATTGCCTCTCCTCCATTCTCTTCCTATCACCACCCTGCTCCATGAGGTTAAGACAGTCCTAGGCAGTTAAAAAACTTACAGAATTTGTTATCGGTAGTCCTCTGTTACTTGAAGCAGAAAGGAAAATTCTAGTGATGCCAGTAGAAAAGACAGATCTATACAAAGAAAATGAAGAACAGTGAAAATACATTTGAGTCAACACTAAAGGTTTATTTTTCTGCTATTTATTTATTTATTTATTTATTTATTTGGTTTTTTTCGAGACGGGGTTTCTCTGTAGCTTTGGAGCCTGTCCTGGAACTAGCTCTTGTATATCTGCCTGCCGCTGCCTCCCGAGTGCTGGGATTAAAGGCATGCGCCACCACCGCCTGGCTTTTCTGCTTTTTAAATCACTTTAAAAGTTTTTCCTGAGTTTGATTTTCCTCAAGAAATTTACTATTCAAAGCAAAAATTGTAACTTGCATTGTAAAGTCTATAATACATGTAGAAGAAAATACAAGGTCACAGCAGCACAAACTATGGTGTGTAGAGCTGAAAGTACAGGTGTTTCTATGTATAGAGAGATGTGGTGTAGGGCGGCTGGGATGAACAAGCGGGCCATCCTGTAACAGTGATGTACACTGAAAATTGCCTAAGTTCAAAGCGTACTTAATGTAACTCCTGAACAGCATAGTACATAGTGTGTATTGTTTACTGTGTAGCTGATTGAGAACTGTAGCTTGCTGCCACTCCCAGCATTTCTTGAGGTTATGTGACACATATCCTTAGTGCAGGCAAAGGTCAGAGCTCAAAATTGGAAGTATGGGTTCTACTGAATTCATACTGCTTTTATACTGTCCAGGAGTCAAAAGCCTCATGAGTTGAACTCTCAGAAACCATGGACTGTCTTATACCATGACAGTGTTCTCACATTACATGTGAAGTGGTAATATGTACTGCATAAATAATTAATGGTGTATGTTATAAGCCCTAGGGCATCATAATTTGGACAAAACAAGTCAATAGAGAAACTACTAGAATATTAAAAATACTGAATATCAAAGATAAAAAATTAACTTAGTAGAAAAAAAGAAAATAAAACACCAAAGAGTAGACTTACACTGGCGGGACTTGTTGTAGTATAGTCACTTGGGATGTTTGGTTCTTACAAAATTAAATGGAATTATTAGATACTTTTTGATATATATATATATATATATATACATATATATACTTCTAGAGAAAGTAACTGTTTATACAGTTTGTTCATAATAATTTTTAAATAATATTGCCAAACTGTGATGCACTCAAGTGTTGATCAGCAAGTGCTTAGCCTGATAGTTGTTATGTTTGTTCAGTGAAACACCAAAGAATTGAGCCACGAAGTCTCAGCAGTAAATTTCAAAGGCATATTGAATAAAAGAGCCAGTCACTAAAGAATATATGCAACATCATGGTCATAGAGCGTTCCAGAATTCAAATAAGCAATCTTTAATGAGATAATTGGGAGCATGTAGATCAACAGCCGGGAGAAACAGACATGCTTTACAGGTACTGACATGATATAGTTATGGTTTTCCCTGTAAAAAATCTGTTAAACTGTGTACCTGAATGCTTGCATTTATGTGTGTAAATTAACACCAGTGTTGGGTTGTTTGGGTTACGGAATCCCTTAACAGTGTAGGTACTGCCCTTGGTGAAATGCAGAGGCAGAAAAGATCCTCTCCTATCCTGTAGCTCATCATTTGATGTCTCCTGTGTTGTGCAGGTGCTTTTCCCTTTAGACAGTCTCATTTGTCAGTTCATGGTGGTGTTTCTGGGCCACTGCAGTCCTCCTCTTCATTATTCCTATATCTTGAAATGTTTTCTCTCATGAGCACTAGGGTTTAGAATTTCTGGTCTTACATTAAGTAAGGTCTTTTATCCATTTTGAATTGGCTTTTTGTTCAGGATGAGAAGTGGGTATCTATTTTCTTCTGTATGTGTATGTCCAATTTTCTCAGCACTGTATGTTGAAGAAGTTGTCTTTCCACCAGTGTCTATTTTTGTAAAAAAAAGAATTATGGCTTTCACTGTGTGGGTTTAGTTATGGGGCTTCTATTCTAGTCCTTTGACCTGTGTCTGTTTTTGTTATTCTTGTTTTGTAGGGTAACTTAAAGTTCAAAATATCCTCAATCTGGTTGTTTTTGCTCAGGATTGTTTTGACTGCCTGTAGTCTTCTGTGCCTCCATATGGATTTTAGGATTGTTTTTTCTAGCTCTGTGACAAAGGTTATTGAGATTTTGATGATGATTGTGTTAAATAAGGTCATTTTTGGTAATATAACCATTTTTGCAATGTCACTTTTACTATGCCATGAAAATGGAAGGTTTTTTCCATTTTGAAGTATTTTCAGTTTCTTTCTTCAGTGGTGTCATATCTATTTACATTTTGTTAGGTTTATTTTAGTTTTCTTTTCCTTTTTTATGATTGTGAATTGTGGTGCTCTCCTGATTTTCTTGTCATGTTATATATTAGAAATCTACTAATGTTCACCTATTAATTTAATATCCTGCTACTTTGCTGAAAGTGTGTCAATTCTAAGAGTGCTGTAGTGGATTCATTAGAGCTTTTATGTATAGGATCATCTTGTCTGTAAATATGTGTAAACTGACTTCTTTGTTTCTGTTTGTATCTCTTATTTCTCTCATCATATTTCTCTAACCAAGATGTCACCAATATGTTAAAAAGGAGGGGAGAAAGTAGACACCCTTGTCTCACTTCAGATTTTAGTGGAAATTCTTTCTTTGTTTAATTGTAGCATTGTTTGTTGGTTTGTTCTGTATGGCCTTTATCTAATATAATCCTTTATTGGATTCTATTAAATGCCTGTTCTACATTGAGATGATCATGTTGCCCATATCCTTAAGACTGTTCATAGGTTATATTTATTGATTTGCATATGCTAAAGTATCTTTTTATGTTTGGAATGAAGCCCATTTTGGGCTAGCATAGTTGCAACCTAGCATGAGGTGCAGCATTGGCTACTTCTGGACCACAAGCTCTGTGTGCTGATCCTGAGGAAACTTCCAGAAGATTTTGACTCAGTTAGCTATTCTCTTCTTAATCACAGCTGATTCTTTAGTTCCAGCTGACTAGAACCACAGGTTATTAATACAAAATAATACATGGACAACTTTGATAGATTTCTTCTTTCTAAAACTTCACAAGTCAGGCCTCTATCGTCTGCACTGCTTTCAGCATTATTGTCTAAGTTCCCACAGTGGCTCATTGAGCTTTGAACGTTCTAGCCCCAAATTTCAAAATCTTGCACAATTCTCATCAAAGTGCAATCAGGTCTGTCAGCATTTCACACAAACCTGGTACCAACCTGAGTCTTAGGGCTTCTATTGCTGTGATAAAATATCATGACCAAACGATTTGGAGAAGAGTGTATTTTAGTTTATAGCTTTAATCCCCCACCGTGGGAAGTCGGGGCAGGAGCTTCATGCCAGAACTGCTTATTGGCTTGCTCCTCATGGCTTTCTCAACCTAGTTCCTTATATAATTCAGAACTACCTGCCCAGGCGTGGAACCATTCTGTGATGAACTGGGTCCTCCCATGTCAATTATTGATCAAGAAAATGCTCTACAGACTTGCCTACAGGCCAGTTTTGTGGAGGTGTTTTCTCTGTTTATGTTCTCTCTTCTCAGATGTATAGGTTTGTGTTAAGTTGACCGAAACAAACTAGTGCATCTTTTTTCTCAGATTTTAGTAACACTGTATCTGCTTACTTTCTAGGTCCCTTTCCTTGCTGCTCTTTCTAGTCTTTGCTAGTAAGATGTGTTTCTTGAAGGCAGCAGAGAGCTGTTATTAAATACAGTCCACTAGCATGTGACTTGTGGGAAATTGATAACAGTGGCAGTCAGAGATATTGTGAAAACTGTGTGTTGTTCCTGTCATTTGTTTTTGAGTGTTTGGTGCTCTGCTGTTCTAGTGTAGTTTTTTTCTTTCAGTGACCTTGTAGATTTCTTTTTAATTAAAAAAATGTTTGCTTCTGTTCTTTTTAAAATAATCTAATTAAAAAATACTGATATTTCTTTATGTGTAGAAACATTTTGTCTATGTGTACCACGTGTGTACCTGGTGCCTACAGTGCCAGAAAAAGGCATCGCATAACCTGAAACTGAAGTTATAGATGGTTGTGAGCTGCCACATGGATGCTGAGAACCAAATCTGGATCCTGCTGAGCCATTTCCCAGCCCCAGTTTATAATTTTTAAATAATATGTTGTGAAATGTTCTTAAAACTATTTTCAAAATAAAATTATTTCTAAGAAAGTTAAAGAAACATTTATCCACATTTGAAATTGTTAATATCCTCACTCATTCTTATCTGAGCTTGAAAAATATTGTATATATAGGTGTTTTAGAGCAAATTCTGCTTAAATATAGTATATTCCTACTTTAACATTTTTGCATATTATGTTTAGCTATTTAATATATCTAAGTGAAAGTTGGAGCTTCATTAAATTTTTATTTCTATTGGCCAGGATTCTGAGTTTAAATTTGTACATTGTTCAAGTTTCATTTATTTAATTTCTTGGATTTTGATGTGATAAATATGAGCATCATCTGTTGGCAAGCTTTGTTCTCAAAATTGTCATTCACTAAGAAGCTTTGTTCTTTGAATACATAGACTAAAGATTTTGTTTGGACTTTGAGCAAAAAACAATCTGTAGGTGATTCATTATCAGAACAATTCAAAGTAATTATAGGACCTTAAATTGATTACTATTTAACCATCAAAAGTTTGCCAGACATTTTTTAATGTCTTGTTGCTGATGTTTAGCCTAGCGGAGAGAGAAGTTATGTTGTTTTTAATTGTTTTGTCTATTAGTATTCACTGTGCATTTTTGTTACTCATGTTCTCTGATTATACATGGAAGCATGTTAATGGCTCCCTTTGATCAGTTGAAAAAGAATAACACTTGTAGGAAAAAGTTTGATGGTCTTAGTGTGGGGGAGTACGTCTTTTGTTTTAAGTTGGATAGTTTTATTTGGAGTGGTTTTTGTTTGTTTGTTTTTGCTTTTTGATTTTCAAGACAGGGTTTCTCTGGTCCTGGCTGTCATGGAAATTGTTCTGTTGACCAGGCTGGCCTTAAACTCACTGAGATTCACCTGCCTCTGCCTCCAAGTTCTGGGGATTAAAGTGTGTGCCACCACTGCCTGGCTGGAGTTTTCTTTTAAGTTAGAATATATATGAGTCAAATTTTATATTTTAGAATGCTGTCTATAAAAGATAAAAACCTTGTTTAGAATTTAATATTTTGAAAAGTGTTTGTGTATACTCTGAATAATGTTTTCCTTTGTTGCTTTTATCACTGTGTTTCTACATAGTGAACTGTGGACTTGACTAGGTTTTGTGTCTATAGTTGATAACAGAATAAGTAATTCATTAGTTAGCTGAAAGCCAGTTGATGTCTAAATATTATGATTTGCTCCTAAAATGTATACTGTATTCCTTAAATTTTCTTTTGTCTTTCTATCACACTAAAATAAAATTTCCATGGTGTTACAGCATCTTTGCATGCCTTCGGTGATAGCTAGCTCTCTAATTGCATCCTGTAGCATTGACTTCCTAAACTCTAGCTACAGCCAGCCCTCCTTCACTTCCCTCAGGCCATTGCATTTGTTATTTCCCTTATTGAGAATTTTCTTCTTGGAGGTCTATTCATCATAGACTTTTGTGTCGTCAGGACTCAGCCGAAATTTCATCACTTCAGAAACACTTCATTGGATTATAATGTAGAAAGAGCTTTTCTTCTGGCGTGTTTTCCATCCTTAGTATTCAGTATTCGATTTCTCAACTTGAGTTTCTTCATAGCAGTTTTCCCCTTTTCGATTGCCTTATTTATTACAAGAGCAAGTATGTTATGTGCCATGTTTATGGATATCTGTCCTGCAGTATAGCAAGTTTTTACTGTTTGTAAAAATGAATGTCTGTCTTACATAGTTACTATGTCCACATTTCCGTTTTGATTCTCTCTTCTAACTATAAAAGAAAAATATGATAGTGCTATTTGCCTCTAATAATTTCAATGAAAAAAATAGTTTTGTATGATGAAGGAACTATAAAAGGTAGAGCTATGTGTGTCCTAATGTAGATTTTGGTGTGTTCTTAATCCAGATCATTAAAAGTATAGCATATTGGGGCTGGAGAGATGGCTCAGAGGTTAAGAGCACCGACTGCTCTTCCAAAGGTCCTGAGTTCAATTCCCAGCAACCACATGGTGACTCACAATCATCTGTAATGAGATCTGGTGCCCTCTTCTGGCCTGTAGGCATACATGGAAGCTGAACACTGTGTACATAATAAATAAATAAATCTTAAAAAAGTATAGCATATTAAATTGGCAGCATACAAGATCAGAGTAATATGCAAGTGTATAAGAGAACCATTAATTACATGGAATTCTCAATAGCTATTAAAACCCCATGAGAAAATTGTTCTTTATGAACTGATATGGAAAGACTAATAAAGAACAATACAAGACTATAGTGCCCAATCAGAGCAGTTAGTGCATTTTTGTTTATGCTTTGCTAATAAGAGAAAATAAAAAATAGATTCCTTATGTATTTATAAAAATTCTGAGTGTGTAAGAAGCTAGTGAAAAGTGATTATAGATCTAGGTGATGTAAATGGAATGAGAATGAATAAAATACATGGTGGATACTTTTTATGTTTTCTTGATTTTTACAACCTGGCTGTATTATTGATTCAAAATTTTTAACAAAAATAAAAATAGAAACTATTATGTTAGATATAGTAATTTCTAAGATCTATTTAAAATTCATGTGTTCATTTTAAAAAGTTTTGCTCTTTCCCCAATTCTGTCTCTTTTTATCCCCCTTTTACTCAGTGGAGTAGGCCGGAACTGGGGCTGGGCGTCTGCAGGTAGCAGTATTCTGGCTGAATTTGGTACACTGCATATGGAGTTTGTCCACCTCAGCTACCTGACTGGTGACTTGATTTACTACAAAAAGGTTAGTTATCATAGACTCTTAAAAATTTCCCAAAAGATCGTAATACTTTAACATATTTTTTTAGAACTTTTGTTTTTATTGCTTTTTTCTCTTTCAGTTTTTAAAATCCCTTTCTACTTAGAATATATTTAAAAAGTATTCAGAATTTATAACCACTATTTATATTAAAAATATATATTCCCTTTTGTACTCATGGTTCTGAACTCCCTGGCCCACATGTTAAGGCAAGAAAATAAATTTTAAAAGTTTTATAATTACAAAGGAAGAGAGAAAGTACTGCTTATTCATAGAGTATATGATTATTCTACTGGATCTTTTAAGATAGCCTTGGGTTTTTTGTTGTTGTTGTTTGTTTGTTTGAAAGGAGGGTTTTCTTTCTCACTTCCTTTTTGGTGAAGTGGATCTTCACCCAGGGTCTTGCACATGCTGTTTATTGACTCTCCTACTGAGCTATACCTAAGTGTCAGGACGCTGAATAGTAAAATCCAAATGGCTATTGTGAATGCAAAACTCAGCTCTCACCTCAGAAGATCTAAGAGGTGTTTATTCTAGAACCAAATATGAACAGCCTTAGCCCTTGGGGACTCAGGTTCAGGTTATTGCTGCTTCAACATACTAACAGTTTTGTGAAATTTTTATAACAGAACACAATAAAATCATAAGTGAAGACCCCTGTTAAAATACTTTGGTGGGAGCATCAGACATATGAGTTACAGCAAAATGGGGAGATCTTTTTCTCAGATGCTAATTGGTTAACACTCTTAGCCTTTGGGCTGGTGGAAGCCAGGGTCTCTCAGGACATTGCAGGGGGACCTAATAGTCACAAGAATGTTAGGCTACACACAGAGGGAAGCAAGGAATGGCTGTTAAGATGGTTTAGTTCTAAACCCAAAACATTCCAGGACTCTTATTATGGTGTTTTAACTAGTTAATCATCCTTATAGAATCTTTAACATGGGCAGGGCTATTTTTTTTTTCTTCCTAAGTTCACATTAGAAACAAACATTTAATTGGGGGTGCTATAAAATATCAGTGTAGATCTAAAATCCTTAGCATCGGTCTATATCAGCTGCAAAGGTTAAGAAAGTGTCATTTTATAAAGATGGCATATATGATAAGAACAAACTTGTGTTTAGCACAAATTTAAAATCTGTAGAGGTAAGTTCATAGTGCGGATAGGGTGGCAGGCTGATGGTGAGTGCTTTCAGACTAGAGGGAAGTAGTGTGCTAAGGAGCGCGGAAAGGATGCTTGCAGCAGTTCACACTGCCAGTTTCAGTGAGGGAAGTAGTGACCGGTGTCCCTGTGGCAGACAGTGCTAGCCTCCCATCTCAGCTGGCCAGGGAGAAGCAAGGGCTGGAAACCACACTTAGAGTTGTATTCAACCTCAATCTTTTATGTCAAAACTTTCTTGTGAATTTTTGGGTCAGGAAAACAGAGGAGAGTCAGTGTGGTGGTATAGAACTGTAATCCTGGCATTCATAAGACTATGGCAAATTAATCTGTTTACACCAGTGTGAACTACATGCCAAGTTTAAGAGTCCTTACTCTCCCCCACAAAGGGAGGGAGTTGATGAATGATGATGAATAATTCTCATAAAAGGCATAAGTACAGAATTTATAGAGATTTATCAGAACAAAAGTGAAAGGCTATGGAATGTGACAAACAGTAGACCAAAACAATAAATAAATAAAAATCCTGACCAGATATCACCATAAGAAAAGCATGGATTCCCTCATACCTCAACCTGTGTAGAATAAGAATAGAAATGAGATAAAATGGTAGTAGAGTAAGATGTGATATCAGTGCCAGAGCAGAAGAAAGCATTTTCACCCAAGAGAAGACCAAGGGGAAGACAGGGCTTGAGATGTGGAGGGAAGGACTTAGAAGACAGAGGGACTAAAAACAGTGAGAGTGAACTAATGCACTGAGAAGCACAGAGTTCAATATTATCCACATTTCAGATGTCAAAAAGCAAGTTTCTCATCTTTCCTAGTATCATTTAGAAGTGTCTAAAAGCACTTGTGTGTGATGGTGACCTTGTATATGAAAGCATTCTTGAGCTTCTCAGTACAATGCCAAAGCCAGCCAAAGAGAACATGATGAGAAGCATTGTGGTAAAACTATTGATGTTCTCAAGTTCAGAAAGCTAAAGTATATATACATACCTGTGAGAAAGAATGTATTCTAAGTCACTTATACCGTCCAGGTCATCAGTCATATGTCAGGCAGCATGGCTACGTTACTTACTCAAAATTTGAGTGATTAAAACTTTAGGTATAAATAATTTTTCAAAAAACTAAGAATACAAGAAGTAGAATACCTTTCCTGCTGCACTGGCTGTTCCCCACACCTGCAAGTGCCTATCAGATCTGACTGGCCTGCAGACAGCTTGAAGGCAGCCTTTGGGAAAATCATCAGCTTCCGAGTATAGTTTGTTATTCTTTTTCCTCCTTTAACTTCAGGGAGATATCTAAGAATTTAAATAAAATAGTAAAGAAATATTTTATTGGGAAAGTATTTAAATCCCAGCAGTTTTATTTTTACTTCATCATTTATTAAATTCAAATGAATTCTTTTTATAGAAAATTTTAATTGCATTTCTATGAAGTTATTTTCTATTTTATTATAATACAGGGATATATCTGGAATATCTGGCTGATGTTTCTGATGGTCAAGTCTGTATAATAGACTGAGAATGTAAAATATTTTGTGAGCTTTTTTATTTCATTACTTTTATTTTTTTTTATTTTATTTATTTATTTTTTTGAGACAGGGTTTCTCTGTAGCTTTGGAGCCTGTCCTAGAACTAGCTCTTGTAGACCAGGTTGGCCTTGAACTCACAGAGATCCACCTGCCTCTGCCTCCTGAGTGCTGAGATTAAAGGTGTGGACCACCACTACTCAGCCTATTGTTTGGTTTTTAAATACTGATATGTCCTCTTATAAAACTAATGAATCATATAAGAGTTACTTTTATTATTGTTTGATTTTTAAATAATAATAATATGTCTTCTAATAAAACTAATGAATCATTTAAGAAACAGAAACTCTACTGTCCACCACACATGTCAAGGTAAAGTTGGGTGTAGGTTCCATGTGCTAGAAAAATCACATAGCATAGGCTAATAGAAAGCCTTGATGACATCTGTTTCTCTTAATTACATTCTTATTTCATTTTGATTAGGTCATGCACATTCGGAAACTACTCCAGAAAATGGAACGCCCAAATGGTCTTTATCCAAATTATTTAAACCCACGAACAGGGCGCTGGGGTCAGTGTAAGTATTTTTAGTGCAATTGCTGACTTGTTAAAAAGGTTGTTTGAAAAGTCTTTTCTTGATGTGGTGAAAGGTGCACCATGTGGAATTCAAACCCCCAGTCTAGGTCCGATCCTACCAGTCGTCTACTAATGCTGCTTCTGTCCCTTAGTTTCTGATCCTTTAAAGCGACTTGAGTTTTTATTTGTAAAAAGGAAGCACTGGTAAGGTGTCTCATAGGATTTTTTTTTAATGCATTGTAAGTACTTTGCTGAAATACATTATGATGGATATTATGTAGTAATTAATTTTATAAGTAAGAACACTATGAAGAGTTCAGAATAGATGTAACTATATAAATTACTGGAAAAGAGGACAGTTGCCATTAGATAGACTATGCCTATTCGTTCGTTTAAGAAAAAGGTATCACACATTTGTTATTGTATAAGACTAAAGATAGAAAATGAATGAGTGTTTGGTCTGATTTGGGGGAGTTCCCAAACTAGCAGGGTAGGTAGAAACACAAAGTGGTTGGACTATAATGTGGCAAATGTAACAAAGAAGTGTACTAGTTATATGAAACTGGCAGAAATGCCTGCTCTGCCTGGTGGAGAAAGGTTTTGCTTGCAGAGGTTAATAGTATCGGGGCTTTAGAATTCATCTTTGAAGGTTTTGAATCTTAAACAGTAAATGTTCATGTGGAAATGTTGAACTTAAAATTTTAGTAATTAAGGTTTTATAAATGCTATTTTCTTAAAGTAAAGGAACTAAATAGGAGTAACAACATTGTCCCTAATAAGTCAACGTCTGGGCTAATTTTGAAAATAATAATAGTGTAATGAAGTGGTAAATGAGAGACAAAGGTAATGATCATTTAATTTTAAGTACCAGAAGCACCGCTAACTCTACCAGTGGAAACCATGCGAGTCTGAATACCGGAGCTGGAAGATGTTTGTCATGGATTGTCTTGCAGGCTCCTTTTCAGGAAATTGCTTATGGACCCCAGTCATGTATTTTCCCTTCTACTTTCTCTTTGCTTTGAAGAAAATAGAAGAGCTAATGTTCATATGAAAGGATATTTTTGAAAAAGCAAAACATTGAGACCTGTGTTTATAAAACAAAATGTAGTTTTCTTAATGCTATATATGAATGACTGGATTGGATGCCTACTTAGTAATTTCAGTGAATCAGATTGTAGAATTACAGTACCAGACATGAATTCCTTCCTGTTGAGCAAGCTTTAAGTCCAATTAGACAGCTATCTGGTTATTCCCAAGGTAAAAGTCCCACCATCATACCAGTGTGGCTCTCTTGTGGTCCGGTCATTGTGTGGTTCATTGACACTGCAGCTGGGTAGAACTGCCAATTGTTTCTCTACCTGGGCAGCTTGACTACCACTGTCCAATGCTATAGAGCTGTTCCCCAGGGAGGAGGCTTCCCTCTTGGTTCCTGCTTGATTCCTTTAAGTCCTTTGAAGAGTGTGGTGTCTTCAGTAATTTTTGGAAGAAAACAGAAATTGTGTTGGTTTAGGAACCGGACAAAAGAAGGTTGCTTTTAAAGAAGCATCTGTGTTTACCACTGTAATACCCACATGCTTTTTCTTTAATAAGTGATAAAGAAAAAAAAACTTGATAAGCACTTGAAAAAGACTGAAGTGAACTCTTGTATTATCTATGAAACTGATTTCAAAATGGATTTTAAAAATACAAACAAATTTAAGAGCCTGAACTACAACGCCCTTAGATGAATATCAAGGCCAATAGATTCCTCAATGTGATGCCAGGACTAGATAACTATAGGAAAGTAAGTTAGACTTAAATAGAAATGAAAACTTTGTGCATTGAAGGACTCTATCATGATTTAGAGATAACTTACCAAACAAGAGTTACATATATAGTGGGGATATGTTTCTATAATATATTAACTCCTACAGGTCAACAAAAAGGCAACATAATTGAAAAATAGACCAACTGATTTGGATAGTTATTTTTCCCAAGAAGATATGCAGACGGAAAAGAAGTAAATGAAAGCTGTTTGGTGTCTTTATGGAAATGCAAGTGAAAACCACTGTGAGATATCTGCCATTTCACAGCTTCTGTGGTGGCTGTATTCAGAAGTAAGCCTTGGAAAATGTGGAGAAATTAGACCACTTGTCATTTCTGGTGGGAACAGAAAACCATGCAGCCAGAGTAAAACTGGAACAGTTTCCAAAAAGGCAAACCGAATACCCTAATGAGTAGCCACCAAATGCATTGAAAACAGAGTCAGGTGCATACGTCCCAGAAGCCAGGAGCTGCTGCTCTGCTAGAGGTTCAGTTGCTGGAGGATCTGGCACAAAGGTGATATAGTGGAGCATTTAGGATGTGGAAAGCTTCCAGGGATGGGTAGTGGTCATGTTTACCCATCCGTGAGCATAACTACTATCACTGACTGGAACACTTTACAGTGATACACAGTGATCATTGAGTTGTTGGATCCCTGTTCCCAGGTCTTGTGCAGGAGGTAGCTTTTATGAGGATGAGTTGTTGCAGAATAAACCCACCCCTATCTACCAGCTCCCAGAAGGATTGCTTGCTAAGTTGTGGTATTGTCATACTGCCTTCACCAAAGTTGAATAGATGCTGACACCATGATCTTGAATCTTTAAAATTGTGAACTAAATAAACCTCTTTTCTTTATTAGTCCTAGCTTTAGATATTTATTACAGAAGCAGAAAATGGACTGTAATCCAAGTGACTTAATAGTGAATGAATAAACAAAATATGGTATAAGCATACAATGTAATATTACTGCTCAGTAATTTTTAAAAAGAAATGATACATGCTACAATATATGTGACCCCTTTGAAAACAATATGCTAAATGAATAGAGACAACCACACAACACAAACTCACATGTGTCATGTCAATGTGTGTGTGTGTTTGTTTGTACTTATGTCAGTCTCAGATTCGTAGAGATAGAATGTAGTCTGGAGGCTAGCAGAAGCTTCAGTGACAGAGAAGTAGAACTAGATTACATCTGTAACCCAGCAGTCCAGGAGCAGAGACAGGAGGACTCTGAGTTTCAAACTAGCCTGAGCTACAGAATGAGTCTTAGTACAGTCTGGGCTTTATGTGAGACCATGTCTCAAAATAAAACCAAATTAAAGGTCAAGGAAAAAGAAAGACAAGAGAAGGAACAACTTGCAGATGGTCCAGGCCCTTATTTTATTTTATATTTTTGTAGTGAGTGGGGAGGGTGGTGGGATAAGGTGTCTCTGAGAATCAGAGCCTTGTCTGCTTACAAACTGGGGTAGTTAGAGGGCAAGTGCAAAGGTTGAAGACTTCCTTCCTTCCTTTCTTTTTTTTTTTTCTTTCTTTCTTTGGCATGCAGTTGGCTGTTACTGGTGGTAACCAGTGAGCAGTCAGTTAAAGGTTAGGTGATCTCTAAGTACTTCTCCTGACTGGCCATTACTAGGTCCACAGGGTGGGCAGTCGAGAATCTAGACAAACAGGTTCCTTTACTCCTAATACCCATATTCCTGTAGTTCCTGGAATTGCCGTAGTTCAACCAAAAGAAGTTTTACATGACAACTCGATACAGTGGATGAAGAGAATGGTTTGCATGTGGTCTCAGTGTCTGGTGATGCACAGTTTCAGGAACAGGTAGTTCTCATGTCTCCTGTTGACCACAGCCAGTATCACTGACTAGCACACTTCCAATGGTGCCAGTGGCACCGTTTGTGTCACACATAGATCACCACAATAAAAGGCCCTAACAAAAAGAGAACTCATTTGTCACTGTTTTTCTACACAAAATAAATTGAAATTACTTTACAATATATTCATCGTCAGCAGTTATTAATTTTGAGAATGCTACAGAAAGCACTGTTCACTGGGTGTTTTAGCAGATAGATTTTAAAACCTTAGCAAACTGGCCTCATATTCCGCTAGCAGCTGCATTCCCTACTAAATTGTCTGATTTGTTCTTTCTTGTGTTTTTGTATGTTTTATATCAGCTCTGGAAAGTATCAAATTCCATAATTATCTTTGAGCAGTATACATCTGTCATATCTATAAATAGGCTGCAAAACAAACATTTAATTGAACTGAAAGTTAACCATTCAGCTTTGGCTAACTGTATTATAATTAGAGTGATGATAATGTCTGATATGCACATAGCAATCAGAGAGTAATTGCTAGTAATTATTCTGAGGATAAGAACTTGGCAACAGATTTAAAAGGATATCGCAAGGAACCTAAATTTATAGGCAAATCATTGGTTCTCTTCCCTTTTTATTTCAGCTCTCTCATTTTTAAAGTACAATGATTAGCCTAGGCCATTTAATGAGTTCAAGTGAAGCTAATCTAGGAAACCAGTCACTGCCAGTTCATTAAGTTTTATATTACTAACTTTAACATTGTGGAAAGACTAGAATGGGTATAATGTTTGCAGTTACAGTACAAACCCTGGCTTTCCTGCGTACCAGTTTCAATAAGGGGTTGAACTTCTGTGCCTCTACTGTTTCTCCTGGTGAGTTCTTTAGTCTGAAGCTTATGCGGGTCATATTTGTAAGGCACTATATTTGAAAAAGCTTCACATTAGTTTGTATTCTAGAATTCTGGTTGGAGCTGCTTCTAGAAAGAGCTTATGTTAGGAGCATCCCCTCAGACTGCCAGACCTACTGAGATGGCTGTGTAAGTGACTGGTGTGCTTTAAAATTCATCCTCAGTGTCCAGCTGTCAGAAGACTCTTGTAGTGCGTGATTCATCAGATCTGCCACATAGGCAGTCCCAAGTCAGTGTTTCAAGTCAAGAAGCCAGACCATAGAGTGATGTTATACTTTTAGATCTTAGGTAGATCTTGACTCTTCAGCTCCTACAGTTTTTTCCATGGCCAGCTGCCTGGGAGAGCTTGAATGGACTTGTAAGAAGACTGAGACCAATTCCCATGAATTAAATAACTTGTTACATCAGTAAACCCTGACAGGAGTTCATAGATAGAAAACCACATTTCCTGTCCCATAGAGTTAAATAAAGACTTGCATTCTCTCTCTTCTGTTTCATTTCCTTTAATACTATTTGTGAGTTCTTAGATTCTCCCCCCCCCCCGGTAATCCTTTCTTATATCTATAACAAATCCAGAAATTGGCACATGATGCCAAAAGTGCAAAAGCCTTGTTTTTTTAAAAAAATATTTAAAATAGTGGGGTTGAAGTGATGGCTTTGTGGTTAAGAGCACTGGGTGCTCATCCAGAGGGCCTGGGTTTAGTTCTTAGCAACTACATGGATGCTCACATCCATTTGTAACTCAAGTCCCAGGAGATCTACCACCTTCTGAACTCTGCAGGAACTGTATGCATGTGGTTCATAGACACACATGCAGACAAAACACCTATACATATAAAATAAAATTTTAAGAATGGAAAAACAATAACAGACAAACCCTCTGCTTCCTCCAGGCAGCTCTGCTTTAGAGTAGTATATTATTTGTATTTTGATAAATAAAGCTCGCTGGAAGATCAGAATGCGAAACAGCCACACTAATCAGCCATACAGGCCAGGCAGTGGTGAGACACAACTTTAATCCCAGCAACCACACTAGTTAGGCATAGAGGCCAGGTGCTGGTGGTGCATGCCTTTAATCCCAACACTAGAGAAGAATATAAGACAGGAGGAGACAACTCTCAGTATCAGTCTGAGGATTCGTGGAGGCAGGATCATCAATTTCAGTCTGAGGTATAAGTAAAAGCTAGTGGCTGGCCGCTTTGCTTTTCTGGTCTTCAGGTTGAACCCCAGTATCTGTCTCTGGGTTTTTATTATTTGTGCTACACTGCTTGCCTGCTTCTTCTAGGGAGCGTTGCTGTCTCTGTTTCTTCTAGGTGGCCCAGCCTGAACCTCTTCTAAGAAGTTAAGCTTGTCTGAGAGTGTCTCTCAGCAGTTCTTCCTGCTTATATATGCTTGGAGAATGAGAGTGCTAATAAATCTGGTTAGTTTCAGGGACTTCCTGAACTCTGTAAGTTGTTTACTTCCTGAGCTTATTAAGGAGCTTTTCTATAGGATGGAATGTTTTACCTCCTTTTAGAATATCCTTTGTTTTAACTCCTCCCAAAATAAGACAGTTTTGTTTGTGAGGAAATTGTCACATAACACTGACAAATCTCAGAATCAGTGTGTCAGTCTTCTGTTATCCTCTACCTCCAGTTGTTATTGAAATATCCAGTAGCCACTTCAAGTGTATGTGAATATCAATAACCCAGTTCTTTATAGTTCTTGACGTCACCAAGTGTTTCTTTAGTTTCAGTTAATGACTTTTCTATTCTTGTTTATACCATAAATCTTAGTGCTATTTTTTATTTCATTGTCTTACACCCAACCTCCAGTTCTTCAGCAAATTATTTTCTATTTACTTTTAAAATATACCTGGAATATAGGTACTGTTTACCCTGAGCTGAGTTACTCCCTCCTATTTATATTTTGTGACTGTACTTTTTAAGGATTAGTTACAAAAATACCCTTTAAAATGGCTCCTATGTTAAGGTCTTGGTTACCAGCAAATGGGTGAGTGTGAAAAGAGTATATCCCAAGGGCTCTTACCTATCTTATTGATAAAGCCCTTGTGTAGACACACTACAGTGGCATTATGGGGAGGTGGACGGAAGTAGGCACAGGACTTAATTGGAGGGAGGAGATCACAGCAGGCATTCCCTGGAAAGATCTACCCTGTGCCTGGCCTCATTTTCTTCTCTGACTGTCGTGAGGTCAGCAGTAGGGTTCAGCTACAGGCTTCCTGCCCTGGTCTTCTTCCCACAGTACAAAAACTGTGGAGTCAGTGAACATGAGCTGTAATCTCTGACACTGTAAAAATAAATCTTCCTTTAAAGCTGTTTCTTCAAGTATTGGTAATAGTTATGATAAACTAACAGCAACTCCTAATTGGTCTTCCTGAGACTGCCTTCAGTCTATTCTAATATAGGAGCCAGTAATTTTTTATTTTTATAAATTGTGCTACATTGTATGATTCTACGGTGACTTTATATATTACTATCCAGGGTATAAACTTAAGTCCTTATAGTCTTCTTTGACCTCTCTCCTATTTTTTTGTGGTCTACCTCCATTGACAGTTCCCCTTGGTTCTTGAGTCTAGCAAGCAAGTTTTTATGACAGAGCCATTGTTTCTGCCACTTGTGCTTAGACCAGTCTTCCCAGAGATACTCATATGGCTCACCCTCTCACTTTCTACAGATGGTTTTATTTAGGTTACCTTAGACTCTTATATAAGAGTCTTTTCCTACTTCCCTCATCTAAAATTTACTGTTAGCCTGACTACCAGATCCATAGGTTGTACACTCCTTTGCTCCTGGATAATTAATGGGAACATAGAATCTGAGCAGAATAGCTGGGTTTGACTCTTTTCTGCTACATTCTAGCTTTGTGACCTGATTGATTACTTAACTACTTTGCATCTGAGTTTTCTCCTCTGTACAATGTGGACAGTAGCAGTGTGATACACTCTATGGTATTATTATAAGGATGAATTGGCTTATTATGTATAAAGTACTTGAAATAGTATCTGATACTTAGTGGTCCTTATTGTTTGCTCTTTTATCTTTTATCCTATTTTTCATCTCTCAACATAATACAAGATCCATAAGGCAGAGTGTTTTGTAAGTTTTATTCCCTGCTTATCCCTAGTGCCTAGGACAAGGCCTGGTACATTGAGGCCATTCAAGAAATGTATAGTGAGAAAGTGAAGAGAAATTTTAGTTATCATATCACTTTCAAACTTGCCTCTCTCATGTTTGCCTAATGAACAGCTCATAGTTCTGAATAATCTATGCTGATTCATTGATTGATTTGCAACTAACATAAACTCATGAGATAAATGCTGTTTTTCCTTTCCTGTCTGTTGGTGGAGAAAATAAAGTGCAGAGAAAATCAACTCCTTTACACAAGGTGATCCTCAGGTAGTGAGCACAGAGCAAAGCAGGGGTTAGCAAAGCAGACTGATAGCTGCAGAGAGTGTGTGTGCCACCTTCCTGGACATTGCATCATGCCTCCGCTTTTGCTTGTGCTTGCTGATCTGCAGTGTCTGCTGTGACCTTCTCTCCTGTCCCCTATTCTTTAAATGTTCATATTATCTCCAAAGTAGCATGTCTGTTAGTAGGTATGCCCGAGATTTACACATTATTAACTTGTGTCACCAAGTTTAGCTTTTCCCTGGATTTCCTGTTATCTGATTGCTTTTTTGTTAGCTCCATTTAGATATGTAAATAGCATCCCAAAATTCAACAGACTAGTTGTAATCCCTTCCCTTTAAGCCATTTTCCTTCAGTGTTCCCAGGTTCAGTGAGGAACACCGTTTAACAATCCGCTGAAATTGGAAAGTTGGCATCACTCAGAATTTTCCCCTTTTAGTGGGCACACCTAATAGGTAGCACACAGGAGTGTCATAGTCAAGAAAGATGATTAAATTAATTTAAAAAATCAGTGTGTATCAAATGCTAAGGGGCAGGTATAATTGGAGGGTAAAAGTTATAAGTAAGAAGGGAGATTCCTCATGGAAAGAGGCTGCAGAGGTCAGGGTTCCGACCAGAGGACTGCTGTATAAAACAGGTGCTCCATTCTCTTAGTAGTCAAAGGGATAAGGAAAAGCGCAGAAAACTGAAGGACTTGTTTTTCTCCTGCCTTCAGTTTTCTGTATTTTTCCCTGGCTAATGAGGGAGGTAAGGTAGAACAACTGGAACTTAGATTTCAGAAATCTGCTTTAGGTCCAGGAAAGAACACTAATCAAGTAGTCATGAAGAAGATGATAGGCAGAGGCAGGTGGATCTCTGTGAGTTTGAGGCCAGCCTGGTCTACAGAGCCAGTTCTATGGTCATTTGAGAACCATCTTGCTGGGGCCTATTGAGTCTGTAGTTCTTCTTGAGGAGAGTTGACTCTTAACAGTAGTCAATATTCTAATCCATTAAAAGAGTATTTTGGACTCTATTTTTATTTAGTTTATAATTTAACATAAATACTTTTCAGGGCATAGGTCTTTGTCATGTTTTACCACAAATGCTCATTTTAGGTCTCAAACCTGAGACAAAAGGCTGAGGTGCCTATTTAACATATCCAAGCAGATCTGGCAGTCAGGTTCTTCCTGCATCCCTCTCTCACACAGTCCAGCTCAGTCTGGTCATGTTCACTCTGGACTCTCCCAGATGTTTCTGCCTCCGCCCAGATTCTCCCTTTTATCTACAATAAACCTCCCCCTCCACCATAGCTAGGAGCGGTCATGTTTTTTCCTTTATTTCTTTTTCGTTCACACTGCAAGACAAGCATATGTTTTTACCCACTGGACCATCTCTCTAGCCCTTATAAATGACATTTTTTTTTAGTTTCAATATATGATATCTTGTTAGTTATCTATAGAAATAAGTTGTCATCGTGTGTTCTTTAAATACTTCTCCTATGTTGTCATGCTTTTCTTCACTGACTGAAATACTCAACTGTATATAAATATCTTTCAATGGTATTCAATAATTTCTAACTACTATCCTCATTCTTTGCATTTTTCTAACATCTAGGACACTATGAAAATAATATGACATGTTTCACTGTGAACTTATTTCAAATTCTTAATTTCTTTGGGTATTATTGCTGTTTATATATGCTATTCTGTTCTAGATTTTTCTTTTTTTAGTCTCTAAGAGCATGTCCTCCAGTAGTTTTATAATGGGTGCTCACTGTATAACATTTGTATCACGGTCACTAAAATATCTGAACAGAGGTTAAAGAAGGAATTATTTTGGCTCACAGGTAATGAAATTTTTTAAAGTACTTGGGATTCAATTCAGGGCTCAAAAATAACGGGCACATACTCTTACCACAGAGCCACACTCCTAGTTCTGACTTCACTTTCATTTTAATTTTGTACATAGGTCATCTAGGTGTAGCAGAAATGGAAAGAGATAGAGTGAGTCTGATGGAACTAGACTGTGATAAAAGATGGAAAGTGTGGAGCTAATTGGAGGAAGTCGGTAGCTGAAGGCGCTGTATTGGAAAGTGAAGTTGAATGTGAGGAAATGGGAGTACACTGAAGCTGCAAAATGGCGACAGGTTTCTTATAGTAAGAACGCATGTAGAGTGGTGTGAGGCGGTGCTTTCGGGACACGGAGGGGAAATTGCTCTGTCTTTGAACTTAACACTCATACACTATAAAATGTACTGGCAATGTCGTGAACACATTCCAGACAGCAAGGTGTTTTTGTGGCATACTGTTTCTAGTTTATTTAAGAATGTTCTTCACAGGGCTGGAGATATGGCTCAGAGGTTAAGAGCACTGACTGCTCTTCCAGAGGTCCTGAGTTCAATTTCCAGCAACCACATGGTAGCTCACAACCATCTGTAATGAAATCTGGTGCCCTCTTCTGGCATGCAGACATACTTGCAGGCAGAACACTACATAATAAATGAATACATAAATCTAAAAAAAAAAAAGTTCTCCAGAAAATCCTATGTAGACTAAGATCTAGGATTGAAGATAAAATAAGTCTAACTATGGAGAGCAAGAAAAAAAGACATCTTCCAGTCACAGCTATGGAGGGTGTCTAGAGCTGATCACATTGGAAGGACGATGATACATGCCATTGTTGAGAAGCTAGACAGTAATGAACACTAAAGATGATAAACACTTGAATGGTGACCAGAAAATCGAAAGAAAACCAAGAGCTATGCAAGAAAGTAACAAGTCTGAACACAGCAGATAAACCTCATGATACTCGAGTTTTTGGTGGTATGTGAGACGAGATGAGGGAGAGGGAAGATGTAGCAGTTCTGTACGAATCAAGAAATTCTGACACAGGAGCTGGAGAGATGGCTCAGACGTTAAGAGCATTGGCTGCTCTTCCATAGGTCCTGAGCTAAATTCCCAGCATCCACATGGTGGCTCACAACCATCTATAATGGGATCTAGTGCTCTCTTCTGGCAAGCAGGCAAACATACAGGCAGAACACTGTGTACATAATAAATAAATCTTTAAAAAAAGAAAAATTCTGACATAACTGCAAAGTTGAGACTGTAAAATTGATAGCAGTATTGTGCCCGTGTTTTGACCCATTTGTTTCAAAATAGCTCCTCGCCAGATGGAGCACTGCTGTATCTGCGCTTCGTACCAAACAGTGCCCATTGTACACATCCGTTGCGATTCTTCTCTCCATTCATTCATTTCTGTATTGTTTAAGTATTTGTATTCTTAGACTGTTATGGCTTTTGTGATCATAAAATATTAATGTTAAGTTGTTTTTTTTTTTAGCAAAAAAGTATAATTTACCCTATAGCCCATCATCGTTTGATCACCATAGAATTCTTAAATGTAGACATGTTCAATATTGCAACCTATTAGAAATATAGTCACAGATGTATTCAGTGTAAAATTGAGTGAGCTATCATTTTATAAGCTTGGTTTTTTCCTCCAGCCATCTTCTATGATACTTAACTTTAAGACTCTCAAGCAAAGGAACTTTCCTTTACATACTTAGGTAGAAAACAAGAGAACAGTTCTTACCAGCATTAAGTTAATAGATCTTAGTTAAAGGTGATGGACATTTTATATTCAAGAACTTAGAAAGTGTGGTGCTAGAGATCAGAGAAGTCATTCTCGTTAGGGATTAATGTTGATTGGAGGCCATGTGAAATCTGTTAGGCTGCTGGAAAGTTCTGTATTTAAGCTGTGTGGTTTTAGTGGTGGACATTGTGCTAAAAGTTAATCAACACACTTGCTTATGAGTTCAGGAAAAACAATGAAATAAAATGGTGTTTAAGGTATATGTGAAGCATAGGAGCATTCAATGTATTGCTTATGGTGTAAATGATAGCCCTTCTACCCATTTGTTTTCTACAGTAGAAGTTGATTTTGAGTTACATGAAATTTCATGTGCTCAGGTAGTATATTTATAGATATGAAGTTAAAACTCAAGGCCTTTGCCCAGAGATAATCATTGTTAGTAATTCTTTTCAAAGACTTTGTACCCTAACATTCTTTAATATATAATTTTTAGCAATGTCAGACTATAAATATTATTCTGAGCCTGCTCCTTTTTCACAGTTAGCAGTATAAAAATAGATACCCTTCAGTGTGAGATTACAGACATGTGGTTCTTTTTAATTATCGTGTACTGTACTATATTTATACTCACTTTCTTTATCAACTTCCCTAGATAGTTCAGGCTATGTTTAACTTTCTACAAGTGCAAACAGTTCTATAGTGGATGTTTTAACACCTGTATGTATGCTTTTCAGGTCATATTATAGAGTAATTCCAGAACTAGAGTTATATATTAAATTTTGGTATCTACCTCCAGTCCTAACAATTATGAATTATATTGTCAGCATTGGATAGTGTGCCTTTTAAAATTCTTGAGGCAGTTGAGAATATGAGTGGTAGAATGCTAACCCTGCATATAGAAGGCCCCGGGTTCATTCCTTAGCAACACGGATGAATGGAAGGTAGGAAGGTAGGTAGGTAGGTAGGTAGGTAAGTAGGTAGGTAGGTAGGTAGGTAGGTAGGTAGGTAGGTAGGTGATTCTCTCTCTGCTTTCCTCCCCCCCCCACTCCTTTCTCTTTGTCTCTCACTCACGCACTTATTGGGCTGTCAAGATGGCTCAGCAGCTAAGGGCATTTGCTGTGAATCCTGAAGATTGAGTTTGATTCCTAGGACCCATTTGGTGCAAGGAGAGAATCACCCCATACTCACATGCTGTGGTATATATTTCCATTTATATACATAAATAATGTAATAAAATCTAAACATATTCTTGAGGACTTGCTAGATAGTAGTGGAATCTTGTTATTTTACGTGGCTTTTCTCTGGGTGCTGGAGTTGTGTTTTCTTAGGTAGTGCCTGAGTCTTGTTTCTTTTGTTAATTTTTGAGTTCTTCTTTCGTTTGCCTTATTTTTTTGCCAGAGGTCTTTACTTAGGGCGTTGCCCTGTTTTCATGTCATATATGCTGCAATTACATTCTACTCAGTTTCTTTCTTTCAGATTTATTTCTCTTGAGTTTAGTTTGTGTCCTAGGAAATTAAAACTTTTCCTTTATGACTCTTTCATTTTGTATTTAAGAGCATCTGCCTAGGAAATCTGAAATATTCTTTATATTCTCTTCTGCTTTACTTACAGTTTATAGTGTTCATAGTTTACAGATATATTCTATGATCTGGAAAGATAAATTCTAACATGCCATTTCCTGCAGACAAATTGCAAGTTTTCCTCATAAGCTTCTGACTAGCATCCTCCCCTTCCTGTGGTATACTGTCTGACTGGCTCAAAGTTTATACATGGTGGTATCTTTTTCTTTATGTACAGGGACAATGGGATTTTTGTGATTAAAATCTTGCAATGTACAGCAAAACTGTACATTTACAAAAAAGTGAGGTATGACAGTGTGTTTGCCTTGGTATTTTAGTTTAAAAGTGAGGGATAGGTAAGAATATACCAATGAAAAAGTGATGTGTACTAATATGTGATAAATATTAATGACAAAACTCAAAAACTAATTATAATTAGAAAATATATTACAAGTGACCATTACTTTCCAAACAGGACTTTCCACTAGACATTGTTGTATAGAGATGTTTAGGAGTGTGTGTCTTTTGTTTAGTAGTCATTTAATGATGGCTGTGTAGTTAAAGTCATTATTGTATAAAAGATAATTATTTTACTTCTGCAAAAGTCTGGGGCAGGGCAACAGTGTATGAGCTATGTAATTTAAAATACCACATACAGAGGAGAAAAAGATTTCCTAGAAAATTAGACACATGTATATGGAAGCCTAATGTACTTCTACTTGACTAAGTAGAATATTTTGGAAGTAGGCATGGCACTATGATTCATTAATCTGTTAAATAGTTAAATTAATCTGTTAAATATTATTGAAAAATATTATTTTAATTGTCTTTATCTTCTCTTTACCCCCACCCATGTCCTCTTTTCTCTTTTGCTACAGATCACACATCGGTTGGTGGTCTGGGAGATAGTTTTTATGAATACTTACTGAAAGCATGGCTGATGTCAGATAAGACGGACCATGAGGCAAGAAGGATGTATGATGATGCTGTTGAGGTGATTATTGCTTGAATATTTTCGAATAGTGACTGTATGTGTTGAATATTAGATAGTGATGAACAAATTAACCGTTTTATTGTAGGCATTTAGGAAATATATTTAATATACATAAACATGTTCATTCACCAAAGTTTGTTAGTATTTTAATAGAAAATCTTTAATTCTTCTTATTTGTGACATTTTAATAAAAATTGAAGTGTTTAGTGAGTGTATATATAAAACATTGTTTAATTACAGTTGGTAAAACTACTGACTTTATCCTTACCTGTTAACGTTTCTTCTTTAAAGTGATGGCTTAAGCCTATATGCTGAGAGTCTTTGACTAAAGACTTGTGATGGCGCCCACTTGTGTGGTGTTTTCCCTGTGCCAGGAATTGCTCTGACCCACTTACATAGATGACTTCATTTGGTTATTGTCGTTACTTAAGACAAAGTTATATCGAATATTGTATGCATGAATATGCTTCTACCTCTGTTTAAAACATTCTTGATGTGTTGTTATACATATATATTGATATA
>JAQHUG010000191.1:1641568-1728658 GCA_028555095.1 Dicrostonyx torquatus | reverse complement strand
AATAAAAATAAAAATAAAAAGACACAATGGCAGTGCTCAAATGGCTTGGTTAGGATCCCAGAGCTGAGAGAGTCTGGAACTGAGCCTGTCCTTTTCATCACCTTTATATTGTTTGGTAAATATATGACAGCTTAAAAGCCTGGAGTTAGTTCTACAAAATTTTACAAAAAAATTATAAAATAGAGAAATTTTAATCATTTTAATAAGTTACTGACTTTCTGATCTATTGGAAATCTGTATATCCTTGATGATTTTAATATAACACAGTCCTTCTGATATAATGATCTATTTTCAGCATTGTAGTTTTGTAAGTTTAAAGATCAAACCAAAGATCTTTATTACCCATTTTACGTCCTTTACTTTGTTGGGAGCTGATTTACTGCTGTTGTATTTGAATGTGCTCTAGTATGGAAGTTAATCATGATGCACAGTGCTTTGTTCACTAGTCACTCACATTTGATGAGGGTTATAGTAACTAATAAATTGAATTAAAGTTTAATCAAAAATCTAAATTTAAATATGCAATTTCTAAAATTTTCTATGGAGTCTTAAATTTTGAAAAGCTGCAAAATTTTATTTTCTCTGAAAATTTAAGCCTAGAAAAGTTGTGATCCAAGAATTTTCTAGACTATTTTAGAATCATAGTGATGTTTGAAAATAGCTCTTAATCAGTTTCCCCAGCTTCTTAAAGAGTAGAGAGTAATTTGTTTATCAGTTTCTGTACCCAGTACAAATACCCAAAATATAATAGGTACTGTAGACACTTGAATGAATGTATGTTTTTCAAAATTATGACATTTATCATATATTAAATCATTTTTATTTTTTCTTATATTCTTAGCCTAAAATGGTTTTTTACCTTTATTTTCAAAAGAAAAATATTTTTTTTATTTTTGAATTATTACTTTTAAAATAGTTTATGTTTTATATATTCATTACATATTGTAATAGGTATGATTGTTTTGAAAGTTAATGGTCTACAAGAGCTAATTCCAGGACAGGCTCCAAAGCCACAGAGAAACCCTGTCTCGAAAAAAAAAAAAATTTCCATTACCATATACTATATGTACACAACTTTATATATTTGTTTTCTCCATCCTGTTTTATTAGTTTTTACATTTAGAATGGGTTCTTAATATTTTAAATAATAATTGATCAAATTTCATTGCAAGTTATGATCTCAGTTATACAATTTTTTGCACGTTGTTATCTTCAGCATTACTCCTGTTAAGAGGCAGTGTTTTGAACTGTAAGATAACATTGAGTTCATAGAAGAAATAGGATTGGCTGAGTGTTTTAAGATTGCAATCTGAGTTATATGTCACTTCTCAGATATTATGTTCAAATGCTTCCATTCCCATCCTGCTCTTCTCTCTTCTACAGATTCCTATAATCCTAGTTTCTTCATCTTAGTGTTGTTATAGGTTTTAGATCAAATTTACATTCAGTCTTTTTATTTTTTAAGATAGTGTATGAAGGGGGCTGGAGAGATGGCTCAATGGTTAAGAGCACTGCCTGTACTTCCAAAGGTCCTGAGTTCAATTCCCAGCAACCACCTGTAATGAGGTCTGGTGTCCTCTTCTGACCTGCAGACATACACACGGACAGAATATTGTATGCATAATAAATAAATAAATATTTTTAAAAAAGATAGTGTATGAAATATACATTTTAAAGGCCCTTTGGCATTCAGGCAACTATTGTAATGCTAGTGGAAATGTGTAAACGTAATATAATTACCCCTAACTGCTATTCAACGGTTAGCATTTTATGTAAGACATTGTTATATTCTTTAGAGAGAAGAGTGCAGTAAAGTCGATCTCAGGCACCCTGAAGGTAGTTAAGGATGCAAAGCCCTGTCTTCACCTGCCCTTCCTTTAGTCCTAGTAAGTTCATAAGCATGTTTGGCTGTCTTATAGCATAGTAAGATTTGTGTTGTAAAGACCAGAAATGACAAAAACATGTAAACATTATGCAAAAAGTTAAAACTCTCCAAATATGATGGTATACGCTCTTAACCTCAGTTCCCAGGAGGAGGCAGAGGCAGGCAGATGTCTATGAGTTTGAGGCTAGCTTGTGCTTCATAGTAAGACCCTGTCTCAAAAGCAAGCAAAAAAAAAAATTACAGCCAACTCTTTAGGTAATTATTGTGTGTGTTGAAGCTGTGTTAATATCATTTGACTCATAAAGATGAGAAACTTAGCCTTTCTATTCAAAAGACTGATCTTTTAAATATATATATTTGGGAATATCATGCTTAAAAAAATAACAACAACAACACAAATAAACCTTACAGTCTGGTGGTCATCCATATCATTTGATTATCAGCTTCTTATCATTGTCTTTATCAACCAGATCTAACTATCTAAGAGCACCATCATTTATAAAATTATTTATTGAGTATGTGGAACATTATAACAGGCCTTCTGGAACATACGGTGATGAAGGCATAATCCCTACATTTCTGTAAAACACACATTGTCATTACAGAGAATATAAGGTGTATTTTTTCCAGAGCTGGATGTTATTGAACATGTCAGAAAACAGCCTATAACCAAAATGTAAATTAATCCTTGAAGAAGTACATATCTTGTTTCAGAAAGAAAAGCATGGCTCTCTCAGCAGTCTAGGGACATGGTCTAGAGGAGCAAAGTTCATAAAATTCTCATTATTAAAATAAAATGTGATTGTTATGCTCTACTTTTTCTTATATTTAAGTTTAGTGTAAAATATTTCCTTTGCCGGGCGGTGGTGGCGCACACCTTTAATCCCAGCACTCGGGAGGCAGAGGCAGGCGGATCTTTGAGAGTTAGAGACCAGCCTGGTCTACAAGAGCTAGTTCCAGGACAGGCTCCAAAGCCACAGAGAAACCCTGTCTCGAAAAACAGAAAAAAAAATGTTTTTTTCCTTTGCTATCCCCATTATCTCTTTAGTAAAACTGACATTCTAGGAGAGTATCCTGTTTCTGAGATTGTCTCCCTTTATCCATGACGAAACATCCAAATCAAATGACCTGACTTTGAGAAACCAGTTTTCTAAGGAGTTAAGGGGATGTATATATCAAGTTTCAACTAGTTTTGAAAGCTTTACCATGTGCAATGTATATTATGCTTTTTAAAATTACTTTGCTAAGTGGCATAGCTACATGAAAAATTAACAATTTTAGCTGTTTACTAAAACCTTATTTTATCTTAACTTATTCAATCTTCTGTTCAGTTTTGTTGTTTGGAATAGCATAGAACCTTTTGGATTATAACTTCTTAGGGTGATCTCTGTTGATTAATTATTATGAATCTCATTTACTTCAAGAAGACAAATTATATAAGTAATATCACCCAGAAAAGCACTCAAAGGCCATGCATATCTCCCCTCTTCTGTTTTGCTTATAGTAGTGATTAGGATGTTGTTCCAGGTTTTATAAACTGTGATAACTCATTAAAATTTTACTTACAAACTGGGTCTGCAGTTTGTGAAAGTTACTCCTTTATAAAGTATCACAATGCCAAGACTTCCTATTGGCCAAAAGTCCAGACACTCGGAGTTTGTATTCTAGTTTCATTTCTGTTGCTGTGACATTATTCTACCAAAAATAACACAGGGAGGAGGTGATTTATTTGACTTATAATCCCATGTTACAGCCTTTGTTGACTCTAGGTTATGTCAAGTTGACAGTTAAAGTTAAGCAGGACAGTCTGTTTGTAAATTGTTTATCTTTTCTTGAAGGCTATAGAAAAACATCTTATCAAGAAATCCCGAGGAGGTCTTGTCTTCATTGGAGAATGGAAGAATGGACACTTGGAAAGGAAGATGGGTCACTTGGCCTGCTTTGCTGGGGGAATGTTTGCACTTGGAGCAGATGGTTCCAGGAAGGACAAAGCTGGCCACTATCTAGAACTAGGGGCAGAAATTGCACGAACATGTCATGAGTCATATGACAGAACTGGTAAGAATATTAATAAGGCTGTTTTAATAACTTAGTCTAAAATAACCTCAGTTAAACATATTTCCAGAAATTAGAAGGAAAATGTAGTACTTGTACTGTTCACTTCAAAATACTGCACACTAAAATAGCAGATAAATTTTTTCAACTTTTATTGTAATTCCAGTATGTTTCATTTTTAAAAATTCTGAATTCTTGGGAGACTTTTGTTTGTTTTATTCTTTAATATTGAGAAACTAATTGTTGTAAACACAAAAGGTATTTTTCTAATAAAATCCAAAACTGTTAGTTTTTTTTTTTATCACTGTGCCTATACTCTTAAGAAAATAAAAGGAAGCTGGACGGTGGTAATGCATGCCTTTAATCCCAGCACTCAGGAGGCAGAGGCAGGCAATCTCTGTGAGTTCAAGGCCCGCCTGGCCTACAAGAACTAGTTCCAGAACAGGCTCCAAATCTACAGAGAAACCCTGTGTCAGGGGAAAAAATAAAATAGAAAATAAAAGGAGCCAAAATAGATTCACCTTTACCTCCAAAGTACAGTTGTTATTTGACTATCAGACATTTTGTTTTTTGCTTGATTCACCAATAATATTTATGTTTGCTTAAGAAAATCCTCCAGCATTGCTTTGGGAAAATATATAATATCTTTTGATCTTCCGTGTTTTAGAGGTCAAGATGGTTTTTATTGTTGACAAAAATTGGTTCAAAACACAGATACTGTATACATTTACAGACGATTGTTCAATATGTAGAAGGACTTCGTATGGGTACAGTAGTGAAAGGGGGGCTGCAGAGCACTGGGTGAGACTTGCAGTTTAGTTTGGCTTTCCAAACATTTTTCCTCAAACTCACAGAGATCCGCCTGCCTCTGCCTCCGGAGTGGTTACAAACATGTTTTCCTATGTGAAATAATTAGTGACCTGGAATCCTACAAACTTGTAATGCCTCTTTCTGGTTTTAGAAGTTGGATCGTTGCTTTTCTATAGTAAATGAATTTGTTTCAGAACTAATTTGTCATTAAGAACCATGACACAGATATTGTAGGCTTGAATTTTGTCCTTGTTCATAAATCTGTTATTTTTATATAGTAAGGGATAGAATTTCAGGTGAAATTGACCCTTTAATTCTCTTACTATCCAAATAAGTGGCTTTTACTTTTTTTTAAAAAAAAAGTAGCTCAAAAGAATATTAACACGTTATTTCAATGTAGTTTAATGTTGGTATTAAGACAGTTAGTGACCTGATTTACAAATTAAATTATCACAGTGATAATATGGAGTGTGAGTTATGCACTTAAAATGTAGTTAACAGCTGAGTAAAGTTCTCTTGTGCATCTGTGCCACATTTTTATTTCCCTTTCAGCTGTTGGTAGACATCTCAGCTAGTTCCATTTCCTTATGGTTGTGAAGAGACCACCAGTGAACGGATGTATAAATATCCTGTAGTACAATATAGAATCCTTTTGGTATACCAGGAGAGGGATAGCTGGCTCATACAGTAGTTCTGATTTTAATTTTTTGAGGAACCACCTGTTGGTTAGTGGTTAGTTTTAATTATCAGCTTGACACAATCTGGAATCACCTGGAGAGAAAGTCTCAATGAAGACTTGTCTAGATTAGGTTGGCTTGTAGACATGTCTTTGGAAGATTGTCTTGACATGCCGTGACCTATTCTAAAAGTTGGAAGCACCGCTTCCTGGATTATATAGCAAACAAGCTGAATGCAAGCATACATGTAGCACAAATTCTGATTGGTTTTAAGGTTAAAAGCCCGGGTCACAAATTAGGGGATGAAAGCTGAGAAAGAGAAGCAGAGCGACCAGCCACTACTAGAGTTCTTACCTTTACTGATGCTTAGACCAAAAGGGCGATCCTGTCCTCAGACCACACCTCTGATCTACTGCCTAGACAGCAGCTTCAGACTGCCTCTCAGACTGCACTGAGCTGTTTCTTCCCGCCTTATAGTCCTCTCTCTGCCCAGCCATGTCACTCCTGTCTCCACCTCTGTAGTGCTGGGATTAAAGACGTGGGATCCTCAGTGCTGGGATTGCCTTTGTGTGAGCTCTGTTTCACCCTTCCCTTCCCTCCCTCCAGATCCTCCATATGTGTCCCTCCCAACTTGCCTTCAAATTCATGGCCTCTTTTTTTTAATCAATTCTTAATTCATACACATATGTATTTTATATACCTATATATGTATATATATATAATACCTAAATATAACTTGTTCAGTCAATATAATGTTACTTGTTTATATGTTTTTAGGGCTGACTGGCACTGATGGTGTACTCATCCCTAGGGAGGGCCACCTCTCCAGCTCCCAGCTTTACTCAGTTGCCCATAGTTCTTTGTGTAGAGTTGAGACCTCACAGGCTTTTCCCCATCCAGTTTGGCATGTCTATTGGTGTCAGACTTGTTCAGCTCTCGTTTGGGCATTCATGTTGATGTGACTTTACAGGTATAGCTTCTGATACTACTAGGAGACACAATCTCACTGCTCCCCAATCCTCTAGCTCTTACAGACTTCTGCCTCCTCTTTTTTCAGTGAGCCCTAGATGTGAGAGTACTTTGTAGATGTATCCATTGGGACTGGGCTCCGTGACTCTGCATTTTGATTGGCTGTGGTTTTCTGTAGTGGTTTCAGTGCAAAGAGAAGTTTCCTTGATGAGGGATGAAGACTGCATTTACCTGTGGGTATAAGGACAAATGTTTACAGATTGTTGTTAGGGATTATACTGGTTTAGTAAATTAGTGGTTGTAGATTCTCCTCTAGTAACCATGATTTCAGTAGCACCTAGTGGTTAGCTAGGTTTCTAGTACAAGAAGGCATGGTACCCTTCTTGTTGAGTTTAACTTAAGTTCAATTGGAGAGCATGTAGTTATGACCAGGATATTCGTGCTTTTCCTCACCTGTAGTGTTACTGTGCCATGCTGGTTGTATTTTCTTTTTTCTTTTCTTTTTTTTCTGGTTGTGTTTTCTTAATCATAACTATTCTGGCTAGGGTGAGACAGAGTCCCAAAGGGATGTCCTTAATTTCCACTTCCTTAATGGCTAAAAAATAATATTTGGCCATGTGTGTGCTTGCTTTTGAGATATGTCTGTTCATTTTATTAGCCCATTTATCAATTATCAGTTTTATGGTTTGGGCATTTAAGCTTTGTAGTTCTTTATATATGCTAGTAGTCAACCCCTAACTGAGGTATAACTGGCAGAGATTTTTCTCCCATTCTATAGGCTATTTGCTCTACTGATAGTTTGCCTTGCTGTGCAGAAACTTCTTAGTTTCATGAAGTCCTGTTTGTTTCCTCTTGGGACTATCTCCTGTACTATTGGATTCCTGTTCAGAAAGTTCCTGTTTCTGTACTTGAAACTTCACATATATTCCCTGCTTTTTCACCAGCAAGCTCAAGGGTTCAGGTTTAGAATTAATACCTTTGGTGTTCTGGGATGAGTGAAAGTTGGGCTAAAGTTTATTTTTCTCTGGGTAGACATTCAGTTTTGCCAGCAGTGTTTACTGTAATTTTCAGGAAAGTGGGTGGATCTGGAAAGTGAGGTGACCCAGTCTCAGAAATATGAAAATCACGTTTCGCTCATATGCAGATATAACTTTTAATGTTTGCATGTATGTAAGTAAGGAGTTGTGAGAGTGGGGAGAGATTATGAAACTAGGTAGACAGGAGGGAAACAGATGGTGTTGAGGGGTGGGTCATGTGACATTTGTGACATGAATGTGGGAGGGAGGGTCCAAGGCAGGAAATATGAAAGAGGGTGGAAAAGGGAAAAAATGTGGGAGAGAAACAACAAATTTTGTTTGAAAATGCCATAATGGAACCCAGTTTTTTTGTAAGCTTGTAAAAATGTAAAGGGTGAAACTAATAGTGAGACATTGAGGACGAGCATAGATATTTCTGATGGGCAGTTGGGCTTTTGTCATGAAGATTTTGACTACAAATGGTTAGGTCTAAAACACCAAATTTATAGTAGCAAGTGTACTAAGAATAAGGCATGCCATAGTTGCTGGAACTACTTATTCCATTAAGCAGGGACACCTTATATGCGGACTGTTATACTAGATGTGTACAGGTTAAATAGAGTGTCATGGCTCTGCCTTTGAGATAACCATGGAATTCCAGAGGACTGGCAAGAACCTTTGTATTCCTGACAGTCGTGTTTCTGATAACACTGTTGAGCAGTCTCCTATTTTGAGTGTCAGTTTTATGTAGCGAGTTGAACCTGTGGCCCTCTTTGTCATCATATCCCCATAAGCTCACTGTTTGATTTTGCCTTGTACTTTTAAGTCTTTCACTGATTTTAATTATCTTTGTTCTAAGCTAGATCCTTGGATTAGAAACCAATTCTGTAAAACAGTAACAATAAAAATAACTACAGTTACTTCAGGACTGGGGTGTAGCTCAGCCTAATATGTGAGAGACTCTGGGAGCTATGGGATAATGCTTTTGTATGAGGTAAAGAATTGTCACTCATATTAGTTTAATAAAATGCTGATTGGCCAATAGTCAGACAGAAAGTATAGATGTGATGACTAGACTAGGACAATTCTGGGAAGAGGAAAGGGCTCAGTTTGCAGTCACCACCCAGATATAGAGGAAGTAAGATGAAAATGTTACACTGAGGAAAGGTACTAAGCCACATGGCTAAACATAGATAAGAATTATGGGTTAATTTAAGTTGTAAGAGCTAGTTAGTAATAAGCCTGAGATAATAGGCTAAACAGTTTATAAGTAATATAAATCTCTATGTTTCTTTGGTACTGAATGGCTGCTAGACCAGGTGAGATAGAAATGCCCGTCTACATCTGTGTAACACCAATAAATAAATAAAAATTAAAACAATAGGAAGAAAAAACTCACAAAAGATAAAGATTACTTCATACTTCTTCCTTTTAGAGAGAACAGTAAGTATTCTTTAAAGCACATACATTTATGTCATTTTTTTTTTTTGACACATTGCAGCGTTAAAACTAGGTCCTGAGTCCTTCAAGTTTGATGGGGCAGTAGAAGCTGTGGCTGTGCGGCAAGCTGAAAAGTATTACATCCTCCGTCCAGAAGTAATTGAGACCTATTGGTATCTGTGGCGTTTCACCCACGACCCAAGATACAGGCAGTGGGGCTGGGAAGCAGCACTGGTACGTACACTCACTTCTCCTGTTGTCCAAGCTGATCGGGCAGGGCTACCACTGCACCATGTTATCCTCATTCCAGTTACTTGGTTTCAAAAAATGTGCGTTTTCATTTCTCTGGGGAAGAAACTGTTGTCAGTCTGTCTGTTGAGCAGTACAAACAAGCCTTAGACTCCTGCTTGCTCTCTATTAGTACTTTCATAGCCGTATGCACTCGCTATGCTAGTAATAACGAGTATGCACTCGTTATTCTAGTAACACTATCAGGTGTTATTTAAAAGGCACTCTCCCAGTATTGTTACAGAATAAGCAATATTATTTTTATTATTTTTTTTAATGTTTAACCACTGAAGAAAAGAAGCATTGTCATATTAACCCAGATTCATAACCTGGGAGGATGATTCTTTTTCATTTTACCTTGTATTCTAATAATTCCTGTGTGGACCAGTAAATTGTTTTTAGAAATAGGTTAAAAGACAAAATGTGGCATACACACATAGAAGCAGAGAGAGAAAGAGAAAGTATTCGGAAGCAAGAATTTGTTACGGTTAGTAGTAAAGGAAGCGGTCCATTTACTCTTCAGTAGTCAACATTCACATCTATAGAGTGTGGTTGTAGCTGCTTTTATAATCCTGACCTTTAGGAGGCTAAGGTAGGAGCTGTCATAAATGTCATAATTATGAGATTAGACTAGGCTGCTAAGTGAGCCCAAAGCTTACCTGGGCCTAAAATGTTTTGATATGATGATGAGCTAGTCTTTAAAACAAACAAATATTTTATTTATTATTTGTATATACCCCATGAGTGTGCATTCCTCTGGAGGGCAGAAGAGGTGGTAGATCCTCTAGAACTGGAATTACAGGTGATTCTGGGCCCTCTGATGTAGGTGCTTGAGAACAAAACAAAACAAAAAGAGGAAAGAAGAAGAAAAGAAGAAAGGGAAAGAACTTGGTTAAGCACTTTTCGGTGTTAGCTAGCTTTCCAGTAGAAGAGAAGGCCAGGTGAGTAGGGCACGCAGCAAGAGCAGGAAGGCGCCACAACAGCAGTGGTGAGTGAAGTACTCTACCTTCATTTACAGTGCTCTGTGTTAGACAGAGGAGCGGAAGAAAGAGCCTCAAGTGATTTCGGCTTTTCCTGAACAGTCCAGCTCTGAAGTGTGCCATCTGCACCAGCAAGATATTCGGTGGCTTTGACTCAAAAGTAGTGTTGTAAATAGATTGTTTTTGATTTAATACATTTGATTTATGCATGTTCAAGGACACCTAAAGAAATATACAGTATTTTAAATTCTAGTCAAGTATTAGAACACAGTAGTTAAGAGAGAACAAATTGCTCAGCTCAATTTCTCTATCTGAAAAGTAGAGCTGTTAACCTCCTAAGATTATGAAATTTAAATGCCAGAGCATATGAAGCTCTTAGAATGGCCTTCAGCAGATTGTTAACTCTTAAATAGTAGCCATTATTGTCTAGGCATGTAGGTCTGCACTTCCTGCTACTTCTCACCACCTATGGTGCCTAACTAATTAGACTGTGGGGATACAATGTCTCAGAATAGAGTATGGTTGCAGTAAATATCTCCTATTACTACTACTGTATAAAGCTCCTAAATTTTTAGGATGTTGTGAATTAGTATTTGTTCTTGGAAGTGGTCATTGAAATTATTGTGTGTGTGCATGTGTGTGCATGTGTGTGTGTGTGCGCTCATACATGTGTATATGGAGTTCAGAATATAACTTTGTGTCCTCTTGTGACTTCCACCATTTAAATAGAGTCTCTCATTAGCCTAAGACGTCACCAAGTAGACTAGTCTGGCCAGCCAGGATAGCAAGCTCCAGGGATCCACCTTTATCTGCCTGCGGTCTTAACCTTTGCTGGAATTACAGACGTGTACTATTGGACCCTGATTTTTTTCATGAATTCTGGAGAGATGAATTCAGGTCCTCCCTTTCCAAGACAAGTGCTTTATGAGCCATTTCCTCTACCCCTAATTACAAGCTAGCTTCTGTCTTTGTGTCAGACAACGCCCTAATTCAGAAAGAATAGGTCAAATTTGACATTTAAGTCAGGAAAACATAAGCTTATTGTAGAGAGATTATAGTATTAGAGAGGGAAAGACATCCCAGCTTGTTTGTTTTCCCAGTGTGAGAATATTTCTATTTGATAGTTTGTTTTCCCAGCGTGAGGATATTTCTATTTGATAGCACTATGCTTAGGCTTAATATATTATCAGTTTGATCAATTTTCTTACAGATTTATATGAGCGTTTGTTTTTCTTTTTGATAGAGACAGGGTCTCACTATAGCCCTGACTGTCCTAGAACTCACTTTGTAGAAGACCAGGCTGGCTTCGAACTCACAGAGGTCCATCTGTCTGCGTCCCAGCAAGGCCATTATGCCTATCCTTTCTATGAACTTTTGAATGCAGTCTTTCAACTTGCCCTTCAGAATTGAATTCTACAGAATTAATTGTCCTCTCTGCTCTCCTTCACAGGCTATTGAAAAGTATTGCCGAGTCAGTGGTGGGTTTTCTGGAGTCAAGGATGTGTACTCCCTCACTCCTACGCATGATGACGTGCAGCAGAGCTTCTTTCTTGCTGAGACATTAAAGTAAGCATATACTCAAAAGTGTTTTTAAGTAAGCTTATTTTAAGTGGTATAAGAAGATAAAAACTGTTTCTATTACTATAATGTTGCTATGCAAGTATATTTTGGGTAATGTTTAAATCAAATTAATCATATCATTCAACTCAAATAATTAGTTCTTTATGGTGACACCTTTTAAAATCCTGTCTTTCTGAAATGTAGTATTATCTATAATCATGCTTTCTGCAGTAGCACACCAGAACTAATTTCTCCCATGTGACTGTAACATAGTACTCATTGGTCTTCTGTCCCTTCCTCTTTCCCTCTAGGCTCTGGTTGCTACTGTTATACTCCTATTTGGTCACCCTTTTTTACATTTTACATATGAACAAGATCATACAGTTACTTGTTTTTCTGTGCCTGGCATCTTTCCCTGGACATAATAATTTTTAGATCCACCCAGGCTGATAGAAATGTCAAATTTTCATCATTTTTTAATGAATGAATAATATTCCACTGTAGATATGTGTCACATATTTATCTATTCATTAACACTTTTTGTAGAGTACTGTTGCTGTATGATTGCTAAATAATCAAATTGTGACTATATGTTACATGTACTGTACTTATTGCAAGAGTTTTATGTAGTTGGGTTGGTAAATATTAAGCTCTGTCTCTAAGAATGACTATAAGGTAGCTGTTTTGTCAAATAAATGTTCTCTTGTGGTGGTGCAGCTCTCTAATCCTAAAACTCTAGAGATAAGATGTAATAGGCTTTTTCTTTTGGGCTCCCAACTGGCTCCCAACTGATGACTTCTTATTAGTTATGAATACTCAGCCTAGCTTAGGCTCCTTTCTGGCTAGCTCTCTAACTTAAACTAACCCATTTCTCTTCATCTACCTTCTGCCTCTGGGCTTTTTAACTTTCTTTCCTTCTGTATACCATACTTTCACTGCTTCTCACATCTGGCTGGTGGCTGCCTAGATTCTGGCTCCAGCCATGTCCCTCTTTTCCCCTCATTCTCTCCTTTTCTCTTCTTTCTCCTACTTATTCTTTCTGTCCACTAGCCCTATCTGTCCTTCCTCTCTTGCCTAGCAATTGTCCATTCAGTTTTTTATTAGACCAATCAGGTACTTTAGGCAGGCAAAGTGAAACAAATGCAGCACATTTTTACAGAATTAAACAAATACAATACAATTATAACATATCTAACATTGTTGTTAACACAAAGGCAGCAAAAACAAATGTAACACACCTTTGCCTAGTTAAATTAATATTCTGAAATAAGAAGACCTGAGCATTGCCAACCCTGGGCCATCCTGCTATATACGTTTGTACATATATAGCAAGACTCTGACTCAAAAAATAATAATAAATTAGAGGAAGGGGGTGGTTAGTATCTTTACATGAGTTATTGTGTTCCTGCCCTTTTATGTACTTTATAATCACTTAGAAAACTTCTTAAAACATAGATACAATGGTCCATAACTACAAAGTTTTTGTAGGCTGAGGTAGAGCCAGGCAGGATGATGGTCTTCTTTGGACCCAGCTGAGTTCAGAATACATCTCTTAGGGATGATCATATATGTTTCAATGGTACTAAATGATAATGTAGCTATCATCAACCATTCTCCCCATAAGGTTTTGTACAAAGATACATGTAAATGAAAAAAGACAGCTTATACTCAAAAGCCCAGGTGGAGCTCTGTAAATAGGTCTGGAGTGGAGGTGGGGGGTCATTAATTATGTATGTATGCTTTCTTAAAGGCATGCAAATCAAGTGTCTCTTTATATCACCAGTAACTGAATTTCATGTTTATGTTTCTTCTGTATTACACATGGATGACTTAAAAAGACATAATTTGCCCAGCACATGTTTACTGCCCATTACTGCTCAGTCACTGGGAATGCACAAAGACAAGTGTCCTACTGTACTCTGATGTAAATAGGGTTCACTTATGTTTGGTACGTTAGAGCAGAACAGTGCACACATCTCAAAGTGGGTTATCATATGGATCCATATTGAGTTTTTCTTTTATGAATACTAGTCTTAATGTTTTCCAATGATTTTTAGTCTCTAAATTAGTGTTGTTCCTGCTTTTCCTTTTAATACATCAGTATGCTGTGTGCTCCTCTTTTCTTGTTGCTTCATTCTACTCCTTTCCACGTCTGCGTTATTCCAGATAGCTCAGGACATCTGCCCTGGTCAGAAACAGAGAAGACTGTTCTGTCAGATGTTCATTTGGTGTAAATTCACCAAAGACTAGCAGTTAGTGTTTTAACTACTACAGGTGGCAACTGATTGACATGGCAGTGACATAGTGAAGTCTTAAGTAGTGTCCTTGGCCTGAATGAAGGGCCATTTTACCTTTCATATTTCCCCATGGAAGCTGCCCTGTGAATTAACTTGTGATGGATTTTTTCCCCTGAAAATTCAAAGGCCTCTATGCTGTTTTGTTTTCTTCAGTAGTCCCTACATTATTTATTATAGTTGATAGTTTAACAGAATACTGTATAACGAGAAAAGTCAGTAGATCCTTTAACACTTCTTAAAATTCTCATACTCTACGAAATAAAATACGTTCAGTATGTCAATAAACCCCACATATATTAATTTTATAAAAGAGCCATTAACAAATATATATATAAAAAATATATAGTCTTTTGGAGGAAAAAATAGTTGTTTAACTTGAAAACCATGAAGGAGCTGTAATCGAAGTAGGGCATTTTAACCAGAGTTGATGCTGAAATCAGATGAGCTGATGTTTGGGAACAGCCATGAAACTGTAAATGGAGGTTTCTCTCCCACCTGCCAGTTCCTGAATAACCACTCAGAGGCTTAATATTACATAAAAATGTTTTTATTAATTTATGTATTCCCACGTGGCCATGGTGTTACCTCATTTTCTACATGGCTTGCTTCCTAAGTGGCTGACTGGCATCTCCCAGACTCTGCCCTTCTTCACCTCTCTCTCTGCTTGGATTTCCCGCCTACCTTGCCGTAGGCCAAAGCAGCTTTATTTATCAACCAATGAGAACAACACATATTCACAATTTACAGGATTCCACAGCAAGAAGCTGATAGTGGAACATCATGCTGGGGTTACCAGCTCTCGTGTTGAGTGGTTCAGTGCAGGGAGTTTCAGTAAGAAGGGAAAATAAAAGATAGCGTTGTTAACATTTCCAGTGTGGGTAATTATGAGGATTGCGATAAAAGTTTAAGAAGAAATACATTTTCAGAAATAATAATTACTTTTAATAAATATTTTGAAGAGGCAGTTCAAAAGATGAATTTCCAAAGACTGAGAATAAAGAGTACAGAAGGCATCTGTATAATCCTTTAAAACTGTCTCGACCTAACAAGATATTTCAGTTTAGTTTGGCCAACTAAACACAATTCATTTATTTATACTTTCTTGAAAGCCATTAAAATGACTGAATGACTGTAGAACACTAGCTAGTGAGGTAATAGAGGGCAGAGACAATTTCTGACAATACATGTTTAAAAGACAGAGCAGAGAAAGCTAAGTAACTGTATTGGGGGAGTAAATTTGAACAAGCTAATGAATTGATGAATGATGGGCACTTTCAAAAACTGAAAGTGGGGGTGGGGAATGTTTATGTGGGAATATTAGATTCTCATTTCCACCCTGCCTAATCTCTGTCCATCGGAATGGAAGAAGATTTCTGATGAGAGAAACCTCAGCTATAGAGGTTGTAGACTTTGAGGTAATAGGCACTGTTGGGGAAGTTCATTAACTCATAGAAAAGAAAAAACCTTGATACTGACACATGAGATTCCTCATCAAGACAAAATAACAGTGTCCTCACCCACTGCCCAGAGTCAAAGTCCTAGTAAACACCAACCTCCCTACTGCTTCTAATCAGCCTTTTAGTGTCTTGCTTTAAAGTGTTAATTAGCAGCTCTGGTTTAGGAATATTTGTCATACTGTAAGGTTGTGTGTCTTTTCTCAACCCTTTATTCTGAGGTGATATCTGTCTTTGAAGTTGAGATGTGTTTCTTGCATGCAGCAGAAGGATGGATCTCGTTTTCATATCTATTCTGTTAGCCCTTTTTTGTAGGCAAATTGAGAACATTGATATTAAGAGGTATTAATGACCAGTGATTGTTAGTTCCTGTTATTTTTTGGTTTTGTTGGTGGTGATGAGCTAGGCTTTCATTGAATTGCAGCTTAGTTAACATTTATTTGGACATTTGATAGTAAAAACATATGGTTACCTCTCAACCAGTTTTTCTGAGTTCATATATATCCAGTATCAAGGAGCTAAGAGAAATCAGAAGTTAGTGGGAAAATATCTTCTTACTAAATTTATTGCTAAAGGAAGCAAGGCAGCAAAGTTATTGGCAAATTTGCTCTTGAATTGGATTTTCACTTGTGGTTTATTTTTAAATCTAAATCATCAAAGTATAGAAAAGATGTAAAATGTGAATCACTTCATCTAACAAGTACTTATTACTGAGTGCCTGGTCTGTGTTGGCTGTTGTTCCCATGCAGCAGTGTGTCTGCGTAAGTGCCATGGAGAGTAACCCTGGAGTCATTTTATGCTAACGTCTCTCCTCCACTCTTCCCTAACTTACAGTTGCTGGTATCGATGGCCTGCTTATGAAGACATGCCATGTGTGCCATCTGTATCCCCATCATTTGCTTTCCTACCTCTGCTTTGTCTTATTTTCAGTGTTACTTCATAATACAGATATGTTGACTTTATCTGGTTCTACCAGCAGAATTAAGTTTCACAACCAAGGGTCTCTTTAATTCCTCTGTTCTAAAGTCTACCACATGGCACTCAGTAAATGAGTGTTGAATCTGTTCAGTAAGTCTCTGCTCTGTTATGTGAGGTAGGAGTTGAGTGTTTGCATCTCTGATCACTTACATAATTTTTTAAAAGATTCATTTATTTGTTTATTTATTTACGTGTTTTGGTGTTTTGCCTGCTTGTATGTCTGTGTGAAGGTATTGGATCCCCTGGAACTGGAGTTAAAGACAGTTGTTAGCTGCTATCTTTTTGCAGAGGACCCAGGTTTGGGGAGTTGAATCTGGGTCCTCTGGAAGAACAGCTAATGGTCTTATCCACTGAGCCATCTCTCCATTCCCCACTTACATAATTTTTAATTGTGTGATTTTTTTTCACTTCCAATTATGCTTTTAAGACAGCTGATCGTTCTATCTCCTATTTTAAGTTCTTTCATACCCTCTTTTTAACCTACTTTTCTCTATAGTACCTGCCGTTTAACATAACATAATTTTCTTTTTTGTTGTTTTGTTTTTGTTTGTTTTTCAAAGCAGGGTTTCTTTATGTGCCCTTAACTGTCCTAGGACTTGCTCTGTGGACCAGACTGTCCTCAAACTCAAAAAGATTCTCCTGCTTCTGCCTCCCAAGTGCTGGGTTTTAAGACATTCATATGCCACCACACACAGTTTATAAAATACTTTACTAAGCATTATCAAATTAGAATATAAATTTCCTGGAATAGATAAGATTTTTCTATATTTTGTTTATTATTTTATACACTGAGGCTTGCATGTACAGCTTTAATATTTAATCTATTCCTGATAAAGACCTGAGTCACTTGACTTCCAGGAGATAGCTGAAAACAACATCAGTTATTGTTCTAAGGTCTTACAAAAATAGGAGTAGCATTAAGAGGACAGTAACCATGTCTTTCCCTTGTTGTAGGGAGAGGGCCCACTTGTTTGTCCTGGCCGCCCGGCTAGCTTAGCCCTGAAATAACCACACAAAAACTTTTCATTAAAACACTGCTTGGCCTATTTCCTCTAGTTTCATATTGGCTAATTCTTACATCTTAATTTAACCCTTTTCTATTAATCTGTGTATCGCCACATGGCTGTGACTTACCGGGAAAGATTCTAACCGGTGTCCGACTCAGGCGGATGATCTATGGTTTCCTTGACTCTGCTTTCTTCCACCCAGCATTCAGTTCTGTCTCCCCACCTACCTAAGTTCTCCCCTATTATCAGGCCTAAAGCAGTTTCTTTATTCATTAACCAATGTAAGCAACACATAGAAAGAAGGACCTCCTACACCATTTCCCCATTTCTGTTTAAACAAAAACGAAGGCTTTAACTTTAACATAGTAAAATTACATATATAACAAAATAGGTATCAAGCAAGAACTACTGTTACCATATTTATGTCTACTTTATCTTTTATCATAACTGAGGAAAGCTATAATAATAACTATCCATTCTTCAACTCTATCAAAGACTTTAGAAGGATATACTATTACCTAAGTAAACAGGAAGTGCATTGTAAGAAACTTCCAAAACTCTAGAAATGGCAGAGACATCTTGCTGCCAGGACAGTCACCCAAAGTTTTTCTGTACTGTTGGGGCATCCACCTTCAGCCTACAGGCCCATAGTATCCAGCAGACTTTTCCATGAAGCAGGAAATTTCAAAGACAGTTTAATCACTTTCTTCTATGTCCTGCAGAATGTCTCGCAGACTATTTCATGAAGCAGGAACCTTGAAGGATCATCTCACCTTTAGGCAAGTTCAGCAGTCATCTCTCTGTGGATACTGCATGTCCAGTGAAGCAGTCCAGGCAAGAGCAGTTTCTTGCCCAAATGGCTAGCAAACTCCATAAGGAGGCTCTTCAATGCCCGTCTTCCTCTTGAAGTAGCTGGTGCTGCCAGGAGCAGATGTGTCTCATTGTCATGAAAAGTCCTAAATTTTTAAAACATTTAAATGCCATAAGGTCTCTGAAAGATTTGAAGAATATCTATCTAACTGAATACAAAATACTTATACATTGTTTACATTTTGAGGTCATTGTCCTCATTTATTGCACAGTTGTTTATTGTCTTAGTCTTTAAGTTATATAGGTATTAAGAATTATAGATCAATAGTCATCTATGTTTGTCATACTTATAGTTAGACTAATCAGGTTCTTTAGTTACATAGAGATTATATTCTACATAGATAGATAATATTCAACCACCTCAAAGAGCTGTAGAAAATGGCATTTATATAACTTAGAGTTCTGTTGAAGTGAGACACAATTGCTCCTGGCAGCACCAGTCTATTCCTAAGAGAATGTTGAGCACCGAAGACACTCCACTTGGAGGTTGTTTTCTTCTCGGCAAAAACTGGCCTGTGGGCAAAGAAATGCCCATGCTTCAACCACTGACAAAATACATAGTATCTAGAAATGGATAAGCAGGACTGTCAAATCTTGCCAGGACAGGGTAAGACAGTTTGAAAAATTTCTTGTCTTTGAAAATGGTCTGTCAATTATTCTAGGCCTTAGCCAAAGTTGGTTGCTTCAATGTTGCAAATGAGACTTTGGGTGATTGCCCAGGTAGCCAGTTGTCTCTGTCATTTGTTGCACGTTTTGGAAAGTTGCTTGATTGCACTTCTTACTCAAGTAATATTATTTTCCTTCTCAGATCTTTGATGGGGTTGAAGACTAGGTAATTGTAGTTACTTTACTCTCATAACTTGGCCAAGTTATTTATTATACAAGACTTAAGCTAGTTAGAATAGGACATTTGTTTTTATTGTATATAATTTTGTATTAGGCTTAGAACTCTCATATTTAAACAAAATGGGGAGGTGCTGTAGGAAGACCTGCAGCTTGTAATTACCCGCCTACTGGGGCATAGCCTCTTATATACACAGATGCAGAACCTGCTTCCGGCCCTTTTTCTCCTTCCCCTTGCTCCTGTTTGCCGACTGCTCATTTGGATTGTTTGGATTCCATCTCCATCCACTGTTCAAGCAGAGAATCCTGATTTGTAAGTTTACTCCTAAATTAATAACTATTTCTCAGTTCTGAGCTAGTGTGGAATTTCTTTTAAGCGGCCGTTCATCACTTGTCTGGTCACACTCCCTGGCTGTGGCTTAATGCTGGATTCAAAACCAGGGCTTGCAGTGACTAATAATCAGTAGAAGAATTGATAAAAACTGGAGGCTGGGATCAGCTGTGAAAATCAGGGATTTACCTGTGGGGCTGTTTTCAGTATAGTTGAGGGTCCAGATGAGCTAAAGAAGGAGCACTAAAATAATATAACTTTTGTTAGAAGTTAAACATGTAGGAGACCTACAGAAGTGGCTCTAAAGCTGGAACATGAATCTAAGTCGTCTCAAAGGTTTCATCACCAGCACTTCTTACTAATAGGTCTAGAGTGGAGCTTAAGAGTTTGCAGTGCTAGCAAGTTCATAGGCAGTTCTCACAGCTGCTGGTCTGTAGGGATCACTTTGATAAACCACTGATGCTCGTGCTCTATTAAAGCATTGGTGGAAGCAATTAAGAATCAAGAAACTAACTGCTGACAGAGCAGCTGCCACACCATGATGTCAGTTGACAAAACCATCGCTTAACTGCTGTATCCATGTAGGTTAGTCTCTTCAGTCTCTGGAGTACTGGAACCATGGTTTTCAGTCGTTGATCCTTCTAGCACATGTCACTGTCAAAATTATGTGCTTCAAAATACCTTGCCAGTCTCTATTGCTACAGTAGAGGGAGCTATAACACATTGTACTAGGTGGCATCAACAAAATCTTTGCCTTTAAATTTTGTCAGTCTTTATTGAAGTATTTTTAGTGAGTGGTTTATTGGCGTTTTATTAGATACATGAGACTGGATAACCACTACCACATTTAATGTAGTCATGTTCTGTATAATTTGATGTTTTTTTGGTCAGTGATAAACCACATACTCCACAGTGGTCCCATGAAATTCTATCATCTGCTGACCATTTTAGTTTGTATTAGTCCTCTGTAATGCTCACACACTGAGGGGAGCACCTGACAGTGTATTTCTCCAAACCCAGCCATAGGGGTATGTGACACCCAAGTGTAGAGAATACATCTCCACCTTGGTTTTGCAGTCACTTCTATCCACACCCAAACAGCTCTACTTTCTGTCACTGTACATTGCCCATTTTAGAAACTGATTACTATGAATCATATGGCATGGGGGTATTTTTATTTGGCATTTTATCAGAGTGGTTCATGTTACAGTTATCAGCGATTCACTCCTTCCCAGTGGTGCTACTTAGTATCCTGCTAGGATATGGGCATTGTTTATCCCTTTACTTTTAATGGTCTATTAGATGATTTTAAAATGAATAGGGAAAATGAGTGTTCACCACTTGATTATAGTAATGTCTTTGCACTTACCTTTTTTTAATTTAAAATTTTTTCCATAAACTAATTTTATATAATATGCTATTATCAATATATTATCAAATTGTTTACTATTATTAAATAAAATTTGAAGTGGTTTTAAATGTAAATGCTGGGGTAAGGAAAGAAACTGGAATAATGCTAACTGGTATGTAAGATGTTAACATGTAGCATAAAATTGAAATCAGTTTTGTAAAATGAGGGCCAGCTTGAGAAATAAATACCTGGAAGAAAACTTCCTCAGCTTGATACAGAACACATAAGAAAACACAACATCATATTGAAAAAGGTATTTGGTTCCCCCTAAGATCAATAACAAGACAAAAACACCTGCTTTCTTTATTTCTATTTAGCATTGTACTGGAGATGCAGTCAGTGCTGTCAGGCAAGAAAAAGGAAACAAAAAGACACCCAGACTAGAAAGGAAGAAGTAAGACTGTTTTAAAGAGAGACTGAGATAATTCATTATAGATCTTACTAAAGAATAACTAAAACTAATAAATGAATTTAGCAAGGTTGAAGATACAGGCTCATTGTGTTCAAATTAATTGTTTAATTAATTTATTTAATTAATTAATTAGCAGTGAGCCATAAGAAGTTAAAAATTAATACCACATATAAATAGTATAAAGATATAGAATATTAATGGGCAAATATTGATAAAATATTAAAGAACTACACACTGAAAATTAAAATCTTTGCTGAAGGAAGATCTAAATAAATGTTCAAGGTTTTGGAAACTTGATATTAATTCTCCCCAAACTTAATGTTGATTATATGAAACTCTAGTCAAAACTTTAATAGCCTTTTTTAAAATGGAAATTGATTAGCTGTTTCTGATTACAAGGATCTAGAATAACCAAGAAAAGTTCGAAAAAAAATGAGTTTAGAAGTGTAACAGTACTTTTTTATTGGGACAGCTAGCACACAAATAGTGACATGGACACTTATTATTAATTAGGAAAGCTTGGCTATGGCTTAGACTTTTCCCCAACTAACTCTTATAACTTTATTAACTCATTTTTTAAATACATGTTTTGCCATGTGGCTCGGTTACCTCTTTTTATTAGAGCATATCCAACTTGCTCTGAGTCTGCTGGTGAAATCATGTGTCTAGATTTCTCCTCCCAGTTTCTCTCTCTGCCTAGAAGTCCTGCCTATTCTGTCTCATTACTAACCATTTATCTCTTTATTTAACCAATCAGAAGGCACTTTATGCAGAGACATATCTTCACAGTGTAAGCAAATATGTGGCAACATTTCCTCCTTTCTGCTAATTAAAAAGGAAAGGTTTTAGCTCAATATAATAAAACTATATACAGTAACATTCACAGTGTGCAGTCTACTTGCATTTGGCAAAGTCAGAGAAAATACTATATTATCCATTATATATTAATGGGTTCAAAGGTTTATACCTAAACCACTTTCTATCATAACTTGTATTACTATCCTAAGAATATCTTTTTAGACCTTAAAACATCTTCCTAGATAAAACTTACACTTTTATGTCTCTCAACCTTATAAACTTTACATCTCTTTTGTAAATTTCTTTTCTGAATTTGGTAACAAGGAAATATGTAACTATAACTATCTAGTCTTCAACCCCATCAAAGACCCACAAAGAATATATTGCCTGAGTAAACAGGAAGAGCAGAGCAAGCAGCTTCCAAAACTATAGAAATGACAGAAATAGCTGACTGTCTGGGCAGTCACCCTAAGGTTCCTCTGAAGCATTGTGGCATTCATCTTTGGCCTACAGGCCTAGAATATCTGACAAACTTTTCTGTGATGCAAGACTTTTGAAGGCCTGTCCTACCTTGTCTTGGCAAAGTTTGGCAGTTGTCTTCTTTTGTGTCTTGTTTGTCAAAACTGGATAGCAAGCTGTCAGCAGTCAAGGCAAGGTCAGTTTCTTGCCCAAATGGCTAGCTTTATCATATTGAAAGCAAACTCTGAGGTTCTTTGATGCCCATTATCCTTTTTTGAAGTAAATTGGTATTGCCAGGTTCAGACGTATCTCACTGTCATGAAAAACTTTGTTATTAAAAGCATCTTAAATGTCATATTCTGTAGGTCTCTGAAGTGTTTTAAGACCACCTATCTATTTAAAATATACATCTGTTTAATCTTGGAGACATACCCAACATGATTGCAAGTTTGATTGTTATAGATAACTAACTACTAACCTGCATTTCTTATTTATCCTAAATAGTTTATAAAAATAGCTTTTAAGGACTAGAACTATACATTACATTTTAAAATGAGCTGCATAGGTACAATACCTTAAACAAGAATATAAAAATATATACAATAAACAAAAATAACCTTAAATTTGAATCAATTTACGAAAATATCTTAAACAAGAGTAGAAACATATAGAATATGTTCTAACATAACCTTAAATTTATATCAATATACTATAGTCCCCCTTTTTTCTTTTCAGACAGAGACCCTTGAATTCAACCTCCCTTGCTTAGTTTCTTCTCTTACCTTGTTGAGTAACAATTTGCAACCAGTTCCCTTAAATGATGACAAACATCCATAACCCACCACTGACTAAAAACCAACCACCTCATCTGTTAGGAATTTGGGCATTATGTTCTCTAGCCCACTTTCTGTTCTCTTGGAGCAATGGCATCTTTAGAGAACGCTGAGAAAAATTGAGATAAAGGTCAAGTCCTGGGAAAGCTAGCTGTATTATTTTTTGCTTAGTCTTTGTATTATGGGAAGGTGTAGAGCTTATCTGAAGTCATGGCTGGAGTAATGTGTGAGGCTGGACCATCTCAGCTAGAAGTTTTGAAGTTGTTCTGGATATAGAATATAGAATTTGAGAAAGCTGCAACAGAAGCATTTTGAGAGGCTGGATCACCTGGGATTGTTTTCATTGGTGTCTGATCTTTTTTTCTGAAAGCACACAAACTTTTAAAGGTAACATTTATGCTTATATTAATACAGGTATTGAATGTGCAGTGTGCATAAGTTGTTTTATGTTTGAGCAGGTAAAAGGTATCTGTTAACTTTATAAGTCTGTCTTGACTGCATTACCAAGCTGTAATACAAGTCTCAACCCATGCCGTATGAAAGTCATGAGGACTCTGTAGTCAAGAAGATTTATCATGTCTAATGCAGTCTCAGAGCTGTTCCCATACAGAGGGATCAGCTTATACATCACTTGTCTTGTAGTTTTTCTTTGTTTTCCTTCTTCATGTCTCTAATCAATATTTTCAGTAGGCTTCCCCCAATCAAATCTGGTCTTCATTAATTTTTAAGTAATCTATAGCTTTTTATTTCTTGTGGAAACAAAAGCAAAACCTTTCCCCTGATGCCACATATTTTCTGACTTCCATTTTGAATATATATAAGATATTCTTATATAGCTTGTTTTAATTTAGCAGTTTTTATAACCCAATGTCTCTCAGCAGCTACTATTTTTTATCAGCATTTTAAAAATTCAAAGTCAGCAAAGCACCATACAGAATCCAGACACCCTGTGTATTTTTCATCTTTACATGTCTTAATTCCTTTTATATTAGTTTACTCTCTCCTGACTTTACTATTTTTAAACTATTTATTTTTCTATGACTGTCTATACCCATTTATCTTTTTTTTTTCTTTAGCACCTAAGCATATTCAAACATATTGTATCTGTTTAGAGGTTTTCTCTGTTTGAACCTGACTTTTTGTATGTCTGTAGCCTTCTCTGATAGTGTAAGTCAAACCATAAACTGCTAGACTACCACCTCATGGCTCTGCTGACTGCCTCTATCCCACTCAGTTCCCTGAGAGCCTAGCCTCATGCTGAAGGTACTGCCAGGAGCTGCATTTACCGCCCCAGCTCTAGGAACTTGCAGAACCCATTTTCCAGAGTCCCTGCAAGTGAAAAGACCCAGGTGACAACTGCAGCAGAACTAGCTGGCATGACTTCTCAATTCTTGGTGCGTAGCATTGGCGTATCAAATGTAGTAAGCGTTCATGTTGGATGATCACCATCCCCCAAATAACAACTCAGGGACTAACTATTATGAAATCTTGGCCTTAGTTTAGCAGTGTTTTCAAATAACTCTTAAAACATAGTTAACCCATATTTTTAAATCTACGTTCTGCCATGTGCCTCTATCTCATCTCTGTACTGTACCTTCTGCTCTCTGAGTTTCTGGCAAAATTTGTACCTAGATTCCTCCTCCCAGTTTCTCTCTCTCTGCCTGGAAATTCCTGTCGTTTTTTTTGTTTGTTTTTAATTTTTTTAATTTTTTTTTTTACTGTTTTTACTCTTTACTCTTTGGGGGCCCACCACCCAGGACCCAAATAATACACATGGAGGCTTATTCTTACTTATAAACGCTCAGCCTTAGCTTGACTTATCTCTAGCCAGCTTTCCTTAACTTAAATTATTCCATTTACCTTTTGCTTCTGGCTTCTCTTGCTTCTGAATATCTTTCACTCTTATTCTATGGCTGGCTGGGTGGCTGAGTGGCTGGCCTCTGATGTCCTCCTCTCCTTGCTCCTTTCTTTCTTCTTCTCGTTTTCCCTTCTATTTATATTTTTTGCCTGCAAGTCGAGCCTATCCTTTCTCCTAACTTGCTGTTGGCTGTTCAGCTCTTCATTAGACCATCAGGTATTTTATACAGGCAAAGAATCTCAGATTCACAGAGTTAAACAGTTGTAACTTAAATAAAAGCAACACATATTTACATCATTAAACAAATGTTTCAGAGCATAACCAAACGTAACATTTCTTAATATAATATTCTACAAGTCCCAACTATTCTCTCCTGCATAGCTATTGGCCATTTAGCTCTTTATTAAACCAATCAGAAGATACTTGACTAGTAGACACATCTTTACAAATATTCTGCAACATAGAAGCCTATAGTAGCTTACTTGAAAACATTAAAGTTGCAGTGTTCAAAATGGTGGATATCAGTGTATTCTATAGATTCATTGATGTACAGGATAGAGAGCTCATGGATGACATTGTTTGTAAATGGAGACCTGATTGTCACAAAGGCAGTCATGAAAAAGGATGGTATTGACTATAGACTGCGCTGAAAAAATTGGATTTCTTAAGTCATATACATAAATTAATTTGTAGTGGGTTGTGTCCTAAATTTAAATCCTAAAAAGTACACTTTAAAAAAAAAACTGGGTGAACAATCTTTGTAACCTGATTCCTTATATATGACAGCAGAAGCTAAATCATTAGAATAGTCTCAAAATTGAAAGTAGTTATTTTTGGAAAGATACTGTTAAGAGTGTGAAGAAAAGGCTGGGTATAGTGGCACATACATGCCTTTAATGCCAGCACTTGGGAAGCAGAGCCAGGCAGATCTCTGTGGGACAATGGTCTTGTACCTGTAAAGATTTGTTACTTGTATTTTAATAAAATGCTAATTGGCCAGTAGCCAGGCAGGAAGTATAGGCGGGACAACCAGAACAGGAGAATTCTGGGAAGAGGAAAGGTTCAGTCTGCATCCATAACCCAGATGCATAAGAAACAAGATGAGAATGCCTCACTGATAAAAGATACCAAGCCACATGGCTAACATTGACAAGAATAATGGGCTAATTTAAGATGTAAGAATTAATTAATAAGAAGCCTGAGCTGATAGGCCAACCTGTTTATTATTAATGTAGGCCTCTGTGTGTTTCTTTGGGATTGAGCAGCTGTGGGCCCAGGCAGGACAGAAACCTTCTGTCAATAGATCTCTTTGAGTTTGACCAGCCAGAGTTATTAGAGAGACTCTGTCTCAAAAGGGGGGGGGCGGTGAAGGAAAGGTACACACTAGAATGATAATCTTTACGAAGCAAACGACTGATAATAGACTTCTGTCTACAGCATGAGGAATTCTGGGAACTTAGCGAGAGAACAGGCATTCCAGCTAGAAATTGGGTGAAATTTTAAAATCGGTATCTCACCAAAGATGGCAAGATGACAAAGCGCACAAAATGATGCACTACCTTTGCCCCCATCTTCAGATGACCTTCCTTGCATGTCTAGTCCAATTCTCCCTTTCCTTTCACTTGTAATGCTGCACCAGGGACACGGGAGCGCCACACTGGGACTGCAGTCTTCCACTTGGAAAAGCTGTACAGTCCCCTGCTGTGTCCAGCCAGGTGTGTTGCAGCTTCTCTGTTGACAGCCTGATGAGTAAATCAGTCAAACAGGTCTACAGATGGAGGATCAAGAGTGAGACAGGAAGTCTTGTTACCCTATGTTCCAGCTTCTTAGTGTGTAAGGCAGTATGTCATCCCTTTACCTATACTGTATTTTTGCTATCATCTAGAACTGTAACAGTAACTAGAAGAGATAGCAATGTACTTTTAAAAAATTCACTGGGGCTTTGTAAAGTGGTGCCAGTTACTAACAGCAAGAGGTAGCTTCCAGGTTTTCTTACTTTGTGGGGTATGTGTCTGTCTGTGTGTTTATGGTGCTACAAATGGAACCCAAGGCATTGCTCGTGCTAGGCAAGTGTTACATAACTGAGATATACCCCAATTCCTGACCCTATAGATTTTTATGTATACTTTGATGACCTTTCATAGGATTCAAATTGGAATTTTCCTGACCATATTGAAGGTAAGAATCATTGTGGTACGCCAGGTGATGGTGGCACTCACCTTTAATCCAAGCACTCATGAGGCAGAGGCAGGTGGATCTTTGTGAGTTCGAGGCCAGCCTGATCTATAGAGCTAGTTCTAGGACAGCCAAGGAGGCCACCCTAGTCTACAAAGATTGTTTCACAACACAAAGAATCCCTGTCTTGAAAAAACAAACAAATAAGCAAACAAAAAATTGTGGTTATTTCTGTTTGGTGTCCAGGTGACTCTAGGGCATAGAGCTCACAGAAACCTTTGGCTACTATTCACTTTCAGACTACTTATAAATATGCAATGCCTCTGAGACTTACTTAATAGTTTTCCATTTCAAGAGCTGTAAAGTTACAGCTGCTAGTTTTCCTCAGTATTTGCTAATAAGCATGAATCTTTAGATCTCTTATGATTCTCTGAGTTTCCGAAACTTACAGTTGATAGTATGTGTGCTTTTTAAAAGAACGTCTGAAAAGTATGAAGTTGTTTGTCTTCTGCTGTTCTTAAAGATTTGGACAGGTGTGTGAGATTTTTTAAGAAACTTATTTCTGAAGTCAAATTGTGCATCTTCATCAGGACCACTCAGAATCAGTTCCTGGCTTTCTCTGCAGTCGCCAGAGAGCCCACTTGAGTTCTCGCTGAATTCTAACTGACTTTCTCTTCTCTTCCTTTTGTTTTAGATACTTGTACCTACTGTTCTCTGGTGATGACCTTCTACCTTTAGACCACTGGGTGTTTAACACAGAGGCTCACCCTCTGCCTGTGTTACGTTTAGCCAACAGCACTCTTTCAGGTAATCCTGCTGTTCGATGAACAGCTCCAGAAGGACCATTCTTACCTGTGTTTTGTTTACATGGACCACTACAGACATTGTCTGGAGAGGCGGCTTTGAAAACCTGGACCTCTACGTCACCATGCCGGATGAAACTCTCCCCTTCAAGACTTTTCACTTGTAGATACATCAACTTTGAAATTATTCCATTTTATACCTGACCAAAACATGTTCTGGTACATGTAGGACAGAGGCCTGATGTGCTTGGACTCTTAATGAAGTGGCCACATGAGAAATAATGTCTTATTCTGTATTGTTAGTGCAAGCCAAGAACATAGTACATCTCCCAGGAGTTAGAGATGGCTTTTGGAACCAATTATACCTTTATTTCCTCCCACCGTGGAGCAGCTTTCAAATCAAATATTACACATTGCTTAACCCCTTTCCTCCACTTTAGTAAATAATGGGGCAAACTGGAGTGAACAAGAACAAAGGAACAGTGTAAGTACATCAGTAGCAAGAAGACTTGGAGAAGAAACAGATACTATCCCTGTCTTAATAGTCAAGCTCCCCATTGGATTTTTACCAGACTGGTAACCATTTCACTCCCGACAGTTTATTGAAATCTGTTTAGATTTAGTTTTTTTTCTGGGGGGCATAACCTCATGAAGAATACTTTTCGAGTCTTTTGTCTCCATATGGTATGCTGAAACTGGTATTTATCATAACTGCTGCTTATGAGCCCGAGTGTGGGAGTGTGCATGTAGCTCACGCTAGTATGGGTAGCATGCAGAAGGTGGGGAAAGTGCCAGTTTGTTGCCTTGAAACTGTTCTAAAGAATCCTTGATTTTGTTGGTCGGAAATTATTCTTCTGAACCAGCAAGTCTATCAAGCAAAGAAACCTGCTTTAAAGCATAACGCAGTTAGTAGAGCTGTTCGCTCACAGCTTTATGCAGCTTGGCAGAATTCCCTCTCACCTGTCGTGCAGCTCTGCCTTTGCTAGAACAAGCTGAGTCGCTTTCACAACGTACTAAAGCAGAAGCAGAACATCTCAGTGTCCCTCAAGCAAGGGGCTGGCCCCTTAATTACCTCACGTGTGTGAGCTACTCACAAAGATTTTATGTTTTTAAGTTTCTCCAAGAATATTGTATATCCAAAGAACTAATAGAATAGTTTCAAAATAATTTCCAGTGGCAAATGTGTGATATAATTAATCATACTCACTAAAACTGGCATAAACCTAAGAAACTTACAGTTATTGTGGGTTTTTTTTTTGTTGTTATTGCTCAATACTTTGGCAAAAAAGTAAGTAGTAATGCTTATAAAATTTTTGTCCCTTAAATTTCTATGACAAAACAAGACATTCTCCCTTTTTTCATTTAGTACAGACATCATTTATTGATGATAATAGAACTTGAGAACACTATAATCTAATATTTGCTCTGAATTTGAATATTTGATGAAACAGTTTGTTCATGAGCTCTGCTTTGGAATTTTGAAAGCTTATTTCCTTGGTTGGTAGCTTTTATTTTTAGCACTCTACTAGCATATAGCAGACTTAAATTGTGGGAAAAAGTCAATGTAATCAGACATATACCATCTTAGACTGTAAATCATCTGGTCCTCCGAGTTCAGCCAGTGCTGCACAAGCTTGCCACCTCACACTTGTTCAGTATTCATAGAAGACAACATGGAGAGAGCGAGTTCTAGCTCATTTCAAAATTGTCGTGTCGTTTCCTACTTGAGATTTTTAAAGTGTGAATGAGGAAGATAGATCACTATTGCTTTAAAGAGAAAGAGAAGGTTTTGGTTCTCAGAAGAGAAAAAAGTGAGCCTTCTAAAAACAGCACAAGCCCGAGGAGGCGGGGGCCAGAGCACAAGTAAGGGACCAGCCGTCCTTCACTTTGTTCACGTCGGCGAAAACTCTCAGAGGAGACAACACAGCATCTCCCACCCCACCCAGTGCTCTTGTCATTCTCATGATCCTAGAGCATAAGAGAGAAGGCGTGGGTGTGAGCAGGACATGGTCCACGTGAAGATCTGAAGACTGTCATTTTAACACCCCAACTTTGTGATGAGAACTCGAGCTTACAACAATGCTTTTTCTTCTCTGAATACCAAAGGCATTAAAGTCAGGTGTAAATGACTTGCCAGTGTCATGTTGTATTTTGTTAATGGATTCTTAAAGATATTTTTCCAAAATCTACCATTATCCCATATTTTGCTTACTTTCTTGCTTATTTTTTAAACATGTGTCTTCTTCCATCCTTTATACCCTTGTCATTTTGTAGCCCTCAGTACTCAGGCTCCATACTCATGTGTTTATAAAATTGGAAAAGAATCCAGAAATGCTTACTAACTAGTGCCTCGATGCTCCACCTTCTGCTTTGGGCACAATTGTGCAGAATAGATAATACGTAAAAATGGGGATTGTTGAACACCTCTAACTTCCATATTTATTGCTCATTTTAGAATCACATCTTTTTATTCAAACCAGATTTTTAGAAAATTAATGAGCCACTATGAAGTTATTAAAACTAAAAATGAGCCCTTCAAGAAGCCTCAGTGCAGACGAATCCTGAGCTGGAGGTGCTGTCTCTCAGGTGGGCTGTGCATGTTGTGCTCTTCTGAGACCCACCTGTTCCTGTCTTTGACTGGTGTGTGGGTGTAAAGGAAGCCTGGGTATCAAAGGAGTGCACTATTTCTGCAGAATATTGACCCTGATGTCCTCTAGGGCACCAAGGCTTCCCGTGGCAGATTTCAGTCAAGCAGTTTGAAATCTTGATCCTCAGCTTCTCCTCTTTTCCACTCTTCATCGCCAAGGTCTTTGTCCTCCAGATTGATAAAAGGTCGCGCTTGCCCTACTCGTTATGATGCAGACTCCCTGTAAGCCAGAGTCTCTGAATGAGTGCATGTGTGACAGAGTGAGCGAGCAGACAGCTGTGGAACATTGCATCCGTGCCAAGCTCTGTGCCTGGCACCATTCAAGCCTTAGAACACAACACGTGATTCCAATGGCATTTTCTGTATGAGAGTGGTTCATATCACTTTAAATGTTTTCCAAAATAGATCATGTTAAGAAATTCTTAATTTTATATTTCATTTAAATTAAAGAGAAAGATAAAGGTTTATAATATATTTTAAACACTGTTACTATATAATACTAACAACTATAATTGTAGTTAATAACTAAAGTTTCTTGGAAATGTCAAAGAAATACTTGATTTCTGATGCATCTTTGACTAAAATATTTACTTCAGAAATAAAAACAGTCTTATTTTGTTATCACTTTAATTACATTATTAAAGTCAATATTTTGTAGACGTGCGCGTTATTTTATATTTTAAAAAATTGTTCCCTAATCCAGGGGTGTACCCTGCAATGGAAAGTTGTCTTTTCTCTAGCACACTTCCTACTATGGTAGCACCTGTATTTCTTACCTATAAAGTAAAACATATTAAAATGTCTCAAATGCCAGTTACTAGAGTCTAATAGTTGCAGCTTCAGGTTCCTCCTGTTCCCTGGAATTGGCCGCTCCTGCCTTGTGAACTCTGCATAACTATGTATATATACAGTTATACACAGACCCAGAATGCTATCTGCTCACTGTAGGCAGCTGATGACTGCTTTAGGCCACACAACTTGCAGAGGATTGAAGGAATCACATCTGACTATTTGGTTTAGGAATCCTGGAAAGCCTGCTTCTGTTCTTCAGCTCATCCAGACCCTCACAGAGGGGCCTTCTCACTCTGCATTTCAGGGGCTTCCCTGGAAACAGACACAGTAAACTTTTAAGGACTGTGCGCCATCTAGCTCTCTTAATATTCACTTTTGCTGTTACAGTATGCAAACAAATGGATGGGGCTATGATGCAATAAACCTTCATTTAAAAAACTAGATGGAGGTCTGGATTTGACCTGAATGTCACAGTTGCTGACCCGATCCCAAGTTTATTTTGTACGAGACCCTCTAATTTCTAACCTACACCTTTTCTCTGTTTTTAATTTGCTTAATTCATTTTAAAGCAGAAAGATGTATGTATGTACAATTGTATGTATCTCTGTTACCTAAAGCTGTATATTTTGTTATCTTGAAAGTAGATATATTTTTCAGGGTCTCTTTGGGTTTTAGGATATGATTGTCATGAAAGAGGCAGAATGGAAGGGTTAGGCTTTTAGCTACTGTCTTCATCTTGTCATTCAGTGTCATAATTCCAGACTGCTCATGAAAACATCTGTATGGCATCAAAATATTGCTTTCTAACTTTATGGCTGACTGACCCTTGGACCAACCTGGGTTGTTGAGACATAGCCACTCTGTTCTCTTAGAGTTTTCAGATGAGAACATAATAGGATTCTGGATCTTGGTGCTGCAGAAAGCAATCTTGAAGAACTATGAACAACACAAAATGGGTTGTGTGCCCAGTTCACCCCTTGACACAGCTGCTGCTAGTCTGTAGGGTACTTACACTGTTGCCCCTAGGACAGCTTAAGTCTGAGTGAAGATACATACCCAGTGGCATTCCCCTTCCTCCTTCGTTTCACAGCTCTCCACATACCTTCACAAGCATGTCAGTGTGCATCATTTCCCAATCAAAGCATCCTTCAGCTTTGGCACTGTTACCACCTCAGTCAGCAACTGTAGGCCTCATGAAACTTAGGTGGTATCATTTTACTAGCATATATGTTGCAGTATACCAGTCCTGACAGGCAGTATACTTTTCATGATGCTTATCAGGCATGTCACTATTTATGGAAATGAAACCTGTATTCAGAATGAAGGGACAGAGAGAACTCTTATCTTGGCATGAATGAACTGCCTTTCTAGGCCCTGCCTCCTTAGGGGTCACTTTCGCTTAGTGTGCACCTAAGCTTTGGTTCTCCAAGTATATCAGAGCACACGTGCAGAGGAACACATGAGGCAAACACCTTGCAAATAACTTGCATGCTACAGAATTCTGCACATTGCACATCAGAAAACCATGAAAAGCAGAGCTCTTTATTGACAGAAACTTACAAGCTCATTTTTGCTGGGTTAACTGACTACAGTGTCCCCAAATATAATTATGTTGGTTTGGAAGTTGAAACGCCATTCCTTACCCTCACTGACCTCAAATACACTGATGATTTTCCCCTAAACTAATAAGTGGGTAAGTATAGCCTGTGTTGTTACCCACGGGCTGCTCCTGAACTGGTTTCCAGTCCTGTTCTCCATAATGTGATTTTTTTTAATAAATCAAAGATAATATTGTATATTGGAGATCAAATAAAGATGTTCTTTAAATGAAAAGCTTTTCTCTTTCTTTTTCCCCTATTCACCCAACGGCGACAAACAGTTCAGTTTCTTCATGTGTGCAGAAAAGTGACTTCGGCTCTGTTTACAGGAACTGGGAGTCCTTGGTTTCCAATATCCGAAGCACTTCTTTTGACTCCACCCATTTTCACATTTCCTGATTCGACAGCAAGATAAAAAGCTAGCTGAGAAAATAATTTTTATACAGTGATTTGAAGAAAAACTCGAGCTGTATTCAACCTTCATGTCCCCTTGTGCATGTATCCCCAGAACACCTCCTCATTGCTGAGGCCTGTGCATGTCCAGTAGTAGTTTTAGACACATGAATATTTACATACAAACTTTTGGGTGGGCATGTTTTCATTTCTCTTGGTGTGTGTAGATCTGGAGAGAACACTGCAGAGGTGTGGTACAGTTGGGCTGGCTTGTTTTATGCAGCTGCCACAGTCTCGGGTGACTTCTCTCATGTGCTTGCTAGTAGTGTATGAAAGTCGAAGGGGCAGCGTTCATCCCCACCGCTTCCTTCTCACAGGCAGTTGAGACCATTGTAGAGACTGTTTTTCAGTTTAAATTGTGCATTTGGACATGCACAGGCCACAGTGCGCATGGGGAGGGCAAAGGGCACTTGCGGGAGTAGTTTCCTTCCGTGGCTCTCCACGCTGGAGCTCAAGTCTGGGGTGGTTAGTGCCAGCTCCCAGCACTGTTGCAGGTCCGATTCCCGGTTCCCTCATCCCTGACAGTTACTCTTTTCTTCAGCTTAGCTTTGCATATGCACATTTTCACCTCTAAGTTGTGAGTTCTGAATACACTCTGCTGTTCTCTGGGATGTTGATGTGCCCTCTGTTTCATGGTCTCCTTGAAGCACAGTATCAGTGTGTTCCCTGATGACTTCTTGCCTCATAGTGTCACCAAGTGTTTTTATCTAAAAGCTGAATTGTTTTGGCTCTTACATTATTATCTGTTCTGAGCTCCTCTCTGCACACATGGCAAAGACCTGTGGCCTTTTTGGGTGTGGACACCCAGTGTCCTGGTATTGTCTGGTGAAGAGCAGCCCTTTCCCTTGGCATTGCTCTGGCACCTTTGTGAAATGACAGTTAATGGCTGCTATAAGGTTTTATTTCTAGGCTCATCTTGTTCCACTGACACACATCCTCTCTAGTCCAGGGCTGCGGGGGTGTTGGTGGGTAGCTGAGCTGGATATGTTTTTCAGGCAGCAGTGGGATTTGCACCCCTCTCTTAGCAGACAGTGTTTCATGCATTTGAAAGTAGACTGATTGTAACCGGCATCTCATGGGATATAAGGCAGGGAGGGACAGAAACAGATTTAAGTCACTTAGTCTTTTTTTCTGAAAATATGTTCTTCATGTGTCCTTTTGTGTTTTATAATTTTTTGTTTTGTTTTTCGAGACAGGGTTTCTCTGTAGTTTTAGAGCCTGTCCTGGAACTAGCTCTTGTAGACCAGGCTGACATCGAACTCATGGAGATCCACCTGCCTCTGCCTCCCGAGTGCTGGGATTAAAGGCGTGTGCCACCACCGCCCGACTTTATAATTTTTAATAAAATGCAACAGAAAGCTTGGTTAAATCGTTATTGAAATAACTGGATTCTGATTTTATCGGATCTCCCCACTCAAGGAAATAATTTGTTTTGTTGTTTGTTTGTCTGCTCTTTCTGTCTAATGATTGCTGGATGAGTTCTGTCTTGCCCCATAGTGTTCAACCACAATGTCTGCTCACTTTCCTGCATATTTGTTGAACCTGGATTCTTGGGAGTCAGCTCTGTATCGGGTCATCTCGGTGGTTAGCCAGTGTTTGTCAGAGGCAGATCTTTAACACACACACAGTGCAGTCCTACGTGTTCAGCATTAGTTTAGCCTAGACATTCTCCTATGTTTTCTGCCTATAGCCAAGGCTTCTTGCCTAGGCAGGAGTGTAGCCAGGGCTTCCCCTGCTCTCTCCTGAATACATGCTCAGCCTCATTCCTCACTCTGGTTCGCCACAAGCCCAACCGGAACCAAGACTTCAGGTTACCTGTGTCGGCTTTTCCTGTTCGTTTGCTATTGACACTGGATTTTCTTCTCTCTTCCTTCTTACCCCTCCTTCCTCCTCCCCTCCTCATACCCCCACCCCCACTTCTGGGATCAGATCCAGGGCCTTGCACATGATACACAAGTGCTCTACTGAGTTTCTTCCTCAGGAGCGATGTCTGGGTGCAGAGCATTTCTATAAGGTTAGGGCCAGCCCTCCACCTAACCCCAGCAGAACTGCTGCTCTACAGGGAGGAGACTCCAGTGGGGCAGGTGGCATGACTCAGATTTCCCTGAACAAATACTTACTAATTTTTGTATCTATAGTCAGTCTCTAGAATCATAAATAATTTGTTTTTTTTTATTTTAATTACCTCTTTAGGAGGAAACAAGTTGCTTTTCTAAAAACAAGTTCATTTTTTCTTCAGCATAACTAAACCTTTAGTTTCAATACTGTGTCATTGGCTAATGGTTTCTCAGGCAAGCCTGTTGCAGCAAGAGCTGCTGGGGCTGCTTGTGGTCCCATTGGGACCAATTCAATGATGAAATGTATTTCAAACACGGATAGTGACTAAAAAACTTTTGCCCCTCCCCCAAACGTAACTACCCTGCCTTAAGACTTTGAGATAACAGTAAGAGTTACTAGAGAAACTTCATAATTGCAACAGAAGGTAGGCAGAGAAACGTTCTGATGTAAACACAACAAAGAATTTTAGGTCATAGGTCAGGGTGCACGCGCTGTGTGTGTGTGTGTGTGTGTGATGGATACCAAGTACAGTGTTCAGTGGTACTTTGATCACTGAACTGTTCCATAGCACATGAAATTGCATATATAATGCAAAGATGTAATTGCTCACAGCGTTTGTTACCTTGCGACTGCTCAAGTCTGTTGGCAGCTGTTTGTTTGAACATTTAGTGAACATCTGCTATGTGACAAGAGCTCCAATGCAGTGCTGAGCCAACCCTACCACATACCTTCTGGAGCTTCTGGCTTAAAAAGAAAAAGCAAAATTTGGTTTATGAGTAAGGTACTACAGCATAGAGAGGAGTGTGTGATAACCACATAATAACCAATGATGAGCTCAGGTGCAACTTTCCCTTAGGATGAAAGAAAGGAAGTGAGTTTGTCTAAGAATGGAACCTCAGGGGGAGGGCAAGGGCTCACCAGATGTGAAGAGGAGAGGATGCGAAGCACCATCGCGATCCTGATGGGGCTAAAACCTGACGGTGAGAATCTCAGCGCATGCGGTGGGAAGCATGTTGCAAGAGAAGCAAGAAACAGACACTTTAGGAAGAAGAAACATCAGGCCCTGGGGTGATGAAGTTTACTAAAAGGAGCCCTTCCAGGCAAGGTCAAAGCAGTTAGCACAGGGTGCCCAGAACAGCAGGACTGGGACAGATTGAGCCAGAGCAGAGTAGGGAGCAAGGACACAGAGGTCCAACAGGCTAGTCACTGAAGACTCACTGTCTCTTGTGAAGACTGATTCTAACCTTGAGCAAGATAGAAGCCCAGGAATGTGTGGAGTTACGAAATGTTCTGCCTGTTTTCAGGAGCTGACTTTGGTTTCTGTGCGGTGAATACAGTACAGGGGAACCATAGCTAGAAAAAAGAGACCAGGTTTGGGGGAGCTGTGTGTCACTGAAATGAGACATGAGGTGCAGGAATGACCTAGAGCAGCAGTGGAGGAGGCCAAGGATTGACAAAGATGGCATATTAGCACAGATGAGAGAGAAGTCAGGTTTTACTCCAAAGCTTTTGACCAGAGAGCTACCTTTGAAGAGGGTGTTACCATTTACTGAGTAGGAAATTTAGGAATCATCTGACTGGACAATGAGTAGAAGGTGTTGACAAGCCTAGGGTTGAGGGGAGGTCCAGGACCTGGAGACTTGTCCAGTTAACTCGGAGTAGTCAGGACAACCAGGAAAAGACAGAAATCATTCAACAGCTCTTTCTGGTTTGGCCTCTTAATGTGGTAAAACTGACTAAAAGCAACCTGGGAAGGAAAGAGTTTGACTTCACTACTCGGTCACTATTACATCACTGATGAAATTCAGGACAGGAATTCAAGCAGAAACCAGGGAAGAATTGCTGCTTACCGACTGATTCAGCTCGTTTTCTCCAACAGCCCAGGCCCTCCTGCCTAGAGATTGTTAATCCCACCAGTGTAGAATAAGACCACTCCCATAATTTAAAGCCAAATTTGAAGCAAGCTTTAGTTAAATACTGGCCAGGTTGATGGACTCCCCAGCCAGGTTCATCTCTGGGTTCCCAGAAAATGACCACGAGTCTCGCCCCACAGAGACTTTTAAAAGGTAGCCCACAAGGCCACCATATTTCCCATCAGGTCCAATCAGGTGCAAGCATATATCCTGATGTACTTCCTGCCTATGTACCTCTTACCTACATCCAATCAGGGGCAGGCATACATCCTGACGTATTTATTGTCCACATACCTCCCACCCACATGTGAACAAGCATATGGGGAGGGGGGTGGCGGGGGGGATAGGTCAAACAAACATAGATAACAAACAGGAACTTATCCTTAACTGCGAACAACTCTTAACCTGCAAGGTATATCTGTCCTGTTTTGGTCTCCCATTAACCTGCAAAGTGTATTGTTATCGGTCCTGTTTTGCTCCCACAGGATGGCACCACCCACAGTGAGCTGGGCTCTCCTACTTTAATTAGCCATCCAGACAATGCCCCCCATAGGCACACTCATAGGCCAGTTCAGCGGAGGTAATTCTTCAGTTCTATCCTCTTCCCAAGTTACTCTACATTGTGTCTAGTTGACAATAAAAACTAACCAGGGCAGGCTGAGATCCAAGTACCCGATGATCACAGGTCATATGGTGGGAGGCAGGAACAAGGATCCTGAAGAACAGCCAGGAAGAGGAGAACCTAGTAGCCAAGGTGTGGGGTGTGAGCTGTGAACCATTGTCAAGAAGCAGGCTAGGTTTGTTACCATGAGATGATAGGGGACAGTGGGCACAGCGCCCGGTTAGAGAAAGTTTGAAGGAAACAGAAATACAAACAGCTTTTTGCAGGTATTTGCTTCAGTCGAGAAGCAAGAGGGAAACAGGGCTCAGAGACAAGGAATAGAGGAAAGGGACAAAAAAATGGCTTTACAGGAACGTGGAATTCTACAGGCCAGCAAGGGAAGCCGCCTCAGTTCCATTGTCTGTCAAGAAATGGCTTTCCGCCAATTCTCCCATCACAGACAACTCAAAAAACCAAATGAAATTCTGGAAAAAAGGAAGGGGGTGTTGGGAAGCTCCACCCAGGCCCACTCCTCCCATTCCAGACCTCAGCCCTGAGACAGCAGCTCCTTCCAAGGAGCTGCTCAAGGCCCCCTGCAGGCTGTTTAAGACCCGGAGTAGACCTGCCCAGCGCTCCCTGTGCTCTCTCCTACCTTCCCGAGTCCACCAGAGTTGCTTCACTCTGCTCTGTTTATTAAATCTGGATCTATTAAATCAGTTTCATTTGGCTTATTACTTCAGCAGAGGAACCCAATAACTGGGGGTCTAATATCACGCAGAACCCTCATTATTTTTAAAGCATTAAATAACTAAAAATTACTGACGTGATTATTAAACCAAAATGTGAAAATGTGTGAGCAGAACTAAAGAAGGAAGTCCAGAGCTCTAGCCGACTAGGTCAATGTAGATCAAGGTCATTTGCTCACGTGGAGGAGCACCTGGAGTGCCCTGAGACCCTGCCTCTCAGTCCTTGCTGCTCACCTGCACCTTCGAATACTTTATAGCTCACCCAGAATTGAGCAAGGGCTCTACTGTCTGGTGGGCCAGGCTGACTGAAGGCCCATGTGTGAACACCGTGCTTGTGACCTGAAAAGGGGGTCATTTTGTTCAGGGTCACCCACCTTGGGAACAGGAAGACTTCAGACAAAGAAGAACCTAATGAGGAAGGGAAAGAAAGGTGGGCTCAGGGTGGGAGTGGCATAAGGTCTTCAGAGCCTCCGGACATGGCCACGCTAGCCTCTCAACACCCAGGACTCAGTCAGGGTCATGGCGCCAGCCTGTCCTTCAGAAGCCATTTGCCCTCACAGGGCAGTGTGTGGCTTTCCAGGATAACACACCAGACCAGCCCCACACCCCAGCTCCGGCCAAGTCCTCTCATTTTTCCAGCCCCGTGGCTTCCAGCTTAGCGTCTCGTACTGTCCATGGTCTGAGCACCAACGTAGGCAACTCAGGTGGCTGATGGAGAAGGGAACTAAGCTGAGCCACATGGGGCAAGCTGGACAGGAAGTGTGCATGAGTGAGTGTGCAGGAGGGCTGTGGGGGTGCTGCGAGGCAGGCGTTGCACACGGGAGTCCACAAGCATATGTGGATGCATGTTTCACATGTGTGGCCAGTGAGGACGAGGAATGGTGAGGTGTAAGTCAAGAGTGTCTCCATCCCACTATCACTGAGCTGTTTGGTTGGAAGTGTCACCCCAGTCCCCGGCGCACCTATACCCAAAGAGTCTGGAATGTTTGGGTGGAAAGTTCCACCCCTAGCCCCCTCGTGAGCGTTGCCTCAGTCCAGACCCCACCTCCGAGAAAGTCCACCAAACGGTGACCCTCCCCAGAGAGGCTCACTCGAGACCACTCCCACAGGCTATTTAAACTGCTCCAAAGAGAACAAACACATGGTTTTCCAGTCTTCCTTCCTGTTTCCTTCCCTGGGGGACTGGAAGGCCACCCGGGAGCCTTAGTATCCATTAAGCCTGGGCTTTTTCTAATTTGACTTGATTTGGTCTGATTTGGATTATTGCGTGTGTGGAGAGGTTTATTGGGCCGCAAAAACTTTTCAAGCTCACCTCATGGAGGCAAGCAGTCTGCCTTATCCTGCTGCACTTAGCCAAAAAAAAAGGGACAAGGCCAAAGGTAGCTAGCCTAGTGAGCTTAGCTTCCAATAGAACCCAGCGCCACAGCACCTCTTCCCAGAAAGAGGCCACATCTCCCAGGAGGCTTGGTCTACATCTGTGGTTTCCTTCAGCAAACGGAGCAGAAACCAGCTGTTGGCTACTTGCGCCTGATATTGAGAAGAGCTCCGTCTTCAGAAATCTGGATGCCTGGGATTAGAGGATGGATACACAGCAGGGGGACAGGAAGTTGGACTCACAGATCCCAGGCAGTAGTCCCTTTGTCAAGAACAATATTTGTCCCCTTCCTCAAGCCACAGCCTGTCTGTGGGAAGGTCCAGTTGCTTACCTTGGCTGCCCAGTAGAGGGAGCTTTCCTCACACCGAGACTTGGAGAAAGGAGCATTGTCAAACTCCCAGGGCCACTTAGGGGGCTGTGAGTAGCTGGGACCATCGCAAGGACATACTACCTGCAAAGTCAGGCATCTGGGTTTGAGTCCTGGTCCGGTCACATCTTCTCTCTGTGAGCCTGACCCACACATGGGACATCTATCTCAGCCTCAGTGTCTTTCATGTCACTAAATTGTGATTAGTATTATGAACCTTCTCAGAACGGTGTGGAAATTAACTATTACTTCTCGTGGCATCACAAGGCCCTGCCAGCTGGGGCTCAACCGCTCATCCTTGAATTTTCATCACCTGTGCTGATGGAGACAGAAGGGTCCAGGACGTCACCTCCTGTGCTTGCTGAAAGGTAGAAGGTAGCTGTGTGCTATCCCCTGAAAGCTATAAAATCCTCTGCAATGAGGCACATGCCATCCGGCAGTGGAATACAAGGTCTTTGTAGTCCAGACCTTTCTGAGAGGCCCGATGTTCTGCTAATCACATCAGGAATCAGCCTCATGGAACCATGAGCTTGGTTCCAGTGTCACTCCCGTTTTCAGACAACAGACTGGGTCTTAGGCTCAAAAGTAGCTTGACCTCTATTTGAAACAAGACTCTACCCACCAGGCACTTCTGTCCCCTGCCAGGACCCACTGAGTCCTGGGAACCTTCTCTGAAAGCCAATGACACTGGACGAGCCACAGGAGTACGGGAGTAGTGCCCTTCCTCCATATCTGGGGCTGTTCTTCCGCATCTCCACAGCCTGACCAGAGCCTGTGGCCAGGCGTGGGGGAGTCCATCTGGAGCTGGGACTGCCCACTGGCTTTGCCCCTGGAGACTTTCCTCTTCCTGACTAACGGGAGGCAACTATGGATGCCAGCTTTGCGGTAAGAGGAGCCATGGCCCTGAGGTTACTCTCACCAAGACTAGGGACCACGGACGGGGCTGCGACTTCCAGCAGTTCTGTGAACCTGTCCCTGGGCCATCCTTTAAGACCACAGATGAAGAACTGGGCGGGTGACTGCTGGAAACCTCCCAGGCCCTGTAAGTATGGTCTCAAGGGGCACCTGCTTGACACAAGCGCGCAGTTCCCGCTGAGCGAGCAGGGGCGCAAACTTCGGATCAGTTCCCCGGAAATGGTCGCCTGTTTGCGAAGAGCACCCGGAAGCTGTGCACACCTGGCTCAGGCAAGGACCAGCCCAATGCATTGTAGTCCTTGGACAGAATGTTTCTAAGAAGCACTAACTGAAACATTCTGAAGGCTGGTATTTTTCCACTTGGCAAATATCTATGACTTATAAGCACAGAGTGCTCCTGGCTCACTCTATTCCGGTCCTTCCTCCAACGACATTCTGTCACCTCTGTTGGGGCACAAAGCCTAAGAAATCACTGTGTGACTCCTGGTGCGTATGGCTGTGGGCAGAGGATTGGCCTGGGCAGGGTCTTCAGCCACCCGGACCTCAGAGACCAGCCCAGTGTCTCTAGAACTATGAACAGAGCTCTCCAGAGCCCCAATCCGAGCCACCAGATTCCGAAGCCTCACTAGGCTTGCTTTCTAGACCCGGAGCATTTGTGTGTGGAAGAGCGTGGGGCATAGCCGCCTCATCTAGTCTCTGTTCCGTAGTTCGCTAGTGTCCGCTCTTTGTTGCTGTTATTTGCTTCCATCTGCTTTCTTCAGAAATGTTTACTCTTTAACTTAGAGATGTCTCTACTTAATTTCCAGCTTCTTTACATGTATTCTATACATGTATTTAAGACCATGAAGATGTTGGATATCACATATGCTGTGGTCTATCTCACTGCCATTTAGTCCTTGTTGGCGTACAGGTCCAAGTGTGTTGTTCTTCGTATTGCTAGTATTTCATCGTGAATTATTTACTGATCTGCCTCCCGCCTCATCTCACACAAGCATATAACTGCCGAGAGAAGCTTACTTCAGAAAAACCAATGACAGACAGATTGAATAACAAATGGAAATTTCAAGAATAAAACCACTGAATTGAAAATCATGGGCAAGGGATTTAAAAAAAAAGTCAGAAATATTTGTTATCATTCATAAAGACATGGTGGGGGACCGGTCCCATGAGGGTCAGCGGCGGTCACCCAAGGCCTCAGTGGATCCCCTGGCAGGTGGCCTGAGGCCTCGGTAGGAGACAGACACATACACCATGCAGAGAGAGCTGGGGTATAGATTTTCTTTAGTGGGTCATAAAATCTGCTTGCTTCTCTACCACTTTGCTCCTATCTCTGCTCCCTCCCATAGCCTTGGCAGTTTGGTCCCCAGTAAATCTTTCTTTCTACCCACAGAGTGGTCTAGTTGGGTAGTTTCTGTGCCGTTGCTTATACCTGGGACTCACATGGCAGAAGGAGAGAATTCCCTGCAGGTTGTCCTCTGACCTCCACATGCACAGATCTGCACATGCATGCTATGACACATAAGCCCAGGCACTCCTCTGCACTCTCTCTCTCTCTCTCCTTCATACATGCATACACACTAAATAAATAAATATTGAAAGAAAGAGAGAAAATACGATACAATTCAAGGGAGACAACAATGCTAAGAGCGTGTATCATGCACTAGGGAAAATGGCAAGCCAATACAGAGTAACAATACCATCCCCGAGTGGCAGCAGTGGGCAGCGGGCCATGAGACCACGCTGCAGGTCCCCGAGTGGCAGCAGGCAGCAGGCCATGAGGGCCAGCAGGTCCTAGGCAGGGAGTTTTGTGGCTGGTGAGAGACTAGGCACGCTATGCAGAGTGAGACTGGATATTTATTTAGTGGGTTATGGAAGGGAAGGGGAGAGGAAGGGAGAAGAGGGATGAGGAAAGAAACAGAGAAGGGGGAAGGGAGGAGAGGAGAGGAGCCTCGGCAGCAGCTACCTCTTTGGGAGAGAGACTGAAAGGGAGAGACCCAGACTGGAAGCAGAAGGAAAATCAGCCTGCCTCGGTGGTGGACGGGGGGGGGGGGGGGGCGGGGCTTATCTCTTAAAGGGACAGGACAGACCATTACACCAGTAGCCCAAGCGTTTCTTTGCCAGGTAAAAACATCAGAACTAAAATACTCTAAATCAGTTGGGTGGTGGCACACACCTTTAATACCAACACTTGGGAGGCAGAGGCAGGTGGATCTCAGTGAGTTTGAGGTCAGGCTGGTCTACAGAGCAAGTTCCAGGATAGCCAGAGCTACACAGAGAAACCCTGTCTTAAATAATAATAATAATATTATTAATAATAATAATGAAAAATATTGAAATTCATACTGTAAGTTCAGATGTGAGTAGGGTGAAGAGGAATGAAAAATCTGTATTAATTTAACACTGTCCATACACATTGGTAAAGCTTGACTCTAACCTCTAAAATCATAAAACTAGCATGAAAACTCTCCAAATATAGAGAGGGGGAAATGAAGTAAAGGAAATCATGGCAATTTACAAATATTTATTTTAATTCTTTTTAATCGTGAGTATGTGCGTATCTGTGTGGTGGGTGTGCACATTGCACATGAATATAGCTGCCCCTGGAGGCCAGAACAGAGTGACAGATCCCCTGGAGCTGATGTTTCAGGCAGTTGAGAACTGAACTCAGGTTCTCTGGAAGAGCAGCCAGTGCTCTTAACTGCTGAGCCAGCTCCTCTCAAGTCCCCCTCCCAATGAAGTAAAGGAAATAAATTTTTATAGAAGACAAAATGAAGAAAGAAAATTTGGGGTCAGAATAAAACAATGATGTGCTATTTATGCAAGGCATAACTAGATGATACTGGCACAGGAAAACTAAGGGCCCCACCCCTATGGAGGGGTTTGATATCTAAAGCTGGCTGAAGATGAAGGAGGGTGGAGTTCAGTGGTAGAAGCCCCAGGCTCCATCCCCACGACCAAACCAAAATAAGAGTAAAAATTATAATTAGGATGTTTCATCAGGGTGTGGGCTAGACAGCTAAGAGCCTGAGCAAGGCTGAGGCAGTGAAAGGGACAGACAAGGTGGACAGGGGAGATGACACAGCCCTCTGTCTTCCTAGATAAAGACAAGAGATCTTTATGCCCTTAATGTTAAACTGACACTGCTGGCCTCAGGTTCTCAAGCCGGAAATGTTAAGTTCTTGACCCCAAACCAGGTCTGAATTGTCAACCAAGGTCAAGGGCTTGAGGAGTGGTAGTGTGTGTCAATCTGATCTCCATCTACTTCCAAGTGACATCAGCAGTGCTCCAAGATCAGTTGCCAAGATGTCACATTGAGTGTGTGTCTCTGCAATGGTCATCTGAGGCTGTGATCCATCTACAAGGAGAGGAAGAGACATCCTGAACTCCAGAAGCCCCGTTGCTGCAATGACAATCCTGCATTCAGGAGCCCTTCCCACCTCACCAGGTGAGAGCTGGCACTCTTCTGCTAGGTGGGCAGATGTCATTTTGTCATTTCTCTCATTCCTTGTGATTGACAAGAAATAGAGACAGAAAGTTGGTGTGTTTTGCCCCAGGTCATCATGAACAGAGAAACCTGAGAAAGGAAACCAGTGGTGGGGCCAGTTTCTCTTTGTTGCCAATTAGTGCCAGTCCCGAAACCATCCAGCTCCAGCTGAGTTTCCAGCAGCTCACCTACATGGCTTTCTTGTGTATATGCAGAGGTATTTATTTGGTTGGTTTTGGATTTTTATTTTTATTTTTTGGTTGCTTTTTACAGTCAAATAAAAAAACCTGAGGCAAATTTACAAGCTTGTTTTCACATCATTAACAGTACGTTTGTCAAGTTTCCATTGAATGAGATTCTATGATGGCTAAAGAAATTCCATTTTATGTTAGGCATCCATCTTGGCACCCACCAGCCATTTGTCCATGACTCCAGTCCCTGGAAGATAAGTTCCCAGTAACCTGACTTGGTGTCCCAACAATGTACAGCTATCTATGGTATTACTAACGGCTGTTTTGGCTTCTGTAACTTACTTGTGCAGACACCCAAAGATTGTTTTGGGGCACGTAACGGCAGAACAGACAGACAGTTTTGCTTGCTTGTGTAGATCCTGGTGGTCTTCTTGTGTTGTTGTTTTTTTTCCCTTGAAAAATCCTTCCCTCACCCCCCTTCTCAGGGCAATCTCTAATTTGGCTCAGAGATTGTTTGTCATGCTAGCAACTAATCAATAAACCTTTTAATTATAATTGGATTGAGTCTACCATCTTTTCCCAAGGGTGACAAACTCCATAACAATTCCCAAGAATACTAATATCTAAAACTAATATAGTTGCCAAACAAGAAAATAAAGACACAAACAAAAATAAAAGGTATTAAAATTTCCCAGAACTGAAGACAAACAAACCTGAATCAACCCATTGAAATGATGCTGAGCGCTGGCTGAGGTTGGGGGTGGGGTGTGTATGTCAGAAATAGTTCCTGCTGAGTGGTGAGAGGTGGAACCTGCTGGAAGGTGTTCAGGCTGGGAGGGCTGTCCTAGGTATAAAAGTGAGCTAGATCCTTCTGGCTTCTTATTCTCCCAAGCATGCTCTCTTGCAACAAACAAGCCCTCACTAAATGCTGGGTTCTTGACCATGGAATTCCCAGGCTCCAGAGCTGTAGGAAATAAACTTAATTTTCCTTATAAATCACTGAGTGGGTGATAGTCTGCAATAGCAGAAAAAGACAGACAACTGGAGAGAGAAAAAGCACCTAAAATGCTCCCAGAGCATCTGGGGTGGTGGGGTCATATAAAAAGAACCAGGAGTTAGGATAGAGTTGGTTTTCTCAAAAACCAATCCCGAAAGCTAGGACATGGGGACCATGGCTTTCAAAGTGATGTGGAGAGATTACTTCTTAACTAAAATTTTACATGTAGTCAAATGACCAAGCAATTGCATTAAATATACATAAAATACTACAATATAAAAAGCAAAGGTTGCCATTAGTCTCTTTTAAAACTTACACATATTCTGTTTATAAAACAGTCTGTTGGAATAGAAGGATCAAAAAAGTTAAAGGTAACATGTTATGTGACGTAAAAGCTGAAAAGAAGCAGGGGTGCACTTGGGAGGCAGACGCAGGAGGATCTTTGTGAGTTCAAAGCCAGCCTGGTCTACAGAGTTAGTTCCGGGACAGCCAGGACTACATGGAGAAATCTTGTCTCAAAAAACAAAGAAAACAAGCTGAGAAAAGGCCACGGTATGGGGTTGAAGGATATGAGGAACGAGTATGGGGAGAGGGAGGAGGAGTATCAACAGGATAGCTTACGTTTCGGAGTGCCATAATGTGGCCTAACACTTTGCATGCTAACAAAAATAAGTAAATAATAAAAGGTAATGTAGTAGAATTAGAATGAAAACACTAGCCAGAAGAAAACCTGTGTACCTTCATCAGCTAGAACTTACTCATAATAACCTTTGCTGCATAACAAAGTACATTTCAAAATGTCATTAACCTGGACACCACAGCTTGACCAACTCCCAAGTGTCCATCATCTTTACTGAAAACTGATCCCACTATTGAACCTCCTTCAACAAGTTTCTTGTTTACAGCTTTAGCTTCCAACAACCCAAACCCATAAGGAATTCCACTAAAGAATTCTTGTGATATCTGCTACTTTGATAGTGAGATGAAATTTTTTTTTACATCATTTTTCCTAAAAATTTTCCTGTGTTCTTTCTATCTTTACGATTTCTGGACTAAAGATGATTTATTTTGAATGAGACTGTACATGGCTTTGAGGTTTTTCTTCCTTCTCAGATATACTGACTGGAATAAGTACTTTTCCACAAGCCATGACAGGTTTTTGTAGAATGGTGATAGAGTCATGCATTGCTGGTCATAAGACTGTTTCAGACCATAGGCTTTTGGTTTTTGTTGCATCTTGTTTTGGTTTTGCCTGCATCCCAGGCTAGCTGGCCCATGAGTTTCTGCTGTCTCTCCTGTCTCCACTGTCTGTCCTGCCATCGGAGTGCTGAGATTACAACTGTGTGCCTCTGCTTCTGGGTTTTTCACCTGTGTTCTAGGGATGGACCCCGGCTCATCAGGCTTGTGTTTGCCTGCTGAGCCATGTCTCTTTTCTTAGAAGAAGGTCTTGTGATGCAGTCCAGGCTGACCTTAACTGACTTCACTGTCCTAAGCAGTTACAGGTGAGCGCCTCCACAGCCCGTGTCTGTTTCAGCCTTTCGGGCCTCCCATTGTATGCTCAGTCCACTGGAGACTGAAATATTAGGACATGACTATAAATAAGAAATGTTGAATATAACTTTAGGACTGGTTTGTTCATTTCATAAGTGCCAATGATGAAGCAATGCTATGGTAGTCTGAATTAGGACCTAGCTAATCTAGACTATTCCACAGTTTCTCTTCCATTAGGGTCTTACATCATTTAGTTTTCTATTTACGTTTGTCTTAGAAAGGAGGTCGAAACCTTCCTGTAGCTACCTACCCCTTTCTCTGTCTTAACCCGTCTTAATCTTAACTAACATTCTGTCTCCTACACTGCTATTTGAATGTTTTCAATATGTGCTTTCATATGTAAAATTTCTCATTAATTATCACAGCATTCAAATTTTTATATATTACAAATATTCAGTAGACTTCATCCTTACAGAGCATGTGAGGAGATTTTCACTCCACAGTGATTACAGCACTTTCTCACACCAGCTATATATATATATTTTAAGAAGCTTCTACTCTATTGGGTTTCCATATGACTCCTCAAATGACCCTTAGTTTTAGCTGTTCCTTACCCTCTTTTTATTTCCATGTCCCTATTTGGCCTCCCATTCCAGCACAGCCCCCCATCCATCCATAACTATCTATTCTATTTCCTTCTTAGGGGATCCTTCCCTCCATGTAGTCCCTTACTCGCTATCTAACCTCTATGGTTATATGGTCGTATCTTGTTTATCAATAACTTAACAGCTAATATCCACATATAAGTGAATCCATACTATGCTTGTCTTTTGGGGTCTGAGTTACCTCACACAGGATAATTTTTTCTAGCTCCACCCATTTACCTGAAAATGTCCATAATTTCTCTTTTTAACTGCTGAATAATATTCCGTTGTGTGAATGAACTACATCTTCTTTATCTGTTAATCTATTGACAAATATCTATGATGTTTCAATTTCTGGCTATTATGAATAGAGCAGCAATGAACATTGTTGAACAGGTCTCTGTGGTGGGATGCAGAGTCTTTAGGATAAAGGATGAACAAGAGTGCTACAGCTGGATCTTGAGGTAGATCCATTACCATCTTTCTGAGGGACCACCACCTGATTTTCAGTGGTTTTGCAAGTTTGCACTCTAACCAGCAACGGATGAGTGTCCCCTTTACGTCACATCCTTCCAGCATGAGCTGTCATTTGTTTTATTGATCTTGGCCATCTGACTGGGGCAAGATGAAATCTCAGAGTAGTTTGGATTTGCATTCCCCTGATGATTAAGTACGTTGGAAAATGTTTCAAGTGCTTTCAGCCATTTCTATTTCCTTATTTGAGAACTATATTTTGATCAGTACCCAATTTTAACCGTTATTTGTTTTCTTGATGTCCAGTGGTTTTTTTTTTTAAAACTTCTTTACATGTTTTAGATATTAGCCTTCTATTGAATGTAGAGTCGGTAAAAATCTTTTCCCATTCCATAGTCAAGTTTCTCCAGACGATGGTGCCCTTCTCAGTGTCATGAGGCCCCATTTATTAATTGTTGATCTTAGTGCCTGTGCTAATGGTGTCTGTTCAGAAAGTTTTCTCCTGAGTCAGAAAGTTCAGACCTATTCCCCTCTTTCTCTCCTCTCAGATTCAGTGCGTCTGCAGCCAGCATCCTTCACCACTGAGCCACCTCTCCAGCCTCAGCATTTGACCTTCATAAAAAGTCTGACACTTCCAAGGCCAGAGTGAATTTTGTTTCACACTATAGGCTACGTCCCATTTCTTAGGAAGTCGTCTGCCAGAGCAAATGTATATACCCAAGAAAGAAGAAAATTAAGAATTCAAAAATCAGGAGACAAAACAACAGCACCTGTGTTCATGGTAGCAGCGTACCATAGGGACCCAGAGCTGGCCAGAGCTCAGAGAGCCCAGAAGTGACAGGTTTCCCAGTGAGTCTCAGATAAAGCAAGGGTCACACTGGAGGATGAGTGCATGGGCTGCCGCATCTGACAAAGCATTCGGCTGCTTCTGGCTGTCCCTGCAGCCAGGGCAAGGGGCCCTTCCCTGCCTCTTGTTTGCAGTGCTGGATGAAGCACCAAAATGTGTGGTGTGGTCTTGAGTGCGCAGCTCACAGAGGGCCTGGAGAGTGCAGTGTAGAAGGCCGAGGGATGAGTTTTCCAGATGAGAAAGCAGACACTGGACAGAGCCAGGAATGTCAATCCTTTCTAAGGCAGCATTTCTCAACTTGTGGGTCGGGACCCCTTGGCATGGAGCAACCCTTCCATAGAGTCACCTAAGACCATCGGCAAACACAGATATTTGCATTATGATTCATAATAGTGCCACAATTATAGTTTTGAAGTAGCAGCAAAAATAATGTAATGCTTGGAGGGCACCACGGCATGAGGAACTGTATGAAAGGGTTGTTAGCGAGATTGAGAACCACTGCTCCAAGGGAAGACTGAGGCAAGGCTTATCCTTCAGCTTCACAGGCTTGCCACACACACGCAGAGCATCCTTTAGTGGCAGCCAGAGGTGGGGGCACGTCACTTCTCCCAAGGAAAGCGTAAGCATGCTGATTTTTGCTCCACACTCCCCTCTTGAGGAGTGTGATGAAAATGTCATTAAACACAAACCAAGAAGTGATCTTCCTTTCTTCACTGCTGAGGTTTGAACACTCAGACTCATGTGAAAATTGAAAGGCTGCTAAAACAGTATTAAGAGATGGTGCAATGGGAGATTGAGCTCTGGGTGTACCACCATCGGAATGGACCAATGATAGTGTTAAGAGATGGTACTATTGGAGATTAAGCTCTGGGCATACCACCATCGGGAATGGACCGATGATGGTGTTAAGAGATGGTACTATTGGAGATTAAGCTCTGGGCGTACCACCATCGGGAATGGGCCAATGACGGTGTGTCAGGGTGGGTTAGTCACTCAGGAGTGGATCTGAAGAAGTTCTATCCCCTTTTGACTGTCCTGTCTGTGTGTCGAATGCTCCTTTGCTTTCCCTGCTGTGCTATTGACAGAAAGCCCTCCTTTTCCCCATACAGTTTCTTAGGGCTTCCCAGGCTCCAGAACTGTAAAAAGGAAAATAAGAAAAGATTTGAAAGAACAATTTACCCAGACACTAGTATATTGTTACAGTAGCACTCTGTAAAGGCAAACCAACACACTGGCATGTCGGTGTTCTGCCCTGAATGATACATGACCACAGACTCTACAATATTAAACAGTAGACTGTGGGCTGTAAGGTTCCGTCATAAAGACCTTACGGTTTCTGTGGGCCTGGTGCCCAGGAACAGCTTGGCTGGTTGCTCTATCCAGGGTCTCGCTGGACTGAATCCAGATTTGGGCTTTGCCCTATGCAGAATTTGGGGACTCTTCTCAGCTCCATGGTTGTTGGCAGGATTCAGCTGTATTTGTGAGGTTGGGTCCCATTTTCTTTTCTTTCTTTCTTCCTTTCTTCCTTTCTTTCTTTCTTTCTTTTTTTTTGGTTTTTTGAGACAGGGTTTCTCTGTGGCTTTGGAGCCTATCCTGGAACTAGCTCTTGTAGACCAGGTTGGCCTTGAACTCGCAGAGCTCCGCCTGCTTCTGTCTCCCGAGGGCTAGGATTAAAGGTGTGCACCACCACCACCTGGCGGGTCCTGTTTTCTTGCTGGCTGTCAGCGGCTTGGTTTCAGAAGAAGCCTTGGTATCTCTTTACCATACAACCATCTTCTGGGGGCCTCCCCACAACCCGCATGGAGCCTTCAAGCAGCATGGTCACCCTAGGAGTGACCGCCATCCTTTTTGCCATATTTATTTATTTATTTTTCCATCTCTATTTTTTTTTTGTGCCATCTCTAATATCAATGGCTACAGATAACCCACAGGTCCTGCCCGTGTGCAGAAGTTGTGCTGGGGCAGAGCCAATGCAGAGACCTGAAGAATGTTAGAATTCTGCCTGAGTACTTATCCTATTTGCTCAGAGACCCAGAAATACACACACACACACACACACACACACGCACGCACGCACGCACGCACGCACGCACGCACTCATGCATGCACCCACACAGGCCCCAAAAGAAATAAAAACACAGTCATAGAGGATATGAACGCAAATGGTCATAGTAGCTTTTCAAACGGTTCCAAACCAACAACAGCGCGGACATCCATCCTCAGCAAGTGGCCACTGTGACACCGGAGAATGACCGTTCAGCCACAGGGGTGAACAAACCTCCCTGCAGATGAACCGAACAGTGTGCTGAGCTGGATGCACAGCTACACCTGATTACAGGAACCCAGTTGTGGAAAGCTGCAGAGATAAACCAACTCTCTGTGGCAGAGATCAGATTAGCAGTGCCTTTACAAGACAGAGTTGAGCAGCAGGGCGCCAGGCAGCTTCCTGGAGTGACTGAAATGTCCTGAGTCTTGATGTACATTTATTAAAAACTGATAAGTTTGGAGTTTACTGTCAGCAAATCATACCCCCAGTTAAAAGAAGCTCAGGCTCTTTCAGAGTAGAATGTATTGTACCTGGGATTTTGGCAGTGGACCCTAAATGTCAAAACAAGTGGCAGGATCTGCTGAGGAGAGCGGCTTCACCCCAAAACTTCCAGCTTGTAGGTCGAGTGTGCTGAGATTCCAGGCAGAGATCTTCATGTTTAATGCAGTTATCCTGAAACTCTGATCCCTGGGAGAAATCCCCACATTGGCCTGGTTGGCGCCCTGCCTCAGATTCATTCATTCGTTTTCACTAAGGCTTCTCGTAGTAATTACATAAAGACTAGGCATAGGAAGCGTAGACCCAGTCTCCAGCACGGTAGTGGGGAGAGCGTGTCCCTCCTGTGCCTGGTCCCAGGAGGATCCAGGTACCACTTGCCCGCCCGCCACTGTTTATGTATTCAGTAGAAATCCCATAGCTGGGGGTGGGAAGTAACTTAGTAGTAACCTAGCATGTATGAGACACCGGTTTGATATCCATAAAACAGGTAGTGAAGGGTTGGGGGGCGGGCATGCCATGCCTGCAATCCCAGCACTTGGGAAGTAGAGGAAGAAAGGTCAAAAATTTAATACTGGAAAAAAAAATGTGCGCCTTTAATCCCAGCACTCCGGAGGCAGAGACAGGTGAATCTCTGTGAGTTTGAGGCCAGCCTGGTCTACCGAGTGAGTTCCAGGACAGCCAAGGCTACACAGAGAAACCCTGTCTTGACAAATCAAAACCAAAATAAAAGTTTAAGGTTGGAGCAGTGAAGGCTTGCCCGGTGACCCAAATCTGATCTCCTCTAGCATCCTAGGAAGCAGGAGAGAACTGACTCTCACAAGTTGACCTCTGACCTCCATAAAAGTATGCCAAATTAATACACAGAGGTTTAAAGAAAAAAAAAGCAGATCAAGTTTAGTCATGGCTAAATTGCCACATCTAAGGCCACCTAGGATATATAAGACCTAATTAATTAAATTATTTAATTAAAAAAATAAATAGAAGTGTATCTCAAGCAAAGCCCTTCTGGGTACCAGAAAAAAAAAACAAAACCAGCAATCCAGTTACTCCTTGTTGGGCTGGAATACAGACAGACTGGGGGAGCATCAGTGACCTCCCTATTGCTCGTAACCAACCCTTGTGCTTGGTGCAGGCTGCGTCGAGAGACTGTACATGCTGCACCTGTGGCTGGCACGGAACCAGCAGGTCTTGGGATGGAGTTCTCTGAATACGTCATCTGAGGAACTGCAGGGTGTCCCAAGGTCCATGTCTACCCTCTTGGCTCAACCTGACGTTACGTCATGTGAGGCTTTTCTCTCTTCTTCCTTCTCAGAGGTACAGCCCTTTTTGTAGAAATATAGAGCACAGAGCAATGAAGGGACAGGGCTGCAGACCCCAGCCCCCCAGTAGTCATGAAACCGGGTATGTTAGTGAGCCCCAGGCTATCACTGCGAGCCCTTGAGGCAGATCTAGTGCACCCCTCACCTGGAGGTCCCTCGGGGCAACAGCTGCAAGGCTGCCCCGAGGCTCCGAGAGGTGGAGTATCTGGTCCAACATCACACTGAAATAATAGGGGATTCAAGGTCCATTGACTTTGAGAACTCCACATCTCCCCACCCATACCCCATGGGCCTTCTTACCAGAGACAGGCTGCGGGAAGCAGGGCAGTGGATGGCTCTGCCTTGCACCCTCAGGTACCCAGTGCTTTGCTGATGTTGGCAGCCATGTCAGGTTGAAAACCAAACTTGCAGGGCAAAGGTGCCTCATCAAATGGGCCCTTGCCCATGTGAGAGCTTCCCAGGTACCAATGGAGTGGACACATGGTTTCCCAGGCCCAGGTGGTGCTGTGCAGGTGTAGCTCTGTGTGCAAGGAGGAAGTATGCAATACCAGGAGGTGCCAGCCACAAAGTGGAAAGGATGAATGCCTGCAAAATACATTCTACGGGTCAGCTGACCCACTGAGCGCTCTATGTGCTCTATAAACAGCAAAGCCGCTTGGCAGGGTAAGTCTTCTTCCTTGTGAAGGAGACAGCGAAGCTCCGAGAGGTGAAGTATCTGGCCCAGCATTACACCCAAATAAGGGGATTCAAGACCCATTGACTTTGAGAACTCAATGTCTCCCCACCCATACCCCATGGGCCTTCTTACCAGAGACAGACTGCGGGAAGTAGGGTAATAGTGGTTGGTACAGGAGTTCCCAAAGGGAAAAGTGAACAAACTCCACATCCTCCCAGATCCCTGTCTGAGGCTGGCTCGGAAATCCTCATGGAAAAGGCAGCACCTGGAACATTCTTACAAGTGCCCCCACTGTGGTCATTACCACCCTCACTGCCATCGGTGTCATTAGCGTGCTGCCCAGCTTGACAGTGCATGACATGCTTGGGCCTCCTTTCTTTTATTTTAATTTCCAGTGCCTGCCATTGGGCCCTGACACTTGGAGCCACTCCTTTCGGGAATGGCGCTGGAGGCCTGGAGCAGGCTGATGGCCCAGTTGGTGAGGGGACCCTGCCAAGTTATTTGTGGGTGTGTGTCTTCGCCCAGGTGAGGAGGAAGAGGCCAGGCCAAAAGGATTACTGGGCATTTGAACTCAGCCTCAGAACAGCAAATATTGACTCAAGAAGCTGCCCAAAGGAGCTGACATTTTTATAGTCAACAAATAAAGTCGAGCCCCCAGCAAAGGCCCTTTCTCTGCTGGGCTCCATCTCTGTTGTCTGCATTCGGAAAGAGAAGGAAGAACTGGTGGGAAAAGTCCACAGGGGCCTGGATGACGTCACTAATTCTCCTCAGAGTGAAGTGAGGAGCCCCACGATACAAGAGGGAGGCCTGTAACCTGCCAGCCACACAGCAGGTGTTGGGCAAAGCAGAACTTGTCATCTGAACCCTCAAAGCCAGCAGACACAGCTCCCTAGCCTGCAGCTTTCCAGCTTCTGCCTCTGGCCTCTGGCAGTTCTTGGGTCCCATTCATGAGTGAGGGGCCTAGGGTCCCACCAAGAGAGATGGCATGCTAGATACACAGCTAGAGGACAGGAGGCCTGCCAGTTCTTCTGTTCCAAGACAAAGGAAGGGGAGGGACCTCATTGGCGAAACTCCTACGCCTGGAGCCAGAGTACATCTCTACCAAAGAGCAGTCCTTGCCCTGAGGCTCATGATGGGATCCGAGGCTGGCATAGTGCCCCTGCCTCCACAGGAGGCCCCCGGTGCTCCCTGGCCTGGCCTTTCTCACTTCCCAGGGTTGTATAACACTACCCACTGCCCATCACCTCATTAGCCTGTATCCTTCACAGAAAATAGTCCTAAGCTCCTGTGCATCTCTCTGAGGTCCTAGAAGACAGAAACCACTGCTTCCCTCTCCCCAGACCCGAACGCGGGCTTGCCACCTGTTGGGGCATCAGTGCCCCATGCGGGTTATTCCTTGACTACTCACCCAGATGTACTCTGGGCCAAAGCTCCAACCAAAACACCTCCAACTATTTTGCTTGCTTCAAAGCCGAGAACGACACTGGGGACTGGGCAGCCACTCAGGACCTATGACATGAAATCAACCATGTGCCACTCCAGAGCCAGCCTTCCAGATGCACCTTAAGCCGGTCAAGCCCCTTACATGCCCCCCCGCAGGAAGGAATGCGTGCATAGCCTCTGGTCTTTCTTCTTCCTTTATGTATTCTTCCACTTTCTGCCTCTGCATCTAACTCTGCTTGGATTGGGGGGCAGGTAGGGGTGGGGAGTAGTGATGGGGTGCCTGCAGCCCCTTCCCCTGTCTGGGGCTTACTTTCCAAAAGGCTACTTATTAAATGGTCTCTGGGATCAGTCCCAGCTTGCCGAAGCCCTCACTCACTGGCTCACTCTGAGCAAGTGTCTGGTTGCCCACAGTCCACAGCCTGTGGGCAAATGGAACAGGGAACCTTCTCTCCCACCCTTCCATCTTTTAGCTCTAAATGGCCTTGGGCGAGGTTCCTCTTTGAGGTTTCCTCTTCCTTACTATGAAGGAAGGCTTAGTTCAGTTCACCACCGAGCCCCTTTAGCATTGACATTTGACAGCTATGGCTGTGGGTTTATTGTTTCTGGGTTTCAAGTTCCTCATGCATAAGACAGAGGTAGAGACAGTTCTGACCTCAGAAGATTATTGTGAAATCATCTAGGGTCATGCCTGACATATAAGGGATAATAGGTGTTTGCTAGGACTCCAGCAATACAAGGCCCACTCGTTACCTAGCAAGAACTCAATACACTTTCATTCAACTCTGGCCGAAGCTAGTCAGCAGATATTTGGCACAGGAGCTATTATATTCTCCCTTCAGTAAACACACAACACTAATCAATCAGGACGCTCTGCCCAGGCAGCCAGAGAGCAGGCTCGAGCCTGCTCTCATCCCAGAACAGTCCAACAGCCCCCGGCAGTTAATCCAAGATGGTTGCTCTGTGTTTCCCCCTCTAGGAAGCATTTCTTTGCTAAACTCAGCAGCCTACCCACACCCCTTTAAGGGCTCTTCCTGTGCTGTCATGACCCCTCTTTTATTTGTTGCTGCCCCATTTAGACGCTGAGTTCCACGAGACATGGGCCACAGTCAGTTTCTCTTCCACCTAGTTCAGTACCCCGACACTTCATGTGTTCAAAAGAGAGCCACTAGGCACTCTAACTGGCAGCCAAGTGGTGGGTTATGGGGTGGCTTTACTGAAATCCATGTTCCCTCTAGGAGTCTCTGCAGGAACCAAGTCACTGTGCCCCTGCAGGAGGCTGGGCATCCTCAAGTGAGCTGACTTATGAGCAGGGAGGTGGGGACTGGCCAACATGGGGACCTCCAAGACTGCTTAGAGGGGACCCCTCACTAGGCCCAGGTACCAGCATCCCTGGGGCTCCAGACTGTGGATAGCTTTCTACTTAACAACTAATGCATACAGAGAGCTCAGGTACCTGCTCTCTGCTCTTACACACAGACACTCATCATCACCCAGGAGACCAAGTGGAAAATGTGGGCGGAGTAGCATGGGGGAGGGGCCGCCATCTGTCCAGTCAGCCCAGGCAGAGGCCCACTGCTGGGGTTCAGGCAGGTCAGTGGCCACACTGTCCCCAGCTGTGTTCATTGTTCATAGACATGGCCCAGACTTGGCAGTCAGAGGTGTGATTTCCAGTGTTCCCGTCTCGTGGTGACATGGTGTAGAAAGGCCTTTGTCTAAAAAGTACAGTTACCAGAAGGACTCAGACAGGAAGGCAGTATGTGATACCAGAGCCCTGGGCAGGCTTCTCTGTGCCACAGCCACCCTGTGGGCACCGAAATGTCAGAATGAGGATGAAGCCAGGAAGGTCATCTTGCTAAGTAAATGCCTCTCTTGGCCACCTAGTCTGTTATTGCTTTTTTTTTAAAAAAAAAAAATGGGAAAAACAAGACTTGGGAAGAGTAAGATGGCACAGCTCAGAAAATAGAGCATGTGTCTTCAAAGTACTGGGGTTGTGTCACTGAGCCAAAGGCCTGTTCAGCAAGGACACATTCCTCTGACCAAGTGCTGATGCCATTCCCCTGCAGCAAACACAACTCTGTGGACCAGACTCACAGAAGAATAGCCGTTGTTTAAAAAATAGTAAAATGCTCGGTCTGAGAGCTCAGATGATTCACGGGACACCCTACATGGGATGTGAGGACCTGTAATAAGAATAAACCAGCATTACTCTATAAAATCCACATGTTTCACACCATGCTTCCACATTACACCCCAAAGGCCAAACCCTAGTAGTGTCTCTCACTGAAATTCCTTACTCCAAGACCAGTCAAAGTGTTTATTGATCTAAGAAATAAAGAAAAAGCTAGGGAGACAATAGCCCAATGTCCAGACAAGCCAGCTCGAGCCTGCATGATAAGGTAATCTCCTCAGTGTTAAGCTCTACAGGGAAAGCAACTTTGAGAAGGCCAGTTGCCTTCTAGTCTCCAGCTCTGCTTTCTTTAGCCCTTATCTATAAAACAAGGCTCTTTTGCTGAGCTCATGAGAACAAAATAGAACATTGTGCTGGTTAGTTTTATGTCAACTTGACACAAGCTAAAGTCATCTTTAAAAGGGAACCTCAATTAAGAAAATACCTCTACAAGATCAGGCTGTAGGCAAGCCTGTAGGGCATTTTCTTAATTAGTGGTCAATGGTAGAGAATCCAGCCCATGGTGGGTGGGGCCACCCTGGGCTGGTAGTCCTGGGTGCTGTAAGAAAGCAGGCAGAACAAGTCTTGGGGAGCAAGTAAGCAGCACCCCTCCATGACTTCTGCAACAGCTCCTGCCTCCAGGTTCCTGCCCCCCTTTGAGTTCCTGTTCTGACTTCTGTGATGAACAGTGATGTGGAAGTATAAGCCAAATGAACCCCTTCCTCTCCATTTTGCTTTGGTCATGGTGTTTCATCACAGAATAGTTACCCTAAGACAAACAGGTTGCCTGACTCTATAACCACGAATACAAAGTAGTTAAGGGTTTACATTTGTTACAATCTTGCTTTTTGGACATCCTGCCCTCCAAGATGCTGGGTCTAGATATGAACTTTTTGTTTGTTTGTTGTTTTGTTTTGTTTTTTTTTTTGAGACAGGGTTTCTCTGTGTAGCTTTGGAGCCTGTCCTGGAACTCACTCTGTAGACCAGGCTAGCCTCGAACTCACAGAAATCCACCTGCCTCTGCCTTCCGAGTGCTGGGATAAAGGCAAGCACCACTACTGCTCGACTGGAGATGAGATTTTAACTGGTGGTGGTGGGGTTGGCGGCATCTCCCCTGGATTCTTGGATAAACAAGAACAATACAGCACACACCTAACGTGTAGGAAAATGTGTCGGGTTGTGGTTGTGGGCCTTCCTCTTAGCTTAATTCCTTAGATGTCAGATACCACCCTCTTCTGGATGTGGTCAGAGCCATAAACCACTCTCCAGAGGACTGGGATTGTCCATCAGGAATACAGAGCAAAGGACACTGTTCTGCAGAACATTTTACAGAAGTGGTCCTTAGAGCCCCTTTCAGAGACAACTGTGAAAGCCACGGTTTTTAGTTTGCGGATTCAAGGAAGGCTGTTGTCCTTGGCTTAGGAGGCTCAACCCCAGATTTGCCAAATCTGTTGCTGTATGAAAGCCTGCTTGCATTTGGGAGAGACCATTCTTTGAGTGAGTTTTGGTCTTTACTTGGGCTTGTGGTGTGCAATCAGATAGTTTCTCAAGATGGTGGGCAACAACAGCCATCTAGTGTCGGAGCCCAGGATGTGGATCCCTTCTACCTTGGCCAAAGGTCAGAGAGTTCAGGCCTATTCTTACTCCTTCAAGATTACAACAGAAGATTTGACCCTGCATGTGGCTGCCAACAGGATGCTTGGCCTAGGGTATGGTTGCTGCATGTCCTGCCTAAACAACAGAATGTTTAACTCAAGATGTTTCAGGTATTGAAAAAGTAATTGCTCTGTTTGTTCTTTGTTTGTTGGTAAAGAAGTCTTTTGCCTCCACCTCCCCTTTTGGAGTGGGATGTATAAGGCATATGGAAAATAAACACAGGCAAATTCAATATGCACGCTATTCTGTGTCTCTGTCTTTTTCTGTTCTTTCTGTCCAATATTTCTAATCTACATGTCCTTACTCTGGAATACACGAGCCCGTCAGGCTGTACCCCAATAGATAGCCCCTCAACGTGGGGTTCCCAGCACGACAGCACCTAGTCAGCCCCAGCACAAGGCAGATGACACATATTGGGCAGTATTCTACATTGCTAAGATGCTAAATTGAGTGGTTTGGAATAAAGCTGCCTACACACGTATCTTAAATTTTGCCTAACGGTTTCTCTGTATGTAGTAAACGGTAACCTCACTTCATATGAAAATAGACTGTAACCTATTTTGTGTAACAAGTTTCTGAATCTCAGCCAAGTGGCTAACTAAAACCCAAAACAAAACAAGTGGATGTGAGCTGGACCCAATCAGGATGTTTCTACCTCTCACTTCCTTCTTTCAGGCTTTGAATATAGACCTGCTTCTTGCAACTGACATGGAACAATCTGAGCCATTTTTGGTCCAGACTGCTGCCCGATTCTAGAATTCAGAAATAAAGCCAGTTGAGGTCTGAGAAAATAGTTGGCTCTAACATTTTTTTTCATTTTAATTACCATTTTCAGTGTGTGGTGGGTTTATCTGTGCATTACTCAATCCCAATTGAGGAACATCTAGAACCAGAGGGAGGAAGTTTTAATAAGTCCAGATCCTCCACTCTCTTTTAATTGGCATGAACTGAGATCTTACTTATGTCACACACAGTCGGGACACTGTTGTTGTTTAGCATGTATTCAGATGAAAGCCGCTTAGAAATTAGTCATCAGTAAAGATTGGGTTTCCCTTGACAAACAGATCTGAGAGTAGAAGCAAGGTTGAGGTGGGTTAGGTGGAAGGAACAGATGGAGCTCAGTGGGGTCTCCTGGTCCATGGGTCTTCATGAAGAAGAGGACACTGCTAGCAAGCTTCCAGTGAACATGACCCATGGAAAACTGACATTGTCCCTGGGTTGGCCCAGCAAACCCTGGAGTACCAGGCAGAAATGGTCCCAGAGTTGGCTCATGTCTTCTAACCCTGCAAGACTTCCTCTTAATGACTCAAGACAGTCATAAGCCACCTCTCTCCTGAGATTAGCATCCATTACTTTGAGGGACCATCCTTGGATGGGTTGAAGAGAAGCAGTCCAGATAGTTCCTCTGAGCCAGAACAGTACAGAGCACATGGCCAGAAAGGGCTACCCATCCTCTCCCTACTGACCTTCCTATGCCAGGTCCACCACAGGCTCGTGATGGTTCCTGCTAAGTCAGTGATTCCTTCATTCCCCTTACAGGCAGAAAGCAGAAACTCAAAGAGATTGACTGTAGTGATATTTGTTTGTATTTTAACAACAACAACAACAAAAAAAAAACCTTACCTGAAGATCACAGTGCAGAGCTAAGCCACTAGGGGCCAAGCAATGGTGGCAACATCTTTAATCCCAGGACTCAGGAGACAGAGGCAGATGGATCTCTGTGAGTTCAAGGGGGCTGCATGAAATTGATCCAGTCTATAAAGAAACAGAACTCACATAAAGCTGGGATCACATGCCTTTAACCCCAGCACTAGGGAAGTACACATAGGGGTGATATGGCTGGGCAGAGAGAGGACAATAAGGTGGGAGGAGACAGGAGCTCAGTGCAGTCTGAGGTGCTATGGGACAATAGTCTTGTATTGTTTTAATAAAATGCTGATTGACCAGTAGCCAGCCAAGCAGGAAGTGTAGGCAGGATGACGAGGCAGGAAGTAGAGGCAGGGCAATGCAAACAGGAGAATTCTGGGAAGAGGAAAGTTTCAGTCTGCAATCATCAAAGAGGAAGCCAGACACAGAGGAAGCAAGATGCGAATGCCTCACTGATGAAAGGTACCAAGCCATGTGGCTAACATAGACAAGAATAATAGGCTATTTAAGATGTAAGAATTAGTTAATAAGAAGCCTGAGCTAATAGACCAGCCAGTTTATAATTAATGTAGACCTCTGTGTGTTTCTGTGGGACTGAATGGCTGTGGGACCTGGGGACAGAAATCTCCGCACATTGAGCAGCAGTGCAGTCTGAGGATGCAGTCTGAGGTCAGGATCGCTCACCCCTTTGGTCTGAGCACTGGTAGAGGTAAGAACTCTCTAGTGGATGGCCACTCTGCTTCTCTGATCCTTCAGCTTTCTTCCTGATAGCTGCCTCCAAGTTTTCTCATTAAGACCAACTGCAATTTGTGCTACAATTGGCAGCATTACTCAAGGCATGAGGTACTTACTGTCAAAACTGGGATTTAATTTCAAACCTCACAGACTCCAGCACTCCAAAGCCCTGATGCCACATGTTCCGCTGCCCTGAAAGTCCTCAGTGATCTACCAGAAAATGGAAAGGAGAGCTGCTGATGGCAGAATGGGGGCCCAAAACTCTTGTCTGCCAGAAAGACAGTGATTCCATCGAAATGGTGATTGATAGGGGAAGATGTGAGATTATGAATCCAGGTCATCAAAACCCACCTACATGAACAACCATAGCAGAGAGAGGGCTTTGGTCCTGTACACACTCAGCACACTAGAGTCTTGCACTTGGCCATCAGAGCAGAATGTAAGGACCTGGTAGGACACAGATCCTTCATGGTATGACTGCTCTTTGGCCATACAGAACCCTAGAAGAGCAGGGAAAAGTCATCTTTGCTGAGTGTAGTGGGAGGGTTCATCTGTATATCTGTGCTTTGATTGGTTAAATAAAGACTCTGTCTGGCTTGTAAGATAGGTCAGCCCTTAGGTGGGTGGAGTAGACAGAACGGAAGTTCTGGGAAGAAAGGAAGTGAGAGAGCCAGTCGCTATGAGGCTCCCGTCGCAGATGGATGCAGGTTAGACCTTTCCAGTAAGTCACCCACCTCGTGGTGACATACAGACTTTTATAATGGGTTAGTTTAGATGTGAAAGCTAGCCAAGAAAAGGCTGGAGATAATGGGCCAGGCAGAGTTTAAATGAATATAATTCTCATGTGGTTATTTCGGGCATAAGCAAGCAACCAGCAGCTGAGCGGGCCGGCAGCTGGGGGTTGGGAGCCAGGTGCTGGGAACATAACCCACACCTCTTTCCTAATTATAACAGCTGAGATCCTTGGTTGAGATATTGGAGTCCACACAGGGAAATAAGGTGCAGAAGGAACTTAAGGCAGGCCTAGACTCTTTATGCTTCCACCTTATGCACTCTGGGCTTGCCTGTGGGCCATCCACTGACTTTCCTGTTTTTCTTATGAACCGAGGCTGCTGGGATTCATGTTGACTATTGAAAGGACTAGACCTGAATTAGCTATAAAAACATTTTTCAGAGAACAGTAGTCAAGAGAATAGCTGCCTTGACAGATTGAAAACCATTCTCCCTGCAGAGGAATTCAGCCCTGTACCATATGGTGCTAGGAACAAAAGACAGTTGGGGCTCAGCAGGAAGAAGGTTTGGTTGGGGTTTCCGGCACCCAGGCACTGCCCAAAGGCTTCTTGACCCATCAGAATTCGGAATTTAGAGGGTCAAAGGTAATGTCTGCTTGGGTGTGGAGGCACATTCCTGTTCAAGGACAGTTTCAGCTACAGAGTGATTGAAAGCTAGCATGAGCTATAAGCGATCCATTCTCAAACAAACAAAAAGTGAACAACTTTAAAAAATGACATCCAACTTCTTGGCCTTCTCCTGAAGAACTCAACATGAGCTTACTTTAGAAGAAAAGTCTAAAAGTGGTTTTTCATTTTCGTTTGACTTGCGAGGTGGTACTTATGTATAGAGCTATGTCCCCATGCTGGCTTCTGCTTCAGTACCCATGAATATATGCGGAGGTCCTGGCCCAGGAGTCAGCACTTTGAAGACTCGTGCTTCAGTTTGACAAAAGGTTTTCCAGATATGTATCAGTTGAAAATTCTGCCTGCAATGGAAAAAAAGGCACCGTAGTCCCCATGTCCTCCCCAACCCAGAGAATCAGTACTTCCGAATGTTTTCCAGCTTGGCGGATAGGAGGGCACAGGGCACACTGTAGAAATGAAGCCCAGTGTGTTGATTAGAGCCTTAGTTCCCAGGCCAAGTGGAGAGAGCTGCCACTCTGTTTCCTGTAGGCTTTATGAACTAGGAATCATGCCCCAGCCTCAGTTTCTCTATCTCTAGGATGTGGACACAGCATGGAATGAGTTGAAAGGTTTAAACGAGATACTGAAGGTTATGTGAGCCTGGAACTGGTTTTCCTGTTTCTTGTCTTTCTTTGACAAATGTGTTTGGCTCTTACCTGCTTTTCTGTTGGAACACAGGGCCTTCTTTCCCATTGATATATCTTAATAAGTCTTGATCTGTTAATTATATAAATAGGCGCCTCTAATTTTTAATACTGGATATATGGTAGAATCACCCAGTAGTTTTGAATGTTCTGAACATTGATTTATTTATTTCTATGGATGAATGAGAGGGAGGCACCTACATGTGGAGAGGTTAGAGGATAATTTGTGGAGCTGTTTTTCTCTTTCCACTGTGTGGGTTCTGGGAAACAAACTCAGGCCACTAGGCTCAGGAGTAAGCACTTTTACCTGCTGAGCCATCTCACTGACCCATCCTGGAACTTTAAAAATGAAATCTATCTCCGTGGTAAGGTCTGAGAGTCACAGTTGTTGGTACTGCGTGAGGTCTCTCCTTCAAGGCAAGGATTAAAACCCAGTGGGCTATCTTAGCATGCCTATTTGCTCGCTAATTATGTTCATCTATAGTTAAAGGTTTATGTATGGAGCCACACTCAATTGTCCAGTGCCGTTGTGACTCTCCAATGTCCCTTGCTCATGGAGCTCCTTCCCATTCATATAGCTACATGTTTGCCTAGTCTCCCTACACAGGTCACCTCTCACATACTCCTGTGATGTGGGTTGCTGAGCCCTTCTAGGTTTTCATTTCCCCCACATGGGTGGGCACATTAAATCAGACTTTCCAAAGTCTTCCTGAATAGTTTATTGAAAACATACTTTCCTGGCCAAATACACTGGAAAATGCACAAAAACATGTCAAGGTTCTGAGAAACAGCATAGTAAAGAGAGGCTACTCTGCCACCCCACTCCTGAGTAAATGCTCCTCAGACACAAACACACAAAACGTTTGTGTGCAAACGCTCAGGTATGCATTGTTCATAATGGTCAAAAGGCAGATCCATCAAATGACGAGGATGGATGGACAAGCAAAATATCTGCACACTGGGATATCATTCAGCTCTAAAAAGAGTGAAGTGTTGATTCCTGCTAAATATGAACAAACTTTCGAACAGTCTAAGTGAAAGAAGCTAATCTCAAAAGAGCATGTACAGCAGCTCCTTTAGTGGGATGCATCCAGATTAAGCAAAGCTATGGAGACAGATTAGTGATTTCTGGGGGCAGAAGAAGTTGGGGGAAACAGGCACAGCTGCTATGGGGGAAGTTTCACGGTAGAGTGATGAGGTTCTAGAATTAGATTGTGTGAGCACTGTGGAATTCCGCAAACATGCCGAGTTCACTGGACCTTGCCTTAGAAAGGGTGACCTTTGCTGGGCCTGGTGGTTCACACTTTTGACCCCAACATGCAGGAGGCTGAGGCAGGAGGAGGACAAGTTCTCAGCCAGCCAGGGTTAGATCCTATTTCAGAAAAGATGGTGGGAGGGCAGAGGCAGGAAGGACATTTCTGTGGTAATGCGTTACCTTTCACAATGCTGCTATGAAAGCAAGAAGGGGCAGGCTTTGGAAAAGCTGAGTGTTCCCCAGCCATATCTTTAGTTAACCCCAGGACCTCAAGCAAGGCATTTCTGTTAATATCAAGCCTTAGTTTCTCATGTGAAAACCATGACCTGCAGAGCCACCGTGCACTGTGCAGATCCAGGGTATTTCCGCTCTGCTCTTTGGAAGATATTAAAGGCACAGATGAAACCCTACATCTAGGAGAATGGCTTGCGGAACTGCAGAGAGGTGGTGTGTGCGTGTGCATTTGTTTCTGGAAAGTTGGGCACTCTGAACCGTGTCTGTCCAGGTTGTGCTTCTGTGAGGCCGAGATGAGAGCAGCGATGTTGTCTGAGAGCCTGCTGGGGATTGGAAGGAAGACCACATGAGATATCACAGCTAAGGACCATGGAGGGGAGTGATTCCGGACAATCGATTCCCCACCCATGGCCCACATGAGGCCCCTGCAGCTCTTGAACTTTGAGCTTTATATTCCTGGCTGTTCACATGGCAAGGTTGACCCTTACTGCAGAGGTACCAGTAAGAACTAATAAAAGAGAGCAGCCTCTGTGCTCAGTGCTGGGTAGGTGGCCTGTATTCTACTAGCCCCGGGCCCTGCCATCCCTCACTTTAGACCCACAGCCATCCTAGTAGGCAGAGGTGGCCACGTCCTTTCACAGAGGAACAAATGGAGCTCCAGGGCTGAGTGACTTTGGGGCCTGGGGCACCTCCATTCAATATTACATTTGCCGTGTATCTTTGAGATTATTAAAGCCATATATCATCATGGAAGTGTGACTCCTCTGTTTCTCTGGAATTTTAAACCTCATCTTATTTTATTTTAAAATATAAACAGTGCTACAATGGACAAAATTATTCATACAATTCTGCATACCTCTCTGCTTATTTCCATGAAGGCAGATTCCTGGAAACAAAATTACTAGGTCAAAGGGTATGTGCATGTATATTACTCTGCACATGGGTTGCCAAGTGCTTTCTAGAAAAGAGGGAATGTGATGCCCAGTGGGTCATGCTGGAGATGCCCGTGGAGGACAGCTGATGGCCAGTGTGGCTTTGAGCCTATTCTGCGATTACCAGGCAGCTTCCCAAGGAGCCTCCATGGTCAGGCTAGAGTTGGTGGTCTGCTAAGAGCTTCCTGTGTTGACAGCCAGCATGCTGCCTGCTGAGCAGAGATTGCAAAATGAAGGATGTCCTTGTCATTCAGCCAGTGCTAATAACACCAGCACTTATTATCTACTCAGTAAATGGTAAATGCTAATAAAGCAATCTGGACACTAATCCTCGGCCTTCATTGGGTATGGAATTCAGTAGTGGCATGCCCATTTTAGTAGTGAGAAAGAGGGAACTGAGGCACAGAAAGGTTGGGTAACTCGTCTGAGGTCACATGATTAGTGAGCAGATGATAGCTTAGGATTCAGTTTGACCTGGCCCTCTGACTCTCTTGGTCAGCTGGTCTCTGGTGTCTGCTGGAGTCTTCTGAGAACAGCACCAACAGGTGCTTCAGCGACCCTGACAACAGTCTAGTGGGAAGCCAGCCTCTTCATGAGGCAGGAGATGTCAAAGAGATGGCAGATGGGCTTCATCCCTGCGGTCTACCTTCAGTAACGGATGACATTTCCTTGTGCCTTTTCAGGAGACTGCCAAGAGCAATCGGGACTAAGAGTCTCTGTGGTCACCCAGATCCTCTGGGACCTGCTCAACCAGCTCCAGCCTACCCGTTCCGTCTTCTCTCTTCCGGCTTTTATCTTCCATCCTCTGTGAGGCTGGGAGGCCTGTGGGGGATGGTTTTGGCTTCTTTGTTGGCTATGGCAACAGGCACAAGTCTGAGTGCCAGGCTCTGTGTAGGGAAGTGCTGCCCTAGCCTCCTATGGGGAGCGGCAAGGGCTCTCTCTGCAAGATGGATAGAGAATAAGGGCTGGATGTGAGGCTGTATAGAGAGTTAGATGATCAATAAAGAGTTGCCAGGCATGGTGGCGCACACTTTCCATCCCAGCACTCTTGGGGAGGAGGCAGGTGAATCTCTGAGTTCGGGGCAGCCTGGTTCATAAATGAATTCCAGGACGGCCAGAGCTACACAGGGAAACCATGCGTCAAGGAGAGGGAGGGGTGTCAGGTGCCCTCTTCCCATTCATTCTCCCTGGACTCTAAGCTCTGAATGGAGGGCGGGATCCTGCCGCCTCGTTCACAACTTGATGATCAGGGCCTACAGCTTGATGATTGTGCTGGATGATCTTATGGCAACTTGACACAAGCTAAAGTCATCTGAGAGACGGGAACCTCCATTGAGAAAATGCCTCCGGAAGATCATAGACAAGCCCTTAGGCATTCCTTAATTAATGACTGATGGGAGAGAGCCCACTCCCGGGCTGGGGGTCCTGGGTTCTATAGGAAAGCAGGCTGAGCAAGCCATGGGAAGCAAGCCAGTAAGCAGCTCCCTCCATCGCCTCTGAATCAGCTCCTGCCTCCAGGTCCCTGCCCTGTGTGAGTTCCTGCCCTCCCTGCTTTCGGTGATGAACTGTTACATGGAAGTGTGAGTGAAATCAGCCCTTTCCTCCCCAAGTTGTCATAGTGTTTCATCACAGCAATGGCAACCCTAACTCAGGCAATGAAACATCCTCAGAGGGGACCACACACTGAGAGAATGATGTGGTACGAGTCTCCAACGTATGGATAAGGCCCCCAGTTTAGAGAATTAGGGAAATCAACACCAGTCTGAGGATACAGAAAAAACAAAACTCAGCAGTTAAAAGGCTGATGAGTTGCTGTATTAGTTTTTTTTTTTTTTTAAAGCTTTTATCAGTATTTATTTCTCCTGCGCACATTCCTCTTCTGGCTTTGGAACAATTTGTTCCTGTTCACTGGGGATCGTCTCTTTGTGGCAGGGGTAGCCTACGTCCAGGTTAATCCAGCAGTGAGCTCTATAAGACTGTCAGTGACTCTTAGGTGCTTTCTTCACTGCATGTATTCAATGACTGGAGAACCTGCATCTCCATTCTGCCCTTCAGTGTTACTCTGCATTTTTAAGCATGTGCAACAAGCATTCAGCGCTCTCTTTGGCCACCGACCCTGAGTCCAGCTCCACTGGTTAGCCTGGGCGCGCCCACCAACTTTACCATTGTATGGTTGGACCCATGCACTGTTTCTTTAAGGGGACGTCTTTCAGATACTTGGTGACTTTTCTGATATCATCCCCTTGATGGCCTGGGCAGTTTCCACTGGTGCTCCAAAAGTAAACAGGAAGATCTGAACCTCTTGATTTGCATGATTTTGCAGGGCTTTCTGGGTCAAGACCATAGCGAATCATCTTCCCAGGTCACCTTGGGCCATTTACAGGAAGAATGCTGTCTTCAGCTTCAGTTTTTTCTTTCTTTTCTTGTTGCTGTGATAAAATCTCTAACAAAAGCAGCTGATGGGAGTAAGGAGGTTTTATTTGGGTTCGTGGTTTGAAGGTACAGACCACAGCGTCAGGGAAGGCAAGGCGGCAGGAGCGTGAGGCTGCTCCCTCACCTTGTACCTGCTGTCAGGTAGCAGAGAACCAATGTTTGTGTCCAGCCTCCTTTCTCTGCCTCTCCATTTCAGTCAATTCGGGACTTAAGCCCACCCACGAGTTAGTGCTGAGCCACTCAAGGTGAATCTTCCTTCTTCGGTCACGCCCACAGGGATTCTGAATGCAGTCAGTTGACAGTGATTAACCATCCCAGATGCCAAGAGTGAAAACTGCGTGGTGATAAGAAAGAGAAACCTGGAGTTGGTAGGGTTTTCCTGCCGCTGGGAAGGTAGGAAGGATGTGTGGGCTAGAGAGACTCACACTTAGTAGGGAGCACGGCCCGCCGTGTGTGTGCTTGGTGAGATGAGTTTGGAAATGGTAGAGGCCTGTCTGGAGGCTGTGACGGTGCGGTGTGTCATAGTCATCTGCCCACCCTACTCCTTTAGACTAGACTCCTGGGCCTCTCAAAGTTTCTATAGTTCCCAAAGCCTTTGAACTTCAAGTTCAGCAGCCTGGCTGGTCAGGCCACAGCTCGCCATCCCAGATGTGGCAGTTCTGGATTTTCTGTTGCGTGTCTGTTTTCATGTGAGAGAAGGGGTGTTTGTGAAGGCACACAAGGGATCTGAGATGCCATGCCCAGCGTGAAGCGGTGTCAGATACACTGGAGTGGAGCGCCCTACTTGCCGTTTCAGGCAGCACGGGTATGGCCCTCTACCCCCACTAGCAGTGGGTCAGGCTGGGGGAGAGCAGAAGGCAGGTTTCAGAAACAGAAATTCCCACATCAGCAGATTCCTGAGAGATGCTGGAATGAGCACTGACATTCACGTGCTTGGGATGAGAGAACAAAGCCACAGGCCCAGAAAGGCCAGGCTCACAAGACACCTGACTCTATGTCTGCCCTTGCCTCCCAACTCATTAGAAGACCTGACCATCTGAGGCTGGCACTGTCACATGGGAGACAAGGAACCTGGCAATGACCCAAAAAAGTACACTTGACTCCAGAGGTAGATTCAGTGTCAAGTGGCCGCAGACTAGTGGCCAAGCCTCTGAAACTATAAAGTTGCTTGTGTAAAGCCCAAACACGAAAATTTCCAGCTCTATGGTGTTGATATGTGGCCGTGTGGAGATAAAACACATGTGGTAGGATTGGAGGTCCTGATGCTGACACTGTAGGGCCGGGAGACACACCCTGCGGAGCAGCTGTGCCTGACCAGCTCCTAGGTGCCAGCTCTGGGTTGATGTCACCACCTTTGAGAACCAGCCTAGAAAACAAGGCTGCAAAACCTATAAGGACAGGAAGGTGATGACAGTGCTGGCCGGACTCTTGTGGGATTGATGGGGCGTCCCCGAGGCAGCGGGTGTGACTCATAGATTCTACCCAGTCGGGCCTTCCTTGACTACCTAGGGTTCCCTCTTCCTCTCTGGATCCTATTTCCCCAGTCTGCCCTGACTCCAGCCTTCCCTTCGGATGCTGAGGGCTGGGAATCTCATTAGGACAGTAGCTCTCAAGCTTGGATGTATTGAGGTGAGGCCCCGGAGCCTGCATTTTTCTCAGGCTCTATGCAATCTTTGTTTTGAGAGTCCCTATGTGAGGTTTAGATCTTTGTCTTTTGTCTAATCCATGCAGAATGTCAGAGCTAGGGGCTGGAGGGCTGACTCAGCAGTTAAGAGTGAATACTGATCTGGTGGAGGATTTGAGTTCGGTTCCCAGCACAGGCATTGGGTGGTTCAGGCTCAACTGTAGTTCCCGCCTCGAGAGGTCAGGGCACCTTTCATTCACACGCATCCCCACCCAGATACGGACATACAAACACACAGTTAAAAATAAATCTTAAAAAGAACACAGTCTCTGAAGTCAATCAAGCTTAGACCTGTGCGCCCACCAGGGGCTCTGGGGCCTCTGCTGGCTAGCCACTGTTGTGTGACTCTGTGGTTGCTGGAGTGTGGGCTCTTAGCATCTGCCCCTCTGTAGAAGTTGGTTTCCATCACAGAATTTTATCCTTCAGGCCTTTCACTTGCCGTTCATCTCCCTCAGCCCTTGAGGCTCTGTGGAGTTTCCTTCCTTAGCCAGGCCTGCTTGCCTCCCACACAGGCCGTTCACTTTTGTGTCTCTGAAGCCCCAGCCTCCACATCCAGATTCCACTGCCCTGAACTTTACCTTGTGTCTCTCTGTGTGGCCATGGCACCTTAGCTGGAGGGTTCCTCATACCTATGAACCCAACCACAAGGAAGGCCCCGGGGACCAGGACGACAACGGCCCGTGGGAAAGGTTTGCTTCTGGCTGGAAAGTACATAGGAAGCCATTATTTCACAAAGGGAAAGGCAGCAAAGGAACTGGATCAATATTTGTTGAAAAACAGGAACACAAAAGATACCCACTGTAATGCAGACTCAACAGCGCTCCTTAAGAAAAAGCCCCGTGAGAGCCATGCAGGTATGTGTGGAGAGCTCTTGATCCTTTGACCCAAAGTGGGGTCACTAGAACCCTAAAGAAGGAAATTTCTAGGTAGGATACTTCCAGTATGCTCCATGGCAGCTATTACCCCAGCTAACAAGAGCTGTACATCCAAGAAGAGTCCTGGAAACTGTCTATTTTGGAAGCACTGGGTGAGTCAATAAAAGCCAGTCCTGTCCCAGGGAATGTCTCTGAGGCTAGAGCGGAAGGAGGCAATGGCCTTAGTTTGAGTTAGTTAGGGGTACAGTAGAGTGGAGATGGCCTTCTTTAAGGCCAGACACAGGGAAGAAGCGTGAACAATACATTAGGGAAGGACATATCACAGTTTCCAAAACTCCCTGATGATGGCTGCCCTGGCCCAAGAACCCCACCACCTTTACCAACAGCCATCCAGCATGAAGCCCCTTTGGCTCCCAAATGGTCAGAGAACTAATGGCTGGAGGACCTCTCTTTACCCCACCTTGACTACCTTCTGTGGACACAGTGTGACCACAAGTTAGGCCTGTCTGTCCGAGCAGCCCTCACCCATTCCCACCCCTCGGAAACTTTGCCTTTCTTTGTACCCATCTGTCCGACCACCTACTGAGCCAGACCCTCCCCTAGAAAGTTCTCATGTCCACTCTCTGGGCAATGCCAGCATCCTAGGCATACTCCATCCCATGTTGGCAGACAGCCTCCAAGCTTTCCAAAGTGGACATACATTGGGGAAGGTTGGTACCATCAGGGGTGGAGGTAGTGCCTTGTCTAGGAGTCTGCAGTAGGAAGGTCTACCTCTTGCTGATGAAGAAAAGATGCCTCCTCAAACAGGAATGGACAGGACCAGTTGATGGCTTAGCTCTCATCCACGGCAATGCTGACCACAGAGGGTCACATTTGTCTAGTAATAGCCATGTTTCCTGTTCCCCTGGCCTCCTGACTCAGGAAGTCTGGTATATCATCGTCTCACGTCACCCTCTATGGCTCCCTAAGCCTCAGCATCCTGGAAGGTAGTAGTGACACTAACATGCCACAAAGACAGCTACAGAAGATGCTGTTGCTGAATCCTCGTGCAAGCAGGTGACTCACCATGGGGCTGTCTGTGAGTTACCAGGATACAGGTCGAGCAGCCCACGCAGGGCTACTGGGGTGATCCAGCTCCCCAGGACTGATTGATGATGGTCCTGGTTTCAAGGTTTTTATAAAGTAGCTCTAGCAAATGATTATGCTAGAAAAACTGAGGCTATGTTCAGCCTGTGTCCCCCTCCTGAGAAGGCATCCTGAAGGCAACAAATAAGGCAGGGAAAGGCCGCAAACACTTTCTTGTGGTCCCTAAAATCTGGGATTCTGGCATGAGTCTGAGGTCAAGAGTGGGACTCACTCACTTTCCTTTGCCTACCAACTTCCCAGTTACTGGGAGTCCAATGGGCACCCAATGTGTTTAGTAGTCATGAGGGGAGGGGGATGTCCTTGGAGTTCCAGTGTCACAGAGATCTTCTGGGAAGGTGTTAGACTGTAATTTCTGAGTATTAGCCCTTTAAGAGATCAGCAAATTCCTAGCTCAGCCAAGGAGCAGGCCAGGCTTGGGAGGACCCAGCAAGAGAGATATGCAAAAAACACTAGGTGGGATTATACCATTTCCAGTAACTGGAATTTTCTCGGTGAGTGGAATTTGCAGGCAAAGTCTCCTAGCAGGATTAATTTCCCATCATTTTGCTGACAGCCAGAGGGGTGAGAGGTGTGTGTGGTATGTGGTGTGGGGTGGTGTGTGTGTGTGTGTGTGTGTGTGTGTGTGTGTGTGTGAGAGAGAGAGAGAGAGAGAGAGACAGACAGAGAGACAGAGAGAGAGAGAGAGAAAGAAAGAGAGAGAGAGAGAGGGAGAGAGAGCCTTCATGTGCACACATGCACACACAGTGAGACCCTCTATACCCAAAGTTAGGGCAATGAACAGAGGCACTGAGTAGCGCCCTCCCCAGTCTCCTGGGGATAGTGCCCACTTCTCAGCACCTAGAAAGAGAGGTGCTAGGAGAGTCTAGAGCTCCAAGTACCAGGGGACCTAAAGGTGGAACCTTTTGGAAACCCAACCCCTATCTATCTAGTGCCCACCAAAACTCTCTTCCTACAATGAGGCAGAGGCAGTACCTGGTCTGGCCTCTCCAGGCTGCACCTCACCAGGCTTTCTCTGCCCCAGGCTTCCGGCCACACTCACATACCTCTGCTGAGGATGTTTGAGCAGGACCTTGAATTCTACTTCTGTTTCCACAGGATCCTTTGCAGGTGCTAGACTCCCACCTTCTAGAATAATCTTCCAGCTCCTTTGGTTTGCTAACGCCCACTTCCCTGGGCTCTCCCTGATCAAGTCAAGTCCTGTGTCACACACACCTCACGCTCTTGTTCTATGAAGTATTTCTTTTTTTTTCTTTTCTTTCTTTCTTTCTTTTTTTTTTTTTTGGTTTTTGAGACAGGGTTTCTCTGTGGTTTTGGAACCTGTCCTGGAACTAGCTCTTGTAGACCAGGCTGGCCTTGAACGTACAGAGATCTGCCTGCCTCTGCCTCCCAAGTGCTGGGATTAAAGGTGTGCACCACCACCGCCTGGCTATGAAGTATTTTTTAAAGTGTCAGTTTGTTTATGGCTTCCCAGCTAACATCTGCTTCCTGAGTGAAATGCACAATTTCATGATCTATCAAGATGTTATTTACAGTAAAGCTCGCCAATTTTTGCATGGCCTCTTACAGGCAAAAATCTCAGCTCCTTTGCAGGCAGACATGGAAGGATCAGAAGTTCAAGGCCTGACTGAGCTACAAAGTGAGTTCAAGGCATTCTGGGAAACTTAATGAGACCTTGTCTCAAAAGGAAAAATAAAAAGAGGGCTGGGGATGTAGATCAATATTTTGCCTGGCATGCAGGAGGCACTGGGTTCAGTTCCCCAGAACTGAAAATTAAATATATTAATGTTGCACATTTTTTTTGATGGGTCTCATATGGCTCTGACTGGCTTTGGAACCAGTATATAGCCTAGAATAACCTTGAACTTTGAATCCTCCTGCCTCTGCTTTCACAGTGCTGGCATTATAGGTATGCACTTCCACATCCAGTTTTATGTGGGCCTGGGAATCAAACACAGGCCTTTGTGTCATGCTAAGCAAGCATTCTGCCTACTGAGCTACGTACCCAGCCGATGACTTGTCATCTTTAAAAAGTGTACATTTCAGCCTGGACACACGCTGACAGTCATGTAATGGCCATCACAGTCAAGATATGGATCATATTCACCACCTCGAGAAGTTCCTGACATTCTTCACAAAGTGGGCTTCTTACCTCCTTGTGTCACTCTGTGTGGCTTCATTGCTGTCCCCAGCACTTCCCAGCACCATGGAGGAGGGATTGCTGCCTTCAGGCACCCAGAGTTCCAGTGACTAGTCCTTGCTGAATTACTGGAGTGTCCCCAGGGAGTAGGATGCTCATTTCAAAGGAGGATGTAGGCAACCCTTCTCCAACTCTTTGCAGTCTTAAACTGTGTCAGCAGACATCCGCCAGAGTTCCACTTCCTGCCACCCCTTTCCACGTTCCTTCTTTGTCTCACAGTGTCCTTCCTTCTCTCGACCTGTCCTTTCTAGGGCAGCATGGTAGCAAGTGTGAGGTGCTAAGGACATTCTCAGTCACGCAGCAGGGCCTGGAAAGGTGAGGTGCAGGGAACTGTTGGCACTTTGGGCCCTTTATCTATGAGTGGCAAGCCTCTGGTGTGCCAGAGTCAGGGGAAAGATGGGCAGGAGCCATCCTTGCTCATTGTTGGTCAAGAGAGGCTGGTTGGCAACCCCACCCTCAAAGGACAATGGTCCATGAGAACTGACTGCTGAGAACAAAGCTTAGAAAATGGGCAGAGGACGTGGGGCAAGCCTAGGATGGGCCAAAGGCATCTGATGGATACCTGGTCCAAGAGCAGCAATGGACTTGCAGTACAGTGTGGAAGTTGGAAGCTAGCTGCTTGGCAGACTGTTCCTTCGCATCCCCTCTGATGTACTTGCCTGAGCCCCTGGTGAAGCTGGAGGCTGTGGTGATATTTTATTTGTGTTTTAACAAATGAAGCTTGCCTGAAGATCAGAGTGCAGAGCTAAGTCACTAGAGGCCAGGTAGTGGTGGCACACACCTTTAATCCCAGGACTCGGGAGACAGAGGCAGACAGGTCTCTGTTTGTCCAAGGCCACCCTAGGCTACACAATATTGATCCAATCTAAAACAAACAGAGCTCACACAAAGGTGATCACAGCAGTTGGATCACATGTCTTTAAACCCAGCACCAGGGAGGTGGAGACAGGAGTGATATGGCTGGGCAGAGAGAGAAATCTAAGGTGGGAGGAGACAGGAGCTCAGTGCAGTCTGAGGCAGGTCTGAAGCAGTCAGTCTGAGGATGCAGTCTGAAGATGCAGTCTGAGGACAGGATTGCTTCTTTGGTCTGAGCTTTGGTAGAGGTAAGAACTCTAGTGGCTGGCTGCCCTGCTTCTCTGATCTCTCAGCTTTCACTTCCTGATAGCTGAGTTTTTATTATTAAGAACAATTAGAATTTGTGTTACAGGAGCCTGTGTGTAGGGGAGGGGAAGGATGTGCTTTGGGTTGCTCCCCCAAATCCTGCTGATGGCTTGTCAGGTGGGATAAGCCTAATGCTTTACTGAAATTCTTCAAATTTATTTGGAGCTTTGTCACGTGGTCATGCTGTGATTTGAAACAATGACTAGCTCTGTCTCCATCCCACCTCCATGACAGAGTTGTGGGCAGGGCTAGGGCGTTGTGCTCTTGTCTTCCTTATTTCAGAGACAGCAAGCAGGTTATGAGGAAGTCATGGGTTGTGGATAAAGGCAAGGAATTGTCAAGGGTGAAGTGACTAGGAGCTATGTCCCTAACCGCTGCTCAGCATGGCCACTGTCCCCAGGGTGCTGAGCTAGGCCTACAGTTCTGCAGCTCCCGGACCTTTTCCTCACTCAGTGCACCCTGCACTGTGGCAGTTTGGTGATGGCTGGGTGAACTGGGCCTCGGCTGAAGGTGGATTAGGAAAATGGGCTGCTGTTCTGGGCTGGGACCATTTTGCCCTCCCTACTGCGCTGAGCAGAGACCAGGGATCCTGGAGGTTGGCTCTTCCCTCCTGGGACTAGGAGGTCACCGGAGCTGACTCACTGAGGATATCCTTGAGATTAAGGAACTGAGACCCAGGTTACCTGGTTGTGGTTGAGGCAGTTGGCTCTCTTGGCCAGTCACTAATCCTAGTGAAATACTTGGTATTTCCAGTCATTCCGGCTGGAATTAAACTTAAATCAGTCCAGAAGAGCACAACCAGGAGAATGTGAGCAAGCCCACTCATGGGACCAGGCATCCGGCCTGCTCTAGCTTCTGAGATGCTGGCCTGCCTCTCAGGAGTTGTGGGCAGAGCCACAGGAGACGGGAGTTTCCTCTTAGCTATCTGGACCTTTCCTGCCTATGACTAGGCCAGATCACATGTGGCTCAGCAACAGCCAGGTCCAGAGGTCTGGAATGGAGCTTTTTTCTGTTGTTAAGTTCCTCTGCCGGGGTGACCACACTCAACCCAGTTTGCCCGAATCTGACTCTGCCACCTGCTGAGTGGCTACTAGCCAAACGCCCCTCTGTACCTAGGTTTCCTCTTTTGGAACACAAGGACCTTGTATATAAGCACCTTGCTGGGTGTTGTATCAAATGGGGTTGTATACACAGAGATCTTAAAATCCACGTGTGGTGGTGTGTTGTAAGCACTATGTGTCAGCTGTTGGCACTCCTCATTTGGGGTCACTCTTTCAGCTGGTCCTCCACAGTAAGTGAACAAGACCCTGCTTTTGCAGGACACCTAGCTCCCAGGGGAGGAATTAGATAAATGGACAGCAATACACATCCCACAAGCTACATCCTAGTCCAACAGCTGCACATAAGGGCTATGTGACTATGCATTCGCACATATGCACGTGTACATATATACACAGGTTTATGTTCATATACATATGTTTGCATATGTATACACATGTGTACATTTTACATGTTTCTTTATATGCATCTGTATAAGTACATACGTGCAGTTTATGTATATGCATGATATATGTTCACATGTGTATGAACGTGTGTTCATGAACATTTCTACATACACATATATGCTTACAGGTATGTGTATATGTGTAGGACTGTGCATATACACAACGTGTTTATGTGAATGGGGATGTGTGAAAGTAAATGTGTGTGTATCTGGGGGAGGGCACAAAGAACCATCCAGTTAGGGTTCTGGGTGGGATCCATGTGCACGGGCAGTGGGAGAGACCCAGATCAAGAAAAGGGGACTGGACGAGGAGGGAGACATGCTTGACCATGAGCTGCAGCAGGACTCAGATGGGAGGATTTAAAACATGAAAAGAAAGTCAATGACCACATGGTGGACACAGGGCGGTAAGTTCTGGGGCTTGCACTAGAGTCGAGGAGAGTAAAATCCAGAGAGAGTGAAGAATTTGCTTCAAGGCGCAGGGGCCGAATGAACCAGGACTGAAGTGTGGGTCTCTCTGAGCTCAGTCTGGCCTCCAGTATGTGAGCTGCCTCTGGGGAGAAAGAGATGTGATGCAGAGTTCAGTCTGTGGTCCTCACTCTACCAAGCTCCATGTACAGGAAGGGTGCCAGTCCTCATGGCAGGGAAGCTACCAGCGTCAGGGGAGAGCGCTTAGTGTCAGGCACTGAAGAGCGTTTCCCCTAGTTCTGGGGTAGAGAAGTCACTGAGCGGAGCCTCGGTTGCGGGGAAGTATTTACATTTCAGTTCTGTTCTACGTCATGAGTACATTGTCACCTTTCTCATCATTGATTTCACATTTGCCAATCAGCTGTCCAGGCCAGGATCCCACCTCTTAGGAAAGGGCAGGGTAGCACTGGGGCTAAGAGTTAGCATTCTGATGCCAGCCCCGCCCCTGAGTGTGGTACTGGGTGAGCCACTCAGCCTCTTGGTCTCAGTTTTCTCATTTGTGAAATGGGTAACAAAGGTCACTTCATAGAGTTGCTATGAATAATAACCCGAGAAAGACACCTAACTCAAAGGGAGGGGCTAATAAAGCATTGTTCCTATGGGTATGACTATCACTTCCTGAATCTGCTGTGAGAACGAAGTGAGCTCACTCAGCTGAGACCTCTCAACTGCCGGAGGGAGGAGCTTCGAAGAAGGAGCCCGAATACATTCCTGTTGGCAAATATTCAAGTCCGCTTTCCCTGTGCATGTAACACATCTGCACTCTATTAACCTTGGCCTGGACCACACGGCAGGCTTCAAGTCCATGGATAGGAAAGGACAAGGTGTATACTTGGTCTCAGCAGAAGGTGTAACACAGGCATGCTTGCATCTCTCCCTCCGTGAGAATGGCCTGCTCCAGGTGGTGGTGGCTCCTGCAGCCTGGGTCACAGGAAGAGAAGGCATCATGGGGTAGAGCCACAAGAACCATCCCTGGCAGCCTCCAACATGGGTGTCCATGGGAAATGTGCTTATTGTTATGAGCCACTGAGGTTTGGCGTTGCTGGCTGCCACTGTGAGACCGACATGCGTGGAGAATATGATGAAGAAGGGTCTCACAAAGGGAACGTCTCTTGGCCTTCTGGAGAGAAGTACAAATTTGTGGCCGTTGTAGTCAAAGAGAAGGCTGGAGTAGACAACACACACACACATTTACGCATGGGCACACACAGACCCATGCACACCACACACACATACACACACACACACACACAAATGCTTGTACACACACACATGCACACACACATACAGAGCAAGATAGCCCTTCATGTTGCCTGTGCTTTCTTTCAATAAGCTGCTGCATTTCTATAATACTTAGTAGGACCCTGGAGAGAGCTGCTTGCCCTACAGAGTCTCTTTACCGGCTTCCTATCCCAAGGGTTCCTCCTTTGCTCCTGGCCTGGATTCCTGGGTTGTCACATTGAGCAACACCAACCTTTGCATTGGTCCTGATCTGTGTGCTTTTCCTGTACCGCTGCGTTGTGAATGAGGAAGCAGGTCAACACCAGCGCCCACAGTAAACCAAGGGAAACAGTCCGGCCTCCGGTTGGCTACACTTCCCTTCCCATGGGGCTGCTCTCCAGAGCCAGGTCCATAAACTCAGGAAGCAAATGCCTTGTCACCATAACCTGCCCAACTTAGAGAGGTTTGCCTAAGAGGAGGCCTGATAAGCAAGGGCCGAGGGTGTTGTTATCCCTGGGGCCAAGGAGTCCTTAAAAGTGTTCCAAGAGGGCCTGGCAAACACCAGCATCCTGCTCTCTGGAAGGGAGTCGGTGGAGGGATTCCGCCCTCACTGGGCAGAGCAAGTTTCCACCGGGAGTGATTTCTAGCCAGCAAGGAAAGCAAACATCTGGTTGCGCGGCTCCCTTCTCCTCGCCAGGCAGCCTCCTCAGGGATTCCAGGCATTTCTTCCACCTCGTCTCCACTTTCTTTCCATACCATCTTGGCTTTGGCATCCTTTAGCTCTCCTCCCATCCAGGAAGCCATTCACAACCTCACTCCTGGCCTAAAAAGAAGTTTTCCTGTGGTGTTCTGTGGTCGCAATCCTGTAATTTACCACCCCATGCTTGCAGGCTTTCCTTGCGCTGAAGACTTCTGGGCACATCTTGGTCCGGTGTGGTTGCTCTGAGTGTCTCTCACAGTCCTTGGAGAAGGGACCTCCAGAGCCAGCAATACCTAACCATCACCAGGTCCCAGCAATGTGAGCTCTGTCTCTGTGCCCCCCATGGACCTGAGGTACGTTCAGCAGCTACGGGGGCTGCAGACTGTCTTAGGAGCATGGGGAAGCTCAGGCTGCCTCAACTGGACCAAGATGAATGACATCTTGGTTCCTTGTCAATCAGCCTCCAAGGACTTTTGCCCCCCCCCAGATGTCAGAACCCTCCATTGCTTGTTGTCCCATTGTTTTCATCCTTCTTGTGCATTTTTTCTTGCTTGCTGCTTTAGAATTGGTCCCATCAATCCCTCCACGCTCTTCCCTGTTTCATTTCTCCTTGCTTGTGACATCCAGAGCTCTGTGGTATCATTTCCCATGATCTCTCATGGGTTTCTCAGCTCTAGCCTACTTTTAACTATTGCTCAACCATGACTCCTTGTCAGAGTCACCTCCAGGCAGAACCCTATTTCCTCTACCTGCCACTCAAGCACCTGTGCGGCCATTCCAAAATTCCTCCTTAATGTCCACCAGTCAGCTCCTCCTTCGGAGTTCCCAAGGTCCCTGCCAAATGGCATCCTTGCATATGGTTTGACCCGCTCTGTTTTCCAGATGTCATTTCTACACAATTCCTCCATAGACTGTGAGTCATCCACAAAAGAAACCAATGAACAGTGTTCTCTCGCTGTGGTCCAGCCTCTGCAGACACAGAAAACAAGGAGGCGGGAGTGCCGAGTCTGGAGGAGAATGCAGTCCGGAAGCCAGGGCCACCTCAAGGGCAGCAGCACCATTTGTGATATCAGATCACGGCAGGCCTTTGTTCAACCCCCGCTCCCAGCCTTTCTGTCTATCAGGATCCTAGCAGGGCTCTGTGGCTTGCAAATGCCAGCATCCTTCAGGTCGCCAGCTTCTCTAACCTCTCGTTACATTTCTTCCAGTCCATCCAATGCTATCACTCTAACTTTCAGCTTCTCAAAGATCCCAGTCTCTGTCTCTTCATTCATTCAGTCAACGAGACTCATAGAGTAGGAACTGGGCTCTTCCTTTCCAAAGCGCTGAAACAGTGCTTCATTGGTGGAGGCATTTGGTCAAGGTCACGTGGCTTTGACTGAACCTGAAAACCCATTGTGTGTCTATGTGTGTGTGTGTGTGTGTGTGTGTGTGTATGTATGTATGTATGTGTGTATGCATGTCTCTCTGAGTGTGTATGTTTGTATATGTGTGTGCATGTCTGTGTATATGTGTGTCTGTCTATGTCTGTGTGTGTGTGTGTGTGTGTGTGTGTGTGTGTGTGAGAGAGAGAGAGAGAGAGAGAGAGAGAGAGAGAGAGAGAGAGAGAGAACAGGTGCACACATTCCCCACACCATCCTTGGGTGTCATTCTTTGCCTTCACCTTAATTAAGAGGATTTTTTGTTGCTCATTGCTATGGAGACCAAACTAGCTAGCCCACTGCTTCGGGGGAGTCTCCTGCCACAGCTTCCCACATCACTGTAGAAGCACTAGGATTATAGGCATGCTACCACCCCTGGTTTCACAAGGGTTCTGAGGATTCAAACTCAGGACCTCACTGTGCTTTCTAGGGAGGCAGGAGGATGGCAAGAGTCTGGGGCCAAGTTGAACCTGGAACATAAGCAATGCCATACGGTAGCCACACCAGCAAGGAAAGGAGGACTTCCTCTCCAATAACCCTGGATCCCTGGCTAGTTCTGCCATTCCCTAGCTTGCTGACTGTGATGGCGTGAGTAAGAATGGCACCCACAGGCTCATTTATTTGAATGCTTGGTCATTAGGGAATGGCGCTGCTTGAGAGGGATTAGGAGGTATGTTCTTGCTGTAGGATGTGTGTCCCTGGGGGTGGGCTACGGGGTTTCTTCTGCCGCCTGTGGACCCGGATCTAGAACTCTCAGCTACTTCTCTAGCACCAAGTCTGCCTGCTGCCACCCTGCTTCCTGCTGCCACCCTGCTTCCTGCTGCCGTGATGAGAATGCACGGAACCTCTGAAACTGTAAGCCAGCCCCAATTAAATATATTTTATAAGAGTTGCTGACTTACCTTGGCATACTACTTAAGGCCTCTTTATTTCAGTTTCCTTGCTACTATATGGGATTAACTTGTCCTGATGGTTCTCTGAAACAAGGCAGGTAGAAGGGACAACTTAGTGCTCAGAAAACAGTCTTCAGGTGCCTATTAACAGCTCCTTTGCAACCAGTATTATTAGTAAAATGCTAATGTTAAACAAATTGGAAACTAGAACTCAATTATGGAACAATGGTTCTGGGACTATGAGCTTGGTCTTTGAATACCTGGCCTATGTCTGGGCTTTTATGACATTTGCTAACTTTCTGGCAGGGTCTGAGGCAGTTGAAGCCTACCTTTCCTGCCAGTGTGGCTGGAGGACTGGGACAGACCAAGCCTTTGCAAGCTGAGGTGATAGAACTGGTGTGAGCTAATGGTTCCTGTTGCTGGAAGCCCTGAACCAGGGGGAGAGGCAGCGGCCGATGCCACTGCTCAGCACGGCCTCATGTTTGGCTGGAGATTCTAGCCATCATGGTGAGACACCCACAGGCAAGCAGGACATTGAATCCCCTGATGGTGGCAGCCACTGCAGGAGACAGTCTTCAGTCTCACACACAGACAGCATGTCTCATGCCTCTGCCAGGAATCTCTGTGTTGTGGTGAGCTTTAGAATGTGGGCTCATCTCTCTGTGGGTACCAGGTCATCATTACATTGGACTTGTATGACGCCAGAACTTGGAAAGGCAATCGTCAGTTCTGACTCATGGGGAGCCAGGAATGAGCCCAGACTCTGCTGCTTCTGAACAGTAGGATCCTAAGCTGTTCCTGAATTGCTCTGGGCATTCAAACACTTGGAAAACCGTGAGACTTCTCACTAAGTTCTTAGTTTGGAAGTTGAGTAGATGCTAACTTGTTCTTTAAACTCATGAAATGTTGTCACCTATCTTGCTTATCTTTCACTCTCCCCGTAAAGCTGGGAGACTGGTAAGGTGGTGAGGATCTTTATGGAGGGAGCCACGCACAGAGGTGAAAGGGAGAGCAAGGCTGCCTTCAGCAGATCACCATTGTTGAGTAAGAGAGTTTGACCCAAAGTAGTCTCTCTACACAGTAAGCTGTACTCTAGCCTGCTGGGTAAGCAAATTGTAATCTAAGCCCCCAGCCTATCTCTATAACCAAGCAACAGACTCTCAGCCAATCACAGGCTGCCAACAGATCAAACACTGTCCATACAAGGCCAATTCTAATCACAGTCAATTGGGTTATTTCCAGAAGCCACTCCCTCTTCTCTGATTATAAATGAAACCTACCTGGTCTTGTGGTGGGGCAGTCAGTGCTCGGCTGGAAAGCTGCCTTCTTCCGGAACCCCTTTCTTACTCAAGTAGGCTTCATCAAGTCTGCTTTCGATTTTCTTTCATCAGTATTGTGGCAGCTAAATGGTACATACCCCTGCCAGGAGCTCCAGCAATCTCTAGCTGCTGCGGATTCTCATTTAGGATGGCTGAGGTGAGACACAAGTTAACAGACCTGGGGCACCTTCCAGAGCCCGTTCTAGACTGGCAGGAGTGCTCGCCCAGGCCGGGCCTTCAGGACTGAGAGGAATAGAACAGATTACTGGCGCCCACAGTCGATATTCTCACAGAAGAGACCTGGTGTCTTGGCCTCAGCACTAAGCTCGCCTCAACAGAAACGGAAGGGAGTGTGCTCCCGAGGCCCTGGCGTGTCTAGAGGGGCCTCTCTCTGCCCATGTGAAAGTGTACTTCTCCCATTGAGGCAAGCACTGGAACCTGCATGGCCTGGCCTTGAATCCTGATTTCCGGGTTTCTCACCCTGGGACTCTGGTTTATTCCTCCTTTCCACATGAAACCATTGATCTGGTTCCCAGGAAATAGGCCTTGGTATTCCTTCCAGCACACGGTGAGTGCTTGGTGATGCCCAGGATATAGGCCTTGGTATTCTTTCCAGGGCACGGTGAGTGCTTGGTGATTCCCAGGAAATAGGCCTTGGTATTCTTTCCAGGGCATGGTGAGTGCTTGGTGATTACCAGTTACTGTTGAGAATGCCATGCACAACTCCTTACATCACCCCAGTTTACGGCCGGATGAAAGAAATAGGGGCAAGGATGAGTGTATGGGCAAGGAAAACCCAATCCTAGATTCAGGTTATCACATCCATGGGAGCAGGCCAGATGAAAGGACATTCCATCTTCTTCGGCCGACTCGTACCCTCTGGCTGGTATTGCCATGAGCCTCCTTTGACACAGTGGCCACTAAGAAGCCAGCACTGACCTCCTGGAAGTGAATGTACTGAAGAGCAAGACCAGGGTGTTGGGATGGGCCCAGGCTGCCGCTCTGACGCTCACAGTAATGCTTCTCTATGATGCCAGGTAATTCTGGAATCTGTCAACGCAGTGGCAAGAGATGCATGCCAGGCCAGGCTGGGCGGTCTGTAACCATACGAGTGGGTGTCCGCGGAGCTGTCCCCTCTGCTGTTCACTGTCCTGGCGTCAGGAAAATGCAACTAATGTTCTTGATTCTGGAAACTACGTCCTCATCTTGGATCTTCTCCATTACCACCAATCCCCTGGGCTTGGATGACTGCCCTGCGGAATTAGCTTGGTGTGAAACAAATAAAACTGTATTTTATTTTGGATCCCTGGGCAGCAAGAGAGGTCCTAACTGCCCCCTAGGCTGCTCAGCTGGAAGTGGAACCAAGTGTCACTTCAGGGAGCCATAAAGTTTAATCCTTCACCTGGGCATACAGACCGTAGAAGGGTCAGATCCAAAGGGTAAAGGCTCTCCTGTAGGAAACACCGAAGCCCAAGCTCAGGACAGAAGCAACTTGCTCAGGCTCACACAATGAAGCAGACAGAGAACCAAGACAGCACTCATCCCTGGAGCTCATTCCTCAGATCCATCCTCCAGGTGGTTTCGAGGTGATGCAGCTCTTGAACTTTCCTTTTCGTCTGTCTTCTTTCTTTCTTTTTCTCTTCTGGGTTTCTCTGGGTAGCCCTGGTTGTCCTGGAACTTGCTCTGTAGACCAGGCTGGCCTGGAAATCAGAGATTCACCTGCCTCTGCCTCCCCAATGCTGGGATTAAAGGTGTGCAGCACCACACCCATTCTCTTGGATGTTTTCAAAAGCTTTAGTGTCAGGGAGGAAGAAACTGGGTGCCCCTAACTTCCAGCTGTTAGAAACACCTATTCCAAAGGGATGTCAGATAACATGATCATCTTCACTGTTATTAAAGATGGCTGCTTTAGCAGATCTGAAGGTAACTCTAATCTTTGAAGATTAATTCTGTTCAGTGGGGTCTGGGAGTTACTCAGCACGAAGCAGCCATCTTCCAACATTAACCAACATTAACATTAATCTTTCAACTTCCAGCATTAACTGGTCAGACAGTCGACTTGCCCTGTCTCTCAGAAGCCTAGATATATGGATGCATAGGAGATCCTGTTTCTCCCATGGCTGGGTGCTGCTTCCTAGAGTAACACCCCAAAGTCTAGAAGCCGATGGTTTGAGAGCTTGTGTACAGTTTTCTCATGCGCAAGCTGTGCAGCTGTGAATCAATGTGGGGGACAGACTTCCTGCTGACATCTGCTTGGGAATCCCGAAAGGTAGATGCAACCGCCAGGCTTACTGGGCACAGGAACTCATCCATGAAGAGAAGGAAGTGAGGTTTGAGCATGCCTGAGATGAGCGCTTGAGGGCTGACTTGTTATCAGTAGATTCTGAATGGGACAGGACAAGTTAGCATTTCTCTGGGACATTACAACTAATGTTGCCTAATCTGGTGGCACCAGCCTGCAGTCCCAGTTTTCTGGGAGGCTGAGGCAAGAGGATTGCAAGCTGTCAGGATTAGGGAGAGGGATCAGCATTCATTCCTACAGAAGCATCTTTTGATGAGAACAGACGTCACCGACAGTCACCTCTTCATAGCAGCAGTCAGTAACCACAGTCAGGCAGCTAGTCGCTGCCATTCGTGGACAGAAGTGCCTTGGGTCCGTTACTTTTCACAGTGGTCCAAGAGGCACAGAGTAAGGCGCTTGCTGAAGGCAGTGCAGAAAACAAACAATGGAGCTAGACTATGGACCAGCCCTGCCTTGCTGGGTTCTCACATAGCCCTGGCTGGGCATGAACTCATTACATAGCCAAAGATGACCTTGAACTTCTGACCTTTTTACTGCCACCTTCCCAGTGTTAGAACCATAGGCCTGCATCACCATATCCACTTTAGTGCATTCCTGGGGATACAACCCACGTCTTCACCCACACCAGACAGCACTCTACCAGCTTAGCTTCATGCCAGCCCCAAGACCAGGACCTGTGGGTCGAAATCGGAGACCAGGAGTACTCATCTAAGTATAATTTCCCTGGGTTCCATGTAAGTACAGGATAGGAACCTCTGGGATCGGGACACAGAAAGGTGCTTTCTGAACATATATCCCCAGGTCCTCCAACGGTCTCAAAGGTTTTAGAGCCACGTCCTAAACAAAGGCAACAATTTAGTGTTCACACAGGAGAGCTCAGCACTGTTCTTTTTTTTCCTGTTCTTTATTTTTTCTTTATTGATATTTATTGAGCCCTACATTTTTTCTGCTTCCCTCCCTGCCTCTCCCCTCCCCCCTTTAACCCTCCCCCAATGTCTCCATGCTCCCAATTTACTCAGGAGATCTTGTCTTTTTATACTTTCCAATGTATATTAGGTCTATATAGTCTCTCTTAGTGTCCTCATTGTTGTCTAAGTTCTCTATGATTATGGTTTGTAGGCTGGCTTTCTTTAATTTATGTTTAAAAGTCACCTCTGAGTGAGTACATGTGACAACTGTCTTTCTGTGTCTGGGTTACCTCACTCAAAATAATGTTTTCTAGTTCCATCCATTTTCCTGCAAAGTTCAAGCTGT
>JAQHUG010000191.1:1582737-1636694 GCA_028555095.1 Dicrostonyx torquatus | reverse complement strand
CTCTCTCTCTCTCTCTCTCTCTCTCTCTCTCTCTCTCTCTCTCTCTCTCTGTCTCTGAAACTCTGGGAAATGCCTTGTGTATCTTGTCTTTTGAACTTTCAGGAACTGGAAAGTGTCTTCAGCTTCTTGCATTTTAGGAGGCTCACCCCTCTTAGGCAGGGATAGTTCAATTCTGAGGAAACGGCTGTGAGACCTCAATATCATGTTTGTTATCAAGGTCAAATAACAACTCCTGAGGAGCAGGCTAAGTGGAGACTTGAGTATAGAAAGTGTGATTGGTCTTATTGACTGTGTCCTTTGCTTTGCAGAAGCTTCTTAGTTTCAGAAGGTCCCATTTATTTATTGTTGCTCTCAGTGTCTGTGCTACTGGGGTTATATTTAGAAAATGGTCTCTTGTGCCCACGCATTAAAGGCTACTTCCCACTTTCTCTTCTATCAGGTTCAGTGTGGTCAGATTTATATTGAGGTCTTTAATCCATTTGGACTTGAGTTCTGTGCATGGATATATTTTCATTCCTCTACATGTTGACATCCAGTTATGCTAGCACCATTTTTGAAAATGCTTTCTTTTTTCCATTGTATAATTTTAGCTTCTCTTTCAAAATCAGGTATTCATAGATGTGTGGATTAATATCAGGGTCTTCAATTTGATTCCATTGGTCAACTTGTCTGTTTTTATGCCAATACCAAGCTGTTTTCATTACTGTAACTCTATAATAGAGCTTGATGTCAGGAATGGTGATGCCTCTGGAAGTTCCTTTATTGTATGGGATTGTTTTGGTTATCCTAGGTTTTTTTTTTTCCATATGAAGTTGATTGTTGTCCTTTCATGGTCTGTGAAGAATTATGTTGGGATTTTGATGAGGATTGCACTGAATCTGTAGATTGCTTGTGGCAGGATTACCATTTTTATTATGTTGATTCTACCTATCCAAGAGCATGGAAGATCTTTCCATTTTTTGGTATCTTCTTCAATTTCTTTCTTCAGAGACTTAAAGTTCTTGTCAAACAGGTCTTTCACTTCTTTGGTTAGTGTTACCCCAAGATATTTTATGTTTTTTGTGACTATTGTGAATGGTGATGTTTCTCTGATTTCTTTCTCAACTTCTTTATCATTTGTATATAGGAGGGCTACTGCTTTTTTTAGTTGATTTTGTGTCCTGCCACATTACTGAAGGTGTTATCATCTGTAGGAGTTCCCTGGTAGAGTTTTTGGAGTCATTTAAGTACACTATCATCTCATCTCCAAATAGTGAAAGTTTGACTTCTTCTTTTCCACTTTAAATCCCTTTGATCTACTTTTATTGTCTTATTGCTCAAGCCAGAATGTCAAGAACTATGTTGAATAGATATGGAGAGAGTGGACAGCTTTGTCTTGTTCCTAATTTAAGTGGAATTGCTTTGAGTTTCTCTCCATTTGATTTTATGTTGACTGTCAGCTTGCTGTATATTACTTTTATTATGTTTAGATATATTCCTTGTATCCCTGATCTCTCCAAGACCTTTATCATGAAGGGATGTTGGATTTTGTCAAATGCTTTTTCAGCATATAATGAGATGATCATTTGGTTTTTCTTTCAGTTTATTTATATGGTGGATTACATTGATAGATTTTCCTATGTTGAACCATTCCTGCATCTCTTGTATGAAGCTGACTTGATCATAATGCAGCCTACTGAATGGGAAAAGATCTTTACCAATCTCACATCAGACAGAGGACTGATCTCCAAAATATATAAAGAACTTAAGAAATTAGACATCAAAATTCCAAATAATCCATTTTAAAAGTGGGGTACAGAACTAAACAGAGAATTCTCAACAGAAGAATCTCAAATGGCTGAAAGACACTTAAGGAAATGTTCAACATCCTTAGCCATCAGAGATATACAAATCAAATCGACTCCGAGATACCATCTTACACCAGTCAGAATGATCAAGATCAAAAACACCAATGATAGTTTATGCTGGAGAGAATGTGGAAGAAGGAGACTACTCCTCCATTGCTGGTGGGAATGCAAACTTGTACAACCACTCTGGAAATCAGTATGGCAGTTTATTAGAAAATTGGGAACCAACCTACCTCAGGATTCAGCAATACTACACTTGGGCATATACCCAACGGATGCTCAATCATGCTATGAGGGCATTTGTTCATCTATGTTCATAGCAACATTATTTGTAATAGCCAGAACCTGGAAACAACCTAGATGCCCCCCAACCAAAGAATGGATAAAGAAAAATTTACCACAATGAAGTGGTAAAAAAAACAATGACATCTTGAAATTTGCATGCAAATGGATGGAACTAGAAAAAAAAACATCTTGAGTGAGGTAACCCAGACCCAGAAAGATGAACAAGGTAGTACTCACTCATAAGTGGATACTTGCTGTAAAGCAAAGGATAATGAGCCTATGGTCCACGACCCTAGAGAAGCTATGTAACAAGGTGAACCCTAAGAAAAACATATATAGATTCACCTGGAAAGGGGAAATAGACAAGATTTCCTGACAAAATTGAAAGCATGGGGGTGAGGGGAGAAGGGAGGGTAGAAGGGGAAGAGAAGGAGAGAAGGGAATGGGGGAGGAGAACTTGAGGGAATGGGATAGTCGAGATGAAGGTCAGAGGTGAGAGCAAGGAAAAAGATATTTGATTGAGGGAACCATTATAGGGCTATCAGGAAACCTGGTTCTAGAGAAATTCCCAGGAATTCACAAGGATGAACCCAACTAAGACCCTAAACAATAGAGGAGAGGGTGCTCGAACTGGCCTTGCCCTGTATCAGACTGATAAATATCTGAAATGTCACCATAGAACCTTCATCCAGCAACTGATAGAAACAGGCAGAGACCCACAGCGGAGCACTGGGCTGAGCTTCCCAAAGTTCAGTCGAAGATTGGGAAGAGTGAGATTATAAGGAAAGTGGTCAAGACTATGATAGGGACACACACCCACTGAAACAGTCTACCTGAGCTAATGGGAGCTCATCAACTCCAGCCATCAAGGAGGAACCAGCATAGGACCAAACTAGACCCTCTGAATGTGGGTGACAGTTGTATGGCTGGGGCAGACTGCGGAGTCACTGGCAGTGGCACAGGGTATCCCTACTGCTTGTACTGGTGTTTTGGGAACCCATTCTCTTTGGATGGATGCCTTTCTCAGTCTAGATATAGTAGGGAAGGGCTTGGACTTTCCCCAAAGCAATGTGCCTTACCCTCTCTGAGGATTGGATGTGGTGGGGGGGGGAGGGGGAGTAGAGGGGATGGGAGGATGGAAGGGAGTGGGAACTGGATTGGTATGTAAAAGGAAAAAAGATAGTTTGTTTTCTTTTTAAAAAAATTTAAAAAAAGAAAGTGTGATCTGGAAGCACACCCTCCCATCAAAGCGGGACTCAGGTCCTGCCCTCCTCCAGCCAACATCACTTGCTCCTCTGCGAGCCTTGGCTCCAGTGTCCTGTTGGGCTGCCCATCCAGATTGCCACTTCCACTGAGGAGCAGATGCTTGTCCACTGAAAATTAAAACATGGAGAGTTCATCTGGAAAGAAAATCAGCCATTACAAGGAATACTGCTATGGAAGACAGCACTGGGGACCTTTACCTTCAAGACGACACCTCTTGGAGGATTAGCTACAGAGTGAACAATAAAGGACAAGGACAGCCCTTACATGGTCCGATGTGACATTTTCACAGTCTTTCTCACTCAGAGTTTGAATTGGGGAAAAAACTTATTTATCCAGATGTTCTCAGTGACTAGGCATCAAAACTATAATTAAATTGGCTAGGACACTGGAGAGGGTGGTGCTCCTGGAGGAAGGAGGCATGAAGGCAGTGGGGCCTCCATCTTGGTGGTCCCGATTCTCTGCTCTATGTCTGCCAGTATGTCAATGTCACTATACCCTGGGTCCTCTTGGGGCAGCAAATGATGGCAGGAATTGTGTAAACTGTCCTGTCCACACAGGGATGAGGGCTCTCTTCTCTTCCTCCACATGCTAAGCAGAGGCTGAGATGCTGCTATTCCCCAAATGACCACACTTTGGCCAAGCAGACTTGGGGCAAGCAGGCTGACAGCCCCAGGTTGTGGCATCAGTCACACCCAGGAACATGGCAATGTATTAGTGGGTGTCTGTTGTCAGCCAAGAATGCCCAGTGTAGATACTTAAAATCTTTATCTTTCAAACTCCTGGTGAACGTGGCCAGGAAGAAGTCTTGGAAATTCTAACAGGCCAAGCGGTCACTAGCAAGCCCATGAGAGATATAGAGGCAGGAAAACCTATGACCTATCTCACGGAGCTCTTGGGAGATTAAATAATGCAAATATATTCAAATAACTTAGAATAGCACCAATATATAGTAGACACTATCTTTTAGTAATAACTCAACTAGCGAAGTAGAAAAAGACAAAATCTCCTGAGTAAATTGGGAGCCTGGGGACCTTGGGAGAGGATTGAAGGGGAAGAGAGAGGCAAGGAGGGGAGCAGAGAAAAATGTAGAGCTCAATAAAAATCAATAAAAAATAATTCAACTATTATGAGCCTAACATATTAACTATACTTAGTATAAACATTTGTGTCTTTCTTAGCTCAGTTTCTATTGCTATAATTAACATCACAAACAAAGTAAATTATAAATAAAGGTTTTTTATTTATTTAGTTTATGGTTCTGGTAGTTGGGCAGTTCAAGACTGAAGGCTGTGTTTTGGGTGGGTGGGGGGCTCCCGGCTGTGTAGAACACCACAGAAGGCAGAGGGGAAGGGTGACTTTCAGAATGAATCCTCTTTCAAAGGGTCTTTATATACTGCCAGGGGCAATGCCTCCCAACTCAGTCACCTCTCATGACTGTTGCAGTGGAGATAATTTCCGACAGGAATTTGGGGACCTACACAATCTTTACCCCTTTCTCATGGTGGTTGTCTTAGATCAGTATTCCCCAAGTCCCCCATGAAGCTGTAAGCTCCTGGAGGCTCTGCCAGTCTTCTCTGGTTCCTCCTTCCTCCCCATCACTCTGTCTCACACTATGGAGGGGGTCCACATTCACTGAACAGTTTGGGATCCTAGCTCACTGTGTGAGCGAAACAAAGTGAAGTAGTCATTCTCTATGCTTACTAGGTGTAGTGGAATTCACCAAAAACAGAACATCATGTTTTCTGAGTTCACCAATTGTGGTGGTTTGAATGAAAATAGCCGCCATGGACTCATGGGGAGTGACATTACTGGAGGTAATGTGGAGGAAGTGTGTCACTGGGGGTGGGCTTTGAAGTTTCAGATGCTCAAGTCAGACCCAGTCTCTCTCCATTTTGCTTGTGGATCCAGATATAGACCTCTTGGTTACTTCTCTGACACCATGTCTGCTTGCATTTCTCCTTGCTTCCTGCCATGATGACATAATGATAATGGGCTAAGTCTGAAACTGTAAGCCAGCCCCAATTAAATGTCTTCCTTTATAAGAGTTGCCATGGTCATGGTGTCTCTTTGCAGCAATGGAACCCTAGCTAAGACATCAATGGGGATATTTAAAATTACTTCTTAGCACTCATAAATGGACATAGGAGAGCTAGGCAGACCTTCCCCTTCCCTCTTTGGCTTCCTGCTGGGTCTGAGGAGACAACACCAATCTGCCTGCTGGCTAGGAAGCTAAGAGGAAGCACAGGCAGGGATCACCATATCTGCAGGAGGTGGGGATAAATATGGTTACTGACACTTGACTTTTAGGTTCATTCTAATGGCCATGGAACTCCTTAACCTAAAGTCATGTTGTCAGGTAGCCCTCTTGCAGCCATAGCTACAAGAGGTTCTGGTAACCTGTCTTATCTCTTAAGACCCAGTGTGGAAATTACTTCCCATTTATTGTTAGTTTTTTAAGGCGGTCCATCCCTTTAAGGCTGTGTGCAGGATTATCTGGATTTGATTAATTGGAGTGGGAAGACTCACTCTAAGTGTGGGTAGAACTATTCTACAAGCGCTGGTGTCCCAGACTGAGTAAAAGTAGAAAATGATGAGAATGAGCATCCATCTACTTCTTTCCTCTGATTCAATGTGATCAGCCTTGTCAAACTCCTGATGCCAGGTCCCGCCCACCATCATGGACTGTCCCCTCCAGCTGTGAGCAAGAATAAACCCTCTCCTTCCTTGCTGCTCTTGTAAGGTTGTCTGTCCCAGTGGTAAGGAGCATAACAAATACAGACTGCCCTCTGCTTTGCTCTCTGCTGAGCTCCTGTCCGTAACCCTACCACTCTCAGATGCCATTGATCTCTGCAGGGACTCCGCTTACACAGGGATGAGCATGAGCATGTGAGTGTGCACAAATGCAGGTGCACAATGCAGAAGGCTAAAAACTAACTATAAACAGAACTGTTGTGGAAATGGTCATAATTTACTCCTTCCTTTTGCCACCATAGCCTCTGGTTTTCTGCCATCTAGCATTCATTATTAATGTAGAAAGCTATTTAAGAAATAAATTCGATAGACTTAAAAACTCCCGTTGATTCTGTGAGAATCAGGCTCAGAAAAGACTCAAAGCCCTCAGGTCCTGATCCTCTCAAGATAGATGTGAGCCTGGATCTACTTTGGTGGAAAGGAACTAAAGGCATTCATTGGACATGACTCCATGGCTTGAGTATCACAGGGATTAAGGAGATAAACAAGTCTGTAGCTTCGGATTCTTGACATGATTATAAAGAAACTAAGAAGCCCATTATCATTCCTGTGCTTAAGGGAAGGTCCTTTAACTGTGGTTGCTCCAAAGTCTATCAATCTGACTGTGCTATGACCACACAGGCGTCGAACAGGAGTTGGAGGGCCAGTCCACTGTGAGCTGGGACAGGGGGAAGGCCTAGAAATTCTCAACTTTTAGTATGCATAGTAGGAGCTGGGAATGTGCCTTATCAGACTGTCTTTGGTGCTCACCTGTAGTCAGATCTTTCTTTGGTCCGTCAGCAAACAAATAATGACATGGAGACTTATTATGAAAGCCGAGCCTATCACTTAGGCTTGTCCCCAACTAGCTCTTGTAACTTAAATTAACCCATTTATATTAAGCTATGTTCTATCATTTGGCATTACCTCTCCTCCACCTTGCACCTCCTGTTTCCAATCTGTGTCTCCTGGTATCTCCCTCGCATGCCTAGATTCTCCTCCTATTTCCTGTCTCTGCCCGGAAGTCCCACCTATGCCTCCTGCACAGGTATTGGCCATTCAGCTTTTTATTCCATCAGCAATACACCTTCACAAGTATAGAGATAGCCCACCATACTCACCCTACAACTTCTGGTTGCACGAGGCTGAGATGGATCTTAGGGAATCTGCATTAGAGAAGCTCCCCAATCCCAGCTCTTCGCTGCAAGTCCTGCTTCCTTTCAGTGAGCAGAGGAAGGGGAAACAGAGAGGTGAAGAAAGGATCCAGGTGGCTGAGAGGAGCAGGCATGGTCAACCTAAGCAAACCATGTCATTGCCCAGAAGGAAACCCATAGGCAGGACATCGAGCCCTGCCTGGGCTATTAGTGCTCCGGAAACCACAGGGACCCACTGGAGGCTTTGACTGATGCGCCGTTCTTTTCCATTTCTTCTCTGATTACATTGATCCTGTACTTTTGCTGATGTTGTGACAGTCTAATTATAGACTTCTCAGCTGCTGAGCAAACAGCCATCCCCTCTTGGTAAATCTGCCTGTTACACAAGCGCCAGCTCTGGGACACTGTCATTATGTGCAGTCAGCCCCACGATGTGCCTTGGGCAGCATGGACACTCACTGCCTGAGCTGGAGGCCCCAGGAGTGACCCGGCCAGATGTGTGGTGTGGTGTGTGAGTGTTTTGAACAGATCGGGGAAACAGAGGCCCAAGCAGTGAAATGGGTGGCTCCACAAGCAGCAAGGAATGGAAACTGGGACTTGAGCAAGAGTTGGGTATCCAAAGTCCCCTCCCCTTTCTTTTCTTCCCTCCTCTTCTTTTCCTTTCCCCCTCCTCTTCTTCCCACCAGGCAGACACTAAATGCCTCTTCTAAGAATTTTGAAGAGGAAAAGTACCACCTGCCCAAGAGCAGAGTATGGCAAGGAAGAGCCAGCTGGATGGCCTCCACCCCTAGAAACTTCTCAAGAATCTGTTTTCCTGGCCTCAGGCTCAGACTTCAGAAACTTGTCTGCATTGTGTTCCAGAGCCAGGAAGATGACAAGGTGCCAATTTGCCTGTACAAACCTCACAGGAGACCAAGTATAAAGCTAGAAGGGAGAGAACATCTTCCAGCCACCACATGTGAGCTTCTTCCCTCTGGATAACCTTCTGCTTAGGAGGCAGAACCTCCCAAAGTGAAGACAGAAATGGCAGCTAATCCACATTCTGGCTTTTGCTGACAGGGTTGATCAAATGTCTCTTCCAAGCCCAGGTTATGAATGGTTGGTGGTGATGCCAAGCAACAGGGACACTCAGACACAAATTCTGCTTACCAAGTGGTATTGGGGTCAATTACATCCAGTTCTCAGAGGCAGCAATGGCACCTCTGTCTAGGTATACTGTGACTTCAAGGTATCTTTTGCAACACCCTGAAAGTTTGACTTTTAGGCCACGCCCCTAGTAGCATGGTTGATGAGCCAGCCTATCCAGCTGTCTTGCTGATTCTGTGAGCTCCTTAATAGATTTTAAATAAATCACACTTTGCTTAAATCAGTCAGTGTCACCTTTGAGTGCTTGTGACTAAAAACCCAGAGAAATAAGACCAGTGGATGAGCAGAAAATGGCACCTGTTAGGGGAGTCAGCCACTCCCAGAGGCAGGGCATCCTTTTTCTTTGGCAAAGGATGTGGAGGCAGTAGGAGCTAATAGGGGTGGGTTCCTATGTCACCAGTCTCAGCACTGGGGAAGGCTGCTGAGGGAGATTCTAAACAGTGTTGCCCCAGTGTTTGGTCATGAGATACGAGGTGATCAATTAACAGTTCACAGCTGTGAATCTCTCTTCCCAGTAGGAGGGCTAAAACTTTAATCCTCAGATAAGACACAGAGGCTGTGGAAGTGAGGGCGAACACAGTAAGGTGTTGAGACTATATCCTCCCCTGCTCTCTTGTGACTTGCTTGCCAACCTGTCCTAACAGTCAGTAATGGGATAAAAGACTGCAGAGTTGGCAGTCCTCCCCTTCCCTTCCTCTAACACACAGTTCCATGAAGCAAGTCGGTAAATTCCGTCATTATTTCTGTCTCTGGATCAGGACGTTGAGATTCAGACTGACGAAGCTATCTGTCCAAGTTTAGAGCTTGGCTAGGACAGGGCCACAAGCCACATGCCTACCCAATGTCCCTTTTCCAAGGACACATTTTTCTGGGAGGTGGACGGAAAAAGGAATTGGAGGTGGCTAGGAAGCCGTCAGCATAGGTTGTCATTGATTATCTCTTTGTCGGGGACTTAGTCACCATGTCCCCTTCGTGATACTACTCAGCAGCAGCACCTCCTCCACCATGCTAGGCTGTGCCTGCTGTCACAGTCAACGTCAGCGATGCAGCCACCCTCCTTTCTGCTCTATGCACTCAGACAACGTCCTAGGATCCGTTCATTCTGGGCTTTGGTCTTAGTTAGGGTTTCTATTGCTGTGAAGAGACGTCATGACCACAGCAACTCTTATAAAGGAAAGCATCTAACTGGGGCTGGCTTACAGCTCAGAGATTTAATCTATTATCAGCATGATGGGAAGAATGGTGGCACATGGCAGACATAGTGCTGGAAAGGTAGATGAGAGTTCTACATCTGGGTCCTCAGGCAGTAGCAGAGAGCCAGCCACTGGGCCACCCCCAGTGACACACCTTCCCATAGAGCCACTCCCTATGGGCCTATGGGGGCAACTTCCATCCAAGCTCCATTCTTTTTCTGTAATGCCAAAAAGACAGAAAAAGAAAGAAAGAAAGAAAGAAAGAAAGAAAGAAAGAAAGAAAGAAAGAAAGAAAGAGAAGGAAAAATTGACCTATGGAAGCCAGAGAGGAACCAGGTTCACTGGAGAGTGCTCTAGGCCTTCAGGTGGTCAGTGGGAAGCCAAACCATAGTCCTTCCTGTCCCTGACTCACTGGGGTGTACACAAAGCCTCCATATTAAAGTATGTCACAGTCACTTCGCTCTTTCTTTATTCTTTAATCTGTGTGTAGGTAGCTCAGGTTTGCTCAGAGTGTTGGGGGACATATTCAATAAGCTGTTTTGTTTTGTTTTTTTTTCCGAGACAGGGTTTCTCTGTGGCTTTGGAGCCTGCACTGGAACTAGCTCTTGTAGACCAGGCTAGTCTCGAACTCACAAAGATCCGCCTGCCTCTGCCTCCCGAGTGCTGGGATTAAAGGCGTGCGGCACCACCGCCCGGTTTAAGCTGTGTTCTTATTGAGGCCCTGAATGCCTTTATCAATTACTCATTTGAAGAGAAAGACTTAGGAGACATCTGAATAAATATTATGATGACTCACTCTGAGATAAAGTAATCAGAAATTCAAGACATAGGAAACTGATGGGGACAAGTGACCACTATTCCAAAAGTCTTTCACTCAACAAAGGCAGTAATGGTGGAATTTCTTTGCTTCACTGGAGCACTTAAAGTGATTTTCTTGAGACAAGAAGTTTCTAGGGTTATTTCCAGGGGCACCCTTGCATTTTAAAGACTAGTTTAGCTGTTTTCCCACCCTCAGCTTCTCTGGACACAAACCAGCGGATTATTCCAAACGAAGAAAAGAAAGGTCCGTGAAGCATTTTGATCGGCTATGCACCAGCAGAGGCTGAAATCCGGCAAGGAGGCACCGAGAGTCTTGGAGGGACAGTTTAAATATCTGGTTCCAGGTCCAGTGGGCAGGACCTGGTTGCTTCCGGAGCCTCTTGCCAGCTTCAGGGTGGCGCAGTTTTATGAGGTAGAAAGAACACAGTGTGCTAAAAAGTAAAACAAAACTCTTTAAAATGTTTAGAAAGGATCTAGGAATCCTAAAAAGTGAGGAAAAATGTACACGTGTGTGAATATGATGTTTCTTTTCTGGGTCTGTTTCTCCCCATCTCCCCATCACAGGATTACCTAACCTGCTCAGGAAGTTGACTAAACGTCACCTAAGCAAAGACCAGATAAAACTTTAGGCTCAGAGGTCTACCTGAAGTAAGAAGGGACTAACAGGAAAGAGAAGGGACCAGTTGGAGTGGGATTGGGCCTGGCGGAGACCCGAGAGGGTGGGGACCAAAGTGTCTGACAGACATGTAGGTATGAAGTGGCATGGTGAAAACCACTAATTTGCATGCTAGCTAAAACATAATAAGATCAATAGCTACCTCTGAAGACAGTATCCATGTCAAAGGCCAAGGTAATAAATGGCTTAAGTGTTAGTGAGCTGGAGGTCAGTTATTTGCTCAGGGTTTGAAACCTAATTCTCAGAAGACAAAAGCCATTCTCTCTGTGGCTTTGGGATAGGTGGAGATTCCTTAGACAGGACATAAACTCTGAGCATTAAAGATAAGATTGATAAATTGGGCTGGTTGAAAATTAAGAAATTCTTTTAATGGGAAAATAACATTAACTTTAAACTATAAGTCAGCCACAGGTTGAGAGAGGGTATTTGGAACAGACAGAGGACTTCTATCAAGAATATGTAAAGAACGAATGGGTTCTTCCTTCAAAGGCCATCATAATGGAGGATAAGCATCTAAAAGTTGATCAATAGCACTGATCACCAGAAAAAATGTTTGATTACAATGAAATACACAGCCTTCTCTTTAATTTAAAAAGAAAACACTTGGGCCAGGGAGCTGGCTTTAGAGGGTAAAGCTGCTTGTGGCCAACTCGCACGATGTCACCTGACATTACCCCCAGATTCCACGCGGTGGAAGGAGAGAACCAATCCCAGAAGTTATCCTATGACTTCCACATACCCACTGTGGCATGCACATCCCCCTTCAACAATAAAATGTGGTTAAAACATTTTAAACCCCGGGATAGCAAACTGGTAAGTGTGGAAACTTCCAGCAACCTTACAGCACTGGTGGGAACAGAGTTGGCCCCTTCAGCTTTAAAAATATATTCATTTTTGTTTTAATTTTTAAAATTTTTTTCTTTGGTTGCTATTTTTATTACTCATTAATAAATATATTATATATATGTAAAGCTTAACATGTGTAAACTCTGTAAATCAGAAGTTCCAATCCCCAGCATGTGTTTGACAAGAATGAATACTCCATTTACATATTGAAGAATGCTTCCAGCAATTTCACTGCGGACCATGAAAAACCTGAAGCAACCGAAATGTCTACCAAACAGGAAATTGAGTACACAAATTGTTGGTTATTTGATAAACATGCAGTTATGAAGAATGAGTCGCCATTACATACAACAGGGAAATCTCATAGACAGAAAAATCCTCACCTTCTATTTCAAGTTCATGTCTAGCTTAAATACCAGTACAACTGATAGATGATGACTGAGACCTTAATGGTAATCCTGTGAGATACTGAGTGGCAGGGGCCATGGCTAAGCTGGATTGTTCTGTGTGACAGCTCTGTGAGTATACACTCCCATCATTCTGCACATAATAATAGACCCCATGAGACCTGACAGTGCTCACACCATCAACAACAAAACTGACCATACGCCCTGAATGTGTGTTCAAGAACAGGGACAACCAATCTCTGTAAGTTCTCATGTTGATGTCTTATACTGGTAGTTTCTTGGGATTCCACTCCCCCACCACCGAAAGCCTGTATTTGAGAACTCTTCGTAGCCTAGCAGGCGCTGCAGGGCACTCACGCTAGGCAAGGGTGCTAAGAGAGCAGAGGAGACCACTGGTTCAGGAAGCCGTCTTGCCCCCACATACCCAGTAGAAGCTCAACAAGTTATTAATGACAGCTTTCTGGCTTACACAGCATCTGGTATGCACTTTATTTCAAGTAGTGCACGATTAATAACTATTTTCCTAATAATATCTCATCCTTACTCCCATTCTGCAGATGGAAAATAGAGGTTTATGGAGGCTAGGTTAAGAGTCAGCAAGGCTAGGTGTGGTAGGCCACGCCTGTAATCCCAGCCACTGGGAGGTGAACACGGGAGAAACAATCCGCTAAAGGTCAGTCAAGGCTACTTAGAGGTCTGTCTGGGTTCAGGAGACCCAAAAACCCAAAACCAAACCAAAACAAAAACAGCTCCTTTCAAGGCCTTCCAGACAGGTAGCGAAGGAGATTCCCACTTTTTAACCTTAATTCTGAAGCAGAGCCATCAACCACTTGCAGGGGATTTAAGGGCAGTGTCCCGGGGTCCCCCGCTGGCAAGTGATAACAAGCCACAAAACCCTGTGACGTTCTGAAAAGGGCCGAGCTGCCGGGCCTTTCGGCTTTTGTGATCGGTTCCCGGGTCCACTAACTGCACACAGGTGGTCCCGGGGCCAGAGAATCAGCTGCTTCCTTTTCCCCAGGACCATGATCTCACCTCTAGCCAATTTGCTCGAGGAATAAGAAGGATTTCCAGGGCCCACCTAAGAGTTTTCCGACTTCACAAACACAGCTCGAGACAGGCGTGGGTTTCCACTCCCGGCTCCCGCAACCAGGGAGCCACTGGTTCCAAGAGCGCCAAAAACTCAGAAAGAAAACGCGCCCGCCAGGGGAAGAGGTGAGAACAGTCGGGGCAAGGGAAAGCAAAGCATAGGAGAGGAGAGGAGCAGACCCAGCGAAAAGTATCCCCTCAACTCCTAAGTTGGTGGCGACACAGCGCCTCTCTATTGCGCCTGCGCAACGCTGCCTCCGGGCCACCCCGCCCCTTCGTGCTCCCGGAGGTTTACTTGTTTCTCGGCAACCATTGACCCGGGGAGCCAATCAGAGGGCGGCGTTCGCCCGGGCCCCCGCCGTTAGCGCCCGGCGCAAGGATCCCGCGGGGCCGCGGCCGGCGCGCCCCGCCCTGGCTCCTCCGGGAGGCCGGCCGCGGGGCGGGGGCAGGGGCGGGGAGCCGCGGGGGAGTGGTCAGGCCGGTTAAGATCGGAGGGGGCGGCGGCGGGACCGCTCACTCGCGGCAGCTGTCTGGGCGCCGTAGTCACCGCGCCGCTCCTGCTGGGGGCTGCCCACGCCAACCACCTGCCTCTGTCGCCTCCTCTTCCAGCGCCCAGGTGAGTCCATGCTCCCCTCCTCCGTAGGTGTGAGGATGCTGCTGCGCTCCGGATGCTGCTGCGGTCCGGCGTGGAGTCACGCACTCACGCTCCCGAGTCGGTTCCCAGCAGAACCTGGTGGGATGCCCCGGAGACGGACTGGGAGATACCAGCAGGTGTCAGGACCCGCAAGGCTCCCGCGTCCCTGGCTCAGGCTACCTCCGCGAAGTAGCGCAAACTTTTCGGAGACTGTGGCCGGGGTTTGGCAAACTGGCCGGGCGAAAGGAGAGTGAATGGTGGTCGCCTCCTGCTCTTTCCCTGCCTCTGCCAGTAGGTCCTCCCGCTCTGCGCTGTGTCCCTGTGGCGCGCGCACCAAGGCCGGAACCGGGGCGATTTTGAACCCCGCGGTTTCGGCGGCGTAGATGGAGACGCAGCGGTCGGGGACTAGAGCCTGGCAGGCGACAGGCGAGGAGAGGGCAGCTTCCTGGGCTCGGTGCCCAGGATGGCGGCCGAGATCCTTCTCTCTCCTGGTACTGTGGGCATCCCGTGCGGCCAAGAAGCTGCGCGTCTCTCGAAAAACTTATTGAGAATACGGTGGCTGGGGAACCTGGTTCCTCCCCTTTGGGGATCGAAAGTTGCCTACCGCGTGGGCTGAAAGCCAGGTAGAGTTAGTTGGCTCTGATAGCGGTGCTGTTGGTGACTTAGAGCATGGCTGTCCTGTAGCGTCGCGGTCAGGGAACTTCTTTAGCGCAGTCCCCTAAGAGGGTGGGAAAGACATTAGAGGGAGTTGAGGAACCTGCAGTGCCAGCTGGTAGCCCTTACCCCTAAGTTCTGACCTTTGGCGAGCGGGCGGGCGGTCTCAAAGCCAAGGAGGGCTGGTAAAGAAATGCCTATTTGGTGTTTCCAGAACGCAGATCTTCCACCTGTCAGACCTGGGTGGTCTCGGCCCCTTTTCTCCCTTCTCCCACTTTATATGTGCAGAAACCCTTCTGCAGGGCCGTGACTAATTCCTCCTCTTAAGCCCCTTCTCCCTCAATTTGAGGATAAAGTGCTTACAACGAAAGACTTAATAGATTAACAGATTTGTTAAGATCAGCTATATATGTAACCGTATGAATTGTGACAAGTTTGGTATTCTGAAAGTAAAGATGGTTAGATCCTCCTAAATTAGACTTCCAGCTGCCCCCTCTACGCTGGGAAGGAGGGTGAGGGTAGCCATTGCTGGCTATAACAACTTCCAATGTAATTTGCTTGGCAAGACAGTGAGTGAGCCAGAAAACTTGCCAGGCAGCCAAGAGCGTGGTAGTAGACCTTACGAAGAATTCTACCGTGCTGGAAGTCACAAGAGGTGTGCCCCCCCCATTTTACTCTGCAGTTGAAGGGAGTGGAGTGGGGATTAAAGAAGATCGACTTTCCCTCCCTGCTGCATCTGTAGCTGCAGTGCTTCTGTCCTTTGCTATTATTTGTGGAGATGGAGATCAGGTAACTGAAACCTTGTCTCTGAAGGGACACCTTGGTTTTGGAATTCACAGATGTGAGTTAGGAGATGTTAGAAGGAATATTTTGATGTTTGGAGTAATTATCCCAGTACCTGCACAGGTTGTCCCTCACTATCATTAAAATTGTGGGGGTGGAGTGCTCAGTGATCTCTAGACTGTTACAAAAAGAAAGGTCCCGACTTCTGTGAGTAACTTTCCTGTGTGCCCCTAGAGCAAACAGTCACACTTTTCAGCGTGAGTTTCTCCCATAATACCTACCTTGTGTCTAGAGATTCAGTTTGTGAGCTCTGGAGGGTAGGGCTTGGCTCTTGGCCTGTTGGTCAGAGTGAGTGAAGAGTGCCAAGGGTTCACTCCTCAGCTCTTCTGCCGGTATAATTACCAAGCTTTCAGCTTGACATGCAGCCTCCCCCACCCTCCACCCCATCTCCCAGTCAGGCACACACGTAGTCTACATCCCCCAGTGTTCAAGGCCAGGCAGATTTTCCTTGCCTTGCACTGCCCACCAGACAGCCCAGCAACAGCTCAGCAATGAAGATGATTTAAAAGTGGGCTCTTAGCTAGGCTCAGCTGTTAGAGATTTGGAAAGTGCATTGAATATTTCCTTGCTTGCTTTCCAGCTTCATCCACTAAGTGGTACTTTTGTCTTTATCTTTCTTCTTGGCTCTACCATCCTAGAGTCAGTCAATGAGGAAGGAAGGGCAGCCCAGGTTAGGTCAGGTTTTTTTTTTTTTTTTTTTTTGACTTTATTACCAAGAAAAGCTGTAGAAGCCCGAGGTGTGTTGTAAGAGTTAAGCTGGTGTTTGGGGGTTTCTTATCTCCTTCCTGAACAGCGCTCTCTCTCTCTGTCTGTCTCTCTCTGTCTCTCTCTGTCTCTCTCTGTCTCTCTGTCTCTCTCTCTCTCTCTGTGTGTGTGTGTGTGTGTGTGTGTGTGTGTTGGTGGTGGTGGTGGTGGTTGTTTCTGGCCTAAGAGTGGCCTGTTGCTCTCTCTCATTATTGAAGAAACAGGAAAATATGGAAAGATGCCCTCCACCATCTTGTGTTTTGACTGTAGCCCATGAGGCTGTGTTCTGATGCCAGCTTCTCCATATTGAAAGAAGTTCTCAGGAGTTTAAAGCTTCTTGAGCTGATCTCTTAGTCTCTTGGACCCAAGGTTTCTTCCACTTTTTCTTTAACCTTTCGACCAGATGTATTCCTTGTAAAAAAGCTTTTATTTAGAATTTAAATGGTTATTGAAACCCGACTTTTTAAGGGAATCTTATGAACTGTTTCAAATTAGTATTCTGCACAGCTGGCCCCTGTAGCTTGTTCTTGAAGTGTTTGCAGAACTTTTTGGAACAACAGAAGAAAAAACTTAATATGAAGAAGTAATTACTGACATGAAGCAGCTCTGTGTGTAAGGATGCTTTATGGTTTCGGAGCATTTTCCGCTGTGGGTCATTAAACTGTGAGGTGTTTATTTCTTGGATGACTTAGGTGGTTGAGTCAGAAAGTTCTTTTTAGGTGGCATTTGGTGCCAGGTGCTGGGGAGGCCCAGGGGATGGGATGCTAAAGGCCCCTGAAGAGCTTTGGAAGGGAGCATCCGGGCTGAGAGCTTTGGAAGGGAGCATCCGGGCTGCCTGGACGATGGGCTTGAAGAGCTTGCTTTTCTATCAACTGTCTCAACCCCTTCTTTCACATGGACCCCAGAAAAATGGGATTTGTAGTCACTGCAGGGTCCTCATCCCTGCTTGGAGAGCGTATGCATGGACCTGCTGCTGAGGGCTACCTGCTGTTCTCTCAGAGAAGGAAGCCCACTTGAAGTGGGCATTCTCCTCCTGGATCAAGGTACCGGATGGAGCTTTTTGCATCAGAAGTGCCGGTCTAAAAGGCTGGACGGTTTCTGGGGCCTCTTTCCTGGGACGCCTGCCTTAGCGGTGTAGGTTTGGAGCTGAGGAGCAGTGAGTGCAAACTGACCAACAGCTGAAGGTCCTGAGCCCGGCCAGCCTCTAGCCCCACCCCCTGAGCTCTTCCGCCCTGCCGCCCTCCTGGCCGTGCTTCTCCCAGCACCAGCTCGCTCACTCAGCCTTTCTCTGCGTGTTCACTCAGCTGCTGGATCTGCTGACTCGTTCTTTTTATTTTTTATTTTATTTTTTTACTTTTTGTTTCCCACTGTCATCACTGACCTGGTTTAGGGGACTGTAGACTGGAACTGGATGAGGGAAACAGCTTGCCTCCCTGTCTCTGATCAGTGCTCAGTCCTGAGTGCGGAGCACTCCAGTAAGTTCCCAGGACCTGCCCCCCCCCACCAGGTCTCTCTGCGTGCCTTTAAGATGCTATTCCAGATGCTTTCCATGGGTAGGTCATCCCTACCTTGCCTTGCAAAATACAGACTTAGATATTTGGGAGGAAAATTGAATACAACCCATTCCCCCACTGAACTTTGTTTGAATATGTCTTTTCTCATCTGAGGGCCACCTTATCCCACATCTCTCTGCTCCAATATGTTATGGTTTTCTTTTGTATATTTGTTTCCAAAAATTTAATATAGAACTAAAGGGCTTTAAAAAAAAAAGTCCCCCATTGTCTCTACATCTGGCCTCTATTTAAAAAAAAAAAATGAGTGGAAGAAAATTATCCAGGGATCAAAACCATCCCCCTATCTCATCCAGTCTCCTTAACTTCTCTCCAGACTTGGCTTCACGGGTATCTTCTACCTGGCCTGGCTGCCTACCCTTGTCCCTCCGTGCTCTGTGGCGATCCTTGCCTCTGCTTGTCTTGGTCAGAATTGGGCACCAGGGCTCTGCAGCTGCCCAAGGCTATAGCGCTATCACATGGAATATGGGAATATAGAAGAGTGAATAGGGTCAAGACACAGGGATGTTTGCTCTGGGGTGAATCTAGGCTTCAGCTCTGCTGCTGCTAGTCCCATTCCAGACTATCGTAGGCTTTATGCTTACTTCCTTGCCTTGTGGGCTGCCTTTCATTGGGGCGACACCTGGGCACTGAGCCTGCAGACTGTCCCTTTTCTATGTCAGGATTTCATGTCTTCATTTTCATCCACAGCAGACAGAGTCATTGCTGTCCCACAGACATATGGGAACAAGAGCCTGGTAAAAGTCATTCAAACAATAGATCTATTTATCTATTTAACTCAGTATGCCAAGTTATCAGTGCAAAAACAGGTAAAAGATATTTTATATCCTTCCTTAGTATCAAGTCCCTGAAATCTGTTGTGCATTTGTATACCCTATGCACTTCTGTTCAGACATTCTATCTTTAAAGTCCTCAAGAGCTACACCGCTCTGGCTTCTCTGCTGAATTGAGCAGCGCAGGTCGAGTCCATGTACAGAAACGTTTTCCTCTCAAATCCTGATTCTGTGTGTGAGAAGCAAGAGTGAACCAGACAAAGTCGCTGAAGAGTATGTACAGCTCTGGGGGCAGGGGTCTCTTGTCTCCTGCCTTCTGACCACAGAGGCCTAGGCCAGAGTTTCCAACACATCAGGGCCTTGGGTATCTAAACAGATGAGTGGCAATTCGGGGTCATCACACCGTCATCCTGGGCGGGGCAGACTTGACTCCAACACCCAAGCTGTTTGAGTCCCCTTCCGTTGCTCGTGTTTTAATAGTTTTTTTTCTTAGAGAACAGCTGGAAGAAGCGCAAATGAAACCTGAGATTGGCAGGCATCGGGGCTGGGTTTTACTGGCAGGTAGTCTGACAACAATGTATCGTTAATGAAAACCTAGCAACAATTAAAAAGTTGAGCAAACATGCAAGAGGAATGAGCTTTCAAGGCAGAGATGTCTGGGAGATCTCTAGGGACAGTCTGAGGGCTGTCACGCTGGTGACCTGGAGTCTTAGCTCACTGGGCTCTACGCTGGTTGAGTACCAGCTCTTAGAAAGCTGGCACAGAAGTAAGTGCTACTCTGTGGTTTGGTTTCTTCCCATAATGCTTACTCCACAACATATTTAAGTTTAGCTTGTTTCTCTCTGCCTGTTCTAGATAGTGCCTACTACCTGGAGGTCCACCACCTGCTATGTCTTAATAGCCTTAATCCGACTGCTGGGGCGGGGGGAGGCAGGGGCATGTGAAGTTCTCATCCGCACAGAGACTGGTGCTAGCTCACATTCAGACATTTGTGGACGGGGTGTGTATACCTGTTTTACCCTGATAAGTGTGCATCTGAGGGCTAAGTGTTTCTGGTCCCCCTCCAGATAAGACTCAGGGATGCTGCTAGTGGCTGGACAGGACTTGGTAGCCACTTTCAACTGACTGAAGTCCTTGTTTTGGATGGCTGATGACTTTGAAAGCTCCGAGCTGGAGGGCTGGATGGTGGTGGTACAGCCTTTGACTGTGGCTTGTTCCTCTTTAAACAGTCTCCTCTCAAGGAGTCTTGTTTTTCCTAATCCAGTCCGCCTCTAAAACAACAACAGGCTGTCTCTGTTTGCAGAGCTCTTCCTGTGAGCTGGGACTGGTAGCGTCTCTGATTTAGAAATGTGTGGTATAACAACAATTACCATTTCTATTTCAATTTGTGGGGACAGTACTTGGTGTTGACTTGTACTTGTACTTGGGGGTAAACACTCAGATAATTTTTGCCTAGCCGTCAACTGACAATGTCGGCATTCTGACATAACATTTGCAATGACTTCAGGGTGTTCTCTTGAGCATTTGCCCTTTCTAGCCATGCCTCTTGGAATATCTGCCCCCGTGTTTTGATTCTGTTTTGTGCTGGCCCCCCCATGACGTCTTCCAGCATTATCTCTCTGCCAACACATGCTTAGGCATCCTATTTTGAAAGGTGGGAAGTAGCTTTCTGTTTGGAGTCTTGTTCAGGTAGTGTCTGGACAGGGCCCAGTTACTGATAACCACTGGGTGTTGACATCCCTAGGGTAGCAAGAATCTGAAGGTCCCCCAGTCTCTAGAAGCTTGGTGCAGATCAAGGCAGCCCCATCCTATGCCTCGGGCCTCTGCTGTGGGAATCTGACTAAGCCTTTTGCCTTTGGTAGACATCAGTGTAAACTGGCTACCGATAACTGAGAAAATAGAAAATGTGCTAGAACAGCAAGGGTGAAGTCCAGTGTCATACCGACTCAGAAGTGTTTTCCTGGGGCACAGTTTTCTGATCAGCGACAGCTATTCTTGTGAGCTGAGGTACAATGGATTATGGGCATTTGGGTGGGTTGATTGTAAACAGGACTGTACTAATTACGTGTGGGTGTGTAAAATCCCTGACCTGAGCCACCTAAGGAGGAAAGGTTGATTTGGCCCACAGATTTAAGCTGTGATCATTGTGGCAGGGAGGATGCAAATAGCGGAAGAGCAAGGCAGCTGGTCACATTTGTCTCAGTCAGAAAGCAGAGAGAGATGAACACTGGTTCTCAGTTTGGTGTCTTCTCTTTATTCAGCCCCAGCCCCAACCTGTGGGAAGGTGCTGCCAACATTTGGGGCAGGTCTTTTCCCACTTCTGGTAAAGCTCCCTGGAAAGACTCTCCCAAACATAACCAGAGTTGTGGATCACACGTGATTCTGAACCCATCAAGCTGACAGTGGAGAGTAACTATCTCAGTGGCATCTTGGGAGAAAGTTGGTGTAGAATTCACATTATTGTCCTTAAAAGAAGAGGAAGAGGAAGAAGAAGAAGAAGATTACTGTATCTGATCCTGTTGCTTTTGGGCTAACTTATCTAGATTATTCTGTATACTCCAAACACACAAGTGCCTCTGATTTTCTTTTCTTTGGTTTTTTTTCAGACAGGGTTTCCCTGTGTAGCCCTGGCTGTCCTGGAACTCATTCTGTAGACAAGGATGGCCTCGAACTCACTGAAACCCGCCTGCCTGTGCATCCTGACTGCTGGGTTTAAAGGCACAGTTGGATGTAATTTCTTAACATGTGAGGCTGTAAAGGAGTCTCCAGTGTGTGACTCCTCTGTGTTGGGAGCCCATGCCACGGTGAGGGACTGGAAGCCAACAGATGAAGGGCTTTTCCAATGCTGCCCTAGGCCCTAGATAACCTCTGGCCTTTATAAACCCAGAAATGCAAGGAGGGAGGAAAGAGGACAGCACCTTAGAGGGCCAGGGAGGGAGGGAGGGAGGACACTTTAGAAGGTCAAAGAGGGAGGGAGGACAAAGCTTCAGAAGGCCAAGGAGGGAGGAGGGGGGACAGCGCTTTAGAAGGCCAAGGAGGGAGGGAGGAAGGGAGGGAGGGAGGATAGCACTTTAGAAGGCTAAGGAGGGAGGGGGGACAGTGCTTTAGAAGACCAACTCCACTTCCACCCTGGTCTTGGTCTTCACTTTTCAACCACTGGCCATAGATGTCCACGGTCACTCAAAATACTTGGCTCAAGCTTAGATGTTTTTCATCAGGAAAGCACTCAACATAGCAAACACAAATTCTTAGTTTCTTAAATGCATGCGCGCGCGCACACACACACACCTACATATACACACACACCACACAAAAATACACGCATACATATACATACACATAGATGCATATATACACATGCACATATACACAGATAACGCACGCACGCGCACACACACATACACGCTCCACAGGTTTTGGCTCTATTCTCTCAGGTAAAAGAATCTTAAGTCAAACAGTATGGGTGCATTGGAAGTGACAGATGGCTTGTCTGAGGTTGGTCCCTTGTGATCTTCTCTTTTCAGTTATGTCTGGGGCTAGCTCTTGGGGGTCTGGTAACCCTATTTGCCCTCTTGTCTGTCGAGAAGGTCTCTTTGGTTTTGTTGCTTTATCATGGATCAACACTTCTGATCTCCCAGTAACCAAAGTACAACCTAATGGTTGTTTATTCTGTGTGCAGTGCCCACTGCTGGCAAGCTCATCCGTCATTACTGTTTCCTCTCAGTGCTGCCAGACCATCCTCTTGACTGGCTCCTTCCATTTCTGGCTTCGCTGTTCCTCTGACATGAGCACACACACCCCTCTCCAACCCCCAGCTTCCTGGAACACTCTCCAAGTTGGGATCTTAGGCCTTCATCTCTGAAGTGTTAACTGTTAGCTTGCTTACACTTACTGCTCCAGTCTTGCTGCCTACCTGGGATGTGGCAGAATCTCCAGATGCATTTCCTGTCCTCTGGCCACAGCTGTGGTGGCTATTGGCGTGCAAAGTTCCTCCAGAGGACTCTGTCTTTGTTGGTACTAGCCTGGATGGGGCTTCTGTAGCTTGGGTAGAAGTTACCCGGTGGGAAAAGGATGTGGGAAGAACCAGAGGAGGTTTGTTTTGAAATAACAAGCGTGCAGCAACTGCATTTTGTGAAGTGGGACTTCCCAGTCATGGTGGCCCATAATGATTTTCAGTGTCTCTCTGGAAGCCACCTCTAAGCTACTTTGGAGTCCTTTGGTTCTAAAGCCTGCACGAAAGTGGACAGTAAAGGGTGACCACTCTAACAGAAGATGGTGTGAGGGTGAGGAGCCACAATTGGTCAGGATTAGCAGCAGCTTGCTTTTTTTTTTTTTTTGCTTGGGATCTTTGTTTTAGGAATGTTTGTCTGAGCAGCAGTAAGGAGTGCTTTTCTAGTGCACTTGTGGGCTTGTGACCTGTGTGTTCCCTGGTGTCCCCCAACCTCCTGCCCACCAAGGCCCCTTGAGCCTGAGGGGAGGAGTCAGCGGTTCCAAGAATTAGGGCCAGGGCTCCTGGGAGGGGTTCTTGCTCTCTTTATGAGCCATATTGTTTAAACTGGGGATGCAGGACGTTTAGCTTGTGAGGGGTTAGATGGGAAGTGATCCCAGCGGCTAATTCTGCCTGCTCATCCCTTTGCTTTTACTCATGCTGACCCTGCACTCTGTCTGGTGAATGAGAACTAACCTGACCTGGGGTTTTCCCTCACCTGGCTCGCTGAGGTAAGAGGCAGCGTAGGGCATGCATGGTGAAGATTGTTCTCAGTCGTTTTTACTTCTGCTTAAATGCCCAGGTGCTTTTATATGCAACAAAACAACCTCTTTGCCTGTAGAATCTTCTCTTGTACCCTGGAGAGCAGGGCGGGGGAAGAGTTTGTGTGGAAGATATTGTAGGAAGTCGCGCTCCCCGAGGTTGGGGTGTCTTTGTTCCATAGACACATTAGAATCTTCAGGTGTGTGTGCCCAGGCTTAGTTCCTGCCATGGGTAGCTGCTAGCCTGGCCTGAAGGATTTACTAGGGAGGTGATGTTTTATTTTCTAAAGATAGCATCCAGCAGCGGTGGAAGAGCATTCTGCCACCAAGAGAATGTTGATAGGTGACGATGGTGCTTCTTTTAATTCCTAAACCTACTGTAGTCAGAAGATGTAGCTCAGTTCCCTCAAATCTCAAATGAATGATGGGCTCCAATAGGAAAGCTTCAGTTCTAGCCTCAGTTTCCCTGTTCTTCTAGACAGTCATGCCTATACGTCATGCTAAATATTGCAGGCCTGGAGAAACCTTCCTTGGCTTCATAGAGACCCATCTCTCTACATGCAAAAACTCTGGGGACCACTTTCCATGTCTAATGTCAGGCACCAAAAGACTCCTCAATGTTGATCAAACCTCAGGCTTTTATGAAAGCAAGTGGCCTCAATGTCCTTAGTACCCTTGTCCCTGCCTCAAACATCTGCCTCCTCCACATGGCCGCCTGAGCCCATTCGTGCCTCCCCTGGCTATGCCAGAAACCTCAGTTCCTCATGCCTGCAAGTCGTTTTCTCTCAATGTGTGGTTTCTTCTTTGCTGCTGCAGCCCGGGAATCCAGGAGTCCCTAAGAGACCAGTAATCAGACCATCAAAAGGATTAAATATTGTGAGGATAGAGAGATAGATGGCTTAGTGGCTAAGAGCACTGGTTGTTCTTCCAGAGGACCTGGGTTTGAGTCCCAACACCCACGTGGAAGCTCAAAACCAACTGTGGCTCCAGTTCCGGGGGTTCAAGCCTGTTGCTGGTCTCCTTGGACACTGCATACATGGTGGTGTATAGACATACATGCAGGCAATACATATAAAATAAATATGTACATACAAGACAAAATAAAAATGTATTTAAAAACAAATATTGTGAACTGAGTAGGCATTTGGCCATCCTGGCTTATAGAAGTGCCTGGAGTTTCAAATCAATGTGCCCACCTTTGCTCTTTGTATAACCACAATGGATCTGGTTCTCAAACATTGCTTTGAATTTACTGGACTTCAAGGTAATTTGTTTCCTAGCCACTATTGTGTTAATTCTGCTAACTAGAATTTGCCTTTAACCAGGGCCTTTCATGAGCTGAGCATGTTTGTTTCATGTGATTCTTTTATGTGGAGCTTACATAAGTGTTGATTTAAAAGCAGAATTAAAACTAAAACTGCTGAACCAAGGCCTGGTGTGTTATCTAAGCACCCAGGGCTGTAAATTGGGTTTATTCTTGTAAAACCAATGTTCAAGTAATATAGGAATATACTTTTGATATTTGAAGTCATCTGGATTTCAATAATAGTTTTAAGAATCTTTATATATATATATTTAGAAATTTATTCATTTTTAATTATGTGGATGTGTATATGTCTGTGTGTGGATCTGTGCATATGAGTGCAAAAGAGAGAGAGAGTTCCTGGAGTTTGACTTCCAGATGGTTATAAGCCACCCAGCATGGGTACTAGTAGCCAGACCCAAGTCCTCTGCAAGAACAGTACACGCTCAGCCACTAAGCCATCTCTCCATCACCACCACCACCGCACCCCACTGCCAAGTATCTTAAGAATTTATACTTTTATAATGAGCTAAGAATTCCACAGACAAATTTATAAATGCATTTGGGTCATCTCAGCTTTGTTATAACTAAGTTGTGGTAAGTTGGGAGAATTAAAGGCCATACTGTGGATGTGACATCAGCCCATGTCCCCTAGTGTGATTTTTATGGATTCCCATTTTTTTCTCCCAGAGTTTACTCCCCTATTCATATTTATATCCAAAGAAATTCATATGGAAGATGCCAACATAAGACTCTTGAATTCCTGAAAATATACATGCTGCCTTTAAAAAAAAAGTTCTTGACACTGTAGCCAATAATCAGCAAGACGGCATAGCAAGGGCAGAAGGGCATAACAAGGGCAGTTTTGACAGATTTGAAGTGAGAAGTAGCTGCCCTGGGAAATGGTTGAAAAAGTGTTTTGATACAGAACATTGAGTAGATAGCGTGAGATGAACTGGCCTGTTATTTTGAGTTTTTCTTTTAACACAAACAATGAATGTCTTTTTATTTTAAAGTATGTTCGGTAGAAACTTGACAGAAAGCCTTCTAGAAGGCAGTCGCCCTCTTCCCACAACCCCTACAGAGGCCAACAGGGAAAGCTTCCAAATGGACTTGCTTGATTTGGTGCATAGATAGGAGAAGGAGGCAGGGAAGGAAACCCAAGTAATCAGACACCAGGGAGCGACTGAGTAGAATTCTCAAAAGATAAAGGTCTTAGAATGTGCTTCATGAGATTTTTAATTTTCATCATGGAGTGCTTCTAAGTCCAAAGGGTACAAAATGCCTTCTTTCCCATGCCAAGCTGGATGGCGCTCCGTAGAGACTGAGTTGCAAGTGTGCTTGTTTAGGTGTGAAGTTTTGTGTGCACAGGTTTTCCACTTTCCCACTCATGAGTCATTCTTAGACACGGCGCAGGCACCCTCCTTTTGAACAACTGCAGGCTTCTGCGCACAGCTGTGCACACACATGAAATCATTTCACCCCCTTCTGCTATTGTTGGTGATGTGTCCTCCCAGCCTCCTGACTATCCACCAATGCCTGTCTCTGTGCATACTTGCAACTATCCTAAAATTTAGAGGAGACTGGATAGAAGTGGAAGGACCACATCAAAGGATAGTGGAATTTGAAAGTTGAGCGTCTCACCTAGCTCTTCAAAGAGCCCAGGGACCATGCACCAGAGGCGTCTGCTGTCCCACACATGAGCTGAGCTGAGCTGCCACCGTGGGTGAAAACCAGGCACTGGGGTTTTGGGTTGCTCTCCCTCTGAGTGAGGTTGAGTATTTTGTGTCCGAGCCACTGTTTATACTCCTTCCTCTTTCTCTTTTGGGGTCTTGCATTTATGACTTCTTCCTTACTAAGGAAATGAATACTTTGCCTAAAGTTACGAATGTTTTCTTATGTATGCCTTCTGAATGTTTTGTACTATGTAAATAGTTTAATTTTTGTGTAGCCAGACCTGTCTGGTTTAGTGACTGGTTTTCTGTGCTCTAAGAAGGCTTAGAGGCTCGCCTGCTGTGTGAACTTGTGTAGAAATTCTGGGTTTTCTTTAGTCACTCCTAAAATTCTTTTTAGTCCTGACCCAACCTGACCCAACAGATAGTGGTTCTCAACCTGTGGGTCAGGACTCCTTTGGGGTCACCTTTCACAGGGGTCACCTAAGGCCATCGGAAAACAGATATTTACATCACAATTCGTAACAGTAGCAAAAATTACAGTTATGAAGTAGCAATGAAAATAATTTTATGGTTGGGGTCAGCACAACATGAGGAACTGTATTAAAGGGCGAAGCATTAGGAAGGTGAGAACCACTGAACTCGATCTTAGTCTTTAGTCCAGGTCCTAACCAACTAGATCTCATTTTAGCAGATTTCAAACCAGCTTTTTAAAATATATAAATTAAGGATCCAGATATTTGTTTGTTTGTTTCTCGACACCATTTTTTTATTTATGGGTTGGGTTATTTTGTTTGTTTGAGCTGGTATTTCTCTATTAGCCTAGGCTAGTCTGAAACTTGAAATCCTCCTATCTCAGCCCCCATGCATAATTTTGCTTACTGTTTTGAAATACTTCCTTCTTTATACTAAATCTTCATATGTATTTTGATTTACATAGTTTGAAAATTCTGTCCCAACAATTTGTGTAGTTCCAATTACAGTTTCTATCGTCACGGCTCTTTCCCTTCTTACCATTTCCACAACATTTTGGGCTGTTTCCACCCATTCTCTCATGTGGCCCTTATAAATACCCAGTCTAACATAGGTTTCAACTTCGAATTTGCTACCAACTTAAAACTGTGTGAAAGTCTTCACACACACACACACACACACACACACACACACACACACACACACACACACACAGTTCTTACCCCAAAGGGGAGAGTTGTGGCTGTTAGGTTCTCTGTGGTTCCCAGATGGCCTTCTCTCATGTTCTAGAACAGTTCTGGCTTGAGCCCTATAGAAATAACTTTTCTTTTGGACCTTTTAATTTTTTTAAAGTTTGAATCAAAGGCCTTGCCTACAGTTATTCTATGCTGTAACATTACTAGGGTTCTTTTTGGAGCTTTAATTTTTTTTCCCTTGCATCTCATTTGCTGACCACATTGTGACTTATCAGACCTGTGCCAAACATGTGAGCTTTGGGAAGTGTTGCAGGTGACAGACAGCATAAGCCATTAAACCAACAGGCCTGACTGAAACCCACCTCATCAGACTGCAGGCCTAGCTTCTAGCTGTGTCTCCAGATAAGGCTCAGACCATAATACCTTCCTGAGTCTGTCCAGACACAAGTCTACTGTATATGTACTGATCATGAAAAACAAAACAAAAACAACTACAACAACAAAAACCAAACAACAACAACAAAAACCACCAAGCATAGTGAGCTCAGAGAAAAGAGAGCCAGCTGTCCCAAATCTTGCTTGAAGGCAAATGCCAGGCACAATAGATGTTTGGTGTGCATCTCAGACTGTGCTTGCCGTCTATCACTGTGTGGGGGGGGGGATGGGCTACGCTCAGATGGTCTAAATAGCTGTGGACTCTTTTACATTCCCCTTGACAAATGCTCTTCTATAGCAAGTGGGAGGGCACTCATCCCAGAGCCCATTAGAGACTGTTTTGATCCTGGGGAGGCTGGCCATTTCCAGCTGAGCTAATTGACAGACCTTGAACTTGTGTGTTACTGTGGTAACCTGAGAGGCTCCTGTCACCCCCAGATTGTCATTTCTAGTCATGCATTGCTTTCCTTCCCTCTGTTGTTTCAGCAACAGCTCACTATGGCTTTGTTATCTTGTGTCCCCTCTCTGTAAGCGATCACTTCCATGGCTTTCCTTTTGGTCCCAAGAGAGACAAGACAGCCTCTTTTGTCTGTGTGTTGTATTGACTTCCTTCCACCAGAATTGTGTAGATGACACACCTCCTTGGGTTGGAGTATTATACTGTCAACAATCTTTGCGATAGGGTGCTGTAAAAGCTCATCCCCACATGACTAGTGGGGCCCTGGCACTGTTTACAGCCACAAATCTCTGGACCAGGGCAGGCTCAAAATCTACGTCAGAGCCCAAGGACAGTGCACTGATGTACATTAAAAAGGGCAGCTTCCAAACAATGAAACAGGCTGGGTGAATTTTGTCTGCACAGAGCTTTGCAAGGGGAAACCTTTCATTCATGGTGAAATTGGAAGACTGCACTAACCTCTTATTTCAACTTGTGTCTGTCTAGATGACATCCAGTCAACATGAGGACACAGGGTCTTTGGATTTCTGAGATACCAATATTTTGCTTTTATGTATTAGGATTTCTGGTACCCCATCATTTTGATCTCCTTTAAAATAAGATATACCTCCCTGTTACTAACTGAAAGTGTAGCTCAATGGTAGGCACTTTGTTTGCATGCTCATGGTCCAGGGTTTAGTTCCTGGTATGCTGCATGCACACAATTATTTGGGAAACTTTGTGGTTCCGGCGTGTGAAGTATCAGAACTGCTTTCTTTCCCGACCCAGATTCAGTTTTAACTTTATCGCCCTTAAGGAACTTCAAGGAAGGCTTCTGCAGAAGGCCTTTGGAAGGTTGCCTGCCCTGAGGCTCTTTTCATCCTTTGCATCCTTGCTGAAGGATGCTCAACTGCAAAGCTGATCTGTCTTCTCGCTGACCACAGCTGTCGTCCTACAAACAGCTCCGGTCTGTCCAAGATGGTGCAGTATTTGTTGTAGGGTAGATTAGGCCCATATATGAAAAGGAAGTGGTTGTCTTCCATAGCTGAGGTGTAGTCTATTTGTGCAACAAATGGAGCAGTGGTGTGTATGTGTGTGTGTGTGCGCACATATGTGTGTGTTTGTGTTGCACTGGGTATTAGGTTTTAGGCATCTACCAGTTTAAAGTGTAGTTAGGGAGCTAAAAGCTGAAGTAACTTCTACAGAAACCAGAGAAAATTAGGAAAACACACAGATTGTAGCAAGTCTTTCTCCATCTCACCAGCCTGCTCCCAAATAACAACATAGAGACTTAATAATTATGAAAGCTTGGCCTTTAACTTAGGCTTGTTTTTAAATAGCTCTTATAACTTAAGTCATCCCATATCTACATTTTATCTCTATCCCATTCTGTGTGTCTGACTTGTTCCCTGCCACTCTCATGCCTAGATTCATCTACTTCTCTCTCTGCCAGGGAGGCCGCTTATTCCTCCTGCCCAGCCATTGGTCATCCAGCTCTTTACTAAACCAATCACAACAATGTATCTTCGCACAGTGCACCATGTCCCACAATAGCAGGTTCTATCTCTCTGCACTGTTACAGGCTCTTTGTTGTTTGGTGGTTAGTCTGTCTACTTTTTGTCACACAAAGCAGCCTGTTCCACCCCTCCCCGACATGGGACAAGCAGATCACCAACTGCAAGAGCACCCATACAAAGCGAAGCAATGCCCTCATCCACCCTATTGCAGAATGAAGCTTATGCATTCGTGGTGTTTAATGCATTTGGTGTTCACAGCCATGCTGATTAGCAGGCATTGTTGATGGCTATTTTACAGGAAATTGATCAGTTGGTACCTTTGAGCTCCTCCACTGGCTTTGCCATGCCCATGTGATTCCTAACTCTGTCTCTCACCCCTTTTCAGCTCCCCCTGGCCAGAACATCCCCCAAGATGGCGGAGGAGAGCAACAGTACCAGGGACTGTGAGTCCCTCAGCGTGCTCAACTGGGATCAGGTTAGCCGGCTGCATGAGGTCCTGACTGAGGTCGTACCCGTCCATGGACGAGGCAACTTTCCAACCTTGGAGATAACCCTTAAGGACATCGTCCAGACTGTCCGCAGTCGGCTGGAGGAGGCGGGCATCAAGGTTCAGGATGTCCGACTGAATGGCTCTGCGGCTGGCCACGTTTTGGTCAAAGACAACGGCCTGGGTTGCAAAGATCTGGATCTCATCTTTCACGTGGCTCTTCCCACAGAGGCAGAATTTCAGCTGGTGAGAGATGTGGTCTTGTGTTCCCTTCTGAACTTTCTGCCGGAGGGCGTGAATAAGCTCAAAATCAGCCCGGTCACCCTGAAGGAGGCCTATGTGCAGAAGCTGGTGAAGGTTTGCACAGATGCAGACCGCTGGAGCCTGATATCCCTCTCCAACAAGAACGGCAGGAACGTGGAGCTCAAGTTTGTTGACTCCATCCGGCGCCAGTTCGAGTTCAGCGTGGACTCCTTTCAGATCATCCTAGACTCTTTGCTCTTTTTCTATGACTGCTCCAGTAATCCCATCTCTGAGCATTTCCACCCCACTGTGATCGGGGAGAGTGTGTACGGGGACTTTGAGGAAGCCTTTGACCATCTCCAGAACCGGCTGATCGCCACCAAGAACCCGGAAGAAATCCGAGGCGGGGGTCTTCTTAAGTACAGCAACCTCCTGGTGCGGGACTTCAGGCCTGCGGACCAGGAGGAAATCAAGACTCTAGAGCGTTACATGTGCTCCAGGTTTTTCATCGACTTCCCAGACATCCTGGAACAGCAGAGGAAGCTGGAGACCTACCTTCAAAACCACTTCGCCGAAGAAGAGAGAAGCAAGTACGACTACCTCATGATTCTCCGCAGGGTTGTGAATGAAAGCACCGTGTGCCTCATGGGGCATGAACGCAGGCAGACCCTGAACCTCATCTCTCTCCTGGCCTTGCGAGTGCTGGCAGAACAAAACATCATTCCCAGCGCCACCAATGTCACCTGTTACTACCAGCCGGCTCCTTATGTCAGCGATGGCAACTTCAACAACTATTACATTGCCCATCCTCCAGTTACCTACAGCCAGCCTTATCCTACATGGCTGCCCTGTAACTAACCTTAAGACCTGAGGGTTTCCATAGTGGGGACCCATTTAGGGCAGGGGCTCTCAGGTAGGAGAGCCTCCTTCTAGATATAGGTGTTTGGCTTTTAAAGGGGAACTCAGCTCTGACTCTGCTTTTCTTTGTGAACCCATTGGACTAGGTCCTCAGACTATCCTGAGCCAACCCTAAAAGGACCCGTATTACAGTGCCACTCTGGAAGATGCAATAGGAAGTGTGACCTCTCTCCATCTTTCTAAGATAGTCACTAACGTGTCCCTCCCCAGACATTAGCACATAGGATTTGAACTCTGCGCAGTCTCTGAGGTTGGGAGAGTTGGGTGGCATCTGAGAAGTGTTCAAGGCACTCTTCTTGGCTAAGCCTACAGTCTCTGAGGCTCTCATTTAGGATTCTCAGCCGTTATCCACAAGCTGTGCCGAAAGTCTCCTATTGTGTCAGTTTTGGTCGGGCCCCCAAACTGATAAACACCAGGGTGCTCTTTGTGACAGAGTTTTCATTCATGGGACTGAGTGTGTCTGTCTAGTCCCTGTCCGCAGAGCTGAGAATTTCATTCATCAATAAACCAAAGCCAATAGCTGGAGACTTGAGATCTGGTTGGAAGTGGTTTATGGTAGAAGCTGGGCTGTATCGAGGAATTTTGAGATATTGTGGAGAGAAAAAAATTGACCTTTTCTTGAAATGTAACTTGAAAACAAAATAAAATGTGGAACATAATGTTAAAGTAGAATTGTGGTGGCGGGTGGCGGTTGTCAATAGGAAACACCAATATTTTGTTTTTGTTTTTGTTTTTTTCTATAAGGAGTTCTTATTGAATTACATGTTTTCTCCCCTTCACTGGCTCTCTGATGACTGACTCTTGTTTGGTCTTCCTGAGAGTAAGGGCTGTGTTGTGTTTAGAGTCACTGTTGTGTCCTACATGACGGTCTTCCCGTGGTTTAATTGGAAGCCCATTTTTTGGACATCATTCCCAGCATGACAGCTGTTTTGCTGGAGTTCATTGACCCCTTCTTCTCCAATCCCTTCAAAATTAGCGATTTCATTCCCTATATATTTTTCACAGCAGGAGAATTTGGGAATTTCCAGAGAAAAGAGTGACAGTGGACCCACTCTTGAATTTCACTTCCTCTCTCCAAGTTGCAGGGAAGTAGGATTTTAGTGTCATCTGGCCTTGTGTGTTCTAGCAACCAAAGCGCTTTGACATCACTCTGCTGTGGTTGGGGAAGAGTCAAGTGAGCGACGAATGACCCTTCTCATTCTGGAGATTTAAGCATTATGTTTATGTTCTGCACTTTAGAAGGAAAACAGTGTTATTTGCTGGTCCAAAGCTAGCAGGCCAGGGGGAGAGATCTAGGTGACTGTCACCTTACCTAATAGGTTCAGGGGAGAGATTTCGCCCTTTGAAACTTTCTGTGGGATAATTTAGAAGGCATCGCTTTAGGATACCAGTGGGAAAGGCATTCGGTATTGCCAGCAAGCTTGATTTCTAAAGTCATTCCATAAGGTCCATGAGCTCATTTTTGACTTACGGCAACCATAAAAAAAAAAAATCCAAAGATCTGAGCAATTGCTTCGTATTTGCTTTAAACATCTTAGTTATCTTCTTGCAAAAAGGTTTAGTACAAATGAAGTGGCTGGTTTTTTTCTAGTGCTGTGTTTTCAAGTTTCTTCTGGAATGTGCTATATTGCTCCCCTTCAGAGTTGATTGAAGTGCATCTTCACTGGCCTCCACATTAAGTTAGATCACCAGAAGCCACTAGTATACTAGTTTCTACTGCCCTGTGAATCTTCGTTATTTGTGAATTCGCTGGCTTGGAGTTCTGTGAGGGGACCTGAGCTGCTTCAGCTTTGGAAGGTAATGAAAAGCAAACCCAGCTTTGAAAATCATCGGTCATCCATGACCTCAGGATGCTGTCATTGTAGTGAAATGAGAACACGCTTGCGCAGAAATAGATTGGTTTAATCAGAGCTTTTGAAGTGGGTTGGAGCCTCCCTTAACAGAAGCACTTGCTAATAGAAGCAGAAGTCAGGATTGCTTCAACCAAGAAGGTCTGGGGACCAGTGTGGCGTCTTTTTGGAATTCTTTCTGCATTACATACATTTTATTTTCTCCAGTCTGGCCATGGTCCCCTGAGGATGGAGAGAGAGACACAGACATTGTAAGCCACCACTATCTGATGGCCCTCTTGGTAGTTTCTTTGCCTGCACAGCTGTTTTGTAGTTTGAGAATTGATGTGTGTTCTAGAACCATCATGGTAAAATGTTACCTTGACCAGAGCTCTGTTTTTAAGACACGACTCCTAGGTTGTGGGTATCTGAACTAGAGGTGTATCTACCTGCTCTGTGAACCTTCTGCCAGACCAGGAACAGGCCAGGGAACCTTGTATTCAGAGGCTGTGCTGCTCACATATGTCCCAGACACCCTTACTTGTAGTGACTCCAGCGGCTCCTCTTTGGGTGTGTGTGTGTGTGTGTGTTGGGTAATGTGAGACTTGGCCTTGGCAGACGGCACTGAAGGGCAGGTGCACGCTCTTGAGTCCATTCTCCCAGTCTCCTCTTCAGAGTCAGTGGCAGCTGGCTTGAAGACAGTGCCTTTGCCATTGAGTGCACGCATGCACGCACGCACACACGCACACACGCTTGGTTCTTGGCCTTGGGCTTCAGGCTCACCCTCTGCCTTACCTTGGCAAGAAGATGTTGTTCCCTGATCAGTTGTTGCAATGCTGAGCTGAGACTCTGATTCCTAACGCCTCTAAATCATATTCCTGGTGACTACTTGTGGACTGGGGAAGGCATGGCCTACACCTGGGATCTGGCAGATGAGTGGAGTTGAGTAGGGAAAATTTTTGTCTTGGTTCTTGACCTTTTTTTTTGGCTTTCCAGTGTTCTCCCCCTCCTGTTTGACTTAACTAGGAACTTGTGTCTTTAGTGAGCTGTGTGTGGATCTGTGCCTTGTGGTGATGCAGTAAGAGTCGCCTTGCTAAGCCCACAGTCTGCTCGCCTTCTAGCTGACTTGGCGCTGGCCCCGTCATGGTGGTTTAGGATTTTACCCAGTACTGCTTTAGTTTTGGGAAATGGTGCCTTTCAGAACCAACTTTGATCTTTCTTTTAGTGCTCTTTCTTTTACTGGGACCCTGTTTCAGGACACTGCTAATGATCTTTTCTCATGCTGGGGCCCTATGTCACGACACTGCTAGTCTTAATTCCAATGCTGTCTTCTAGAGGCTTGGGTTAAAGTATCACTATCCAAGCATGAGGTGGCCTGCCGGCTCTAGGGCATTACTTCCTGAGGGTCTAATGGGCCCCACACTGGGGAAAACCCTTGGGGGTGGTTCTAGAAATGGAAAGATTTCCTAATTTTCAAAGTTGGAATTACATCATTAATCTGAGACAGAATTTCACAGCCGATTTTGGAATGTAGTCTAATTTAAACAATTGAATCTAGAGGGTGGAGGAGAGGCTCTTTAAACGTCCTGGCAACCTCTCAGGATTATTTGTGGGGCTCTCTGAGGAAAGAAAATTACTTTTTTTTTTTTTTGGTGAATTCAAGTGCCTTCATCTTGTTTACCTATCACTTTAAAAAAAATACTTTAAGTATAAGCTTAAAAAGAGTTCTGGAGTTTGCCTGGGCTATTGAGATTTGGTGCAAATTCTCATGTGTGCTTGCATAGGAAGATGAGGCGACCATCTGCTAAAGAGGAAGGAACTAATTAACATGATTTGTGGTCTTTACAAAAGAGATTCCAGCTACCTGGCCTTTGTGTGTGTGTGTGTGTATGTGTGAACACTTAATTTTCCCGAAGGATCTATTTATTTCCAAATTAATATGGATGAAAATAAAAATGCCCATTGGACTACTTTGGAAGCTATTCATTTTCGTATTTGCATAACTTAAAGTGTTCCTTAGTAGTTCTTCCTCCTTGGTATTGGTCACTCATCTTCTTACTTGATGCAGATGAGATTTCTTATCAGTGCAAATGTATTAGAACTTGATGAAATAAAGCTTTGAGTTTGAGAAATAAAGATATATTTAAAAGTGTAAAAAAAAAACTTGTCAGTTATGATCCTTGCTTTTTTGGTTTGTGTTTTTTTGGGGGGGGTGTCTTTGGTGGTAAATTTTAGGTTTTAGGAAGACATGGGGATAAAAAGTCTGTCAGCAGTGTCCACTTTGGCTAGCACCATGAGAGGGCTGTGTGGGGGAGGGGTGTGGTTACCCCAAAGGCCCTAAATCCCTTTTCTAAGGTACCTGGCTAATTTAGGCTGATCTTAACTCTCAGACCCTGAATCAAGCCTGTGGCTAATTCCTCCTGTAAGTAATGTCTCCTCTTACTGTCTTTAATGCAAATGAGGGTTGAATCTGAAGTCTCAAGGATACTTCTACCTGTGTCAGACAAGCATCTACCTGTGATCTACATCCCCAGCCTCACGGTGTTTTAAAATAATATGGCTTCACCAGCGCCTGGTTTTATCTAGGGGCCATGGCTCCATGACCATGTCAGTAAGAGACCCCAGATAGGTATCCATCCTAAGCAATTGCTCTCACCTCACTCTAAGAAATACCTATGTGGAAAAAGGGATGTGGCTAATAGATAATTAAAGGAAATAAACAGTTCTGCTCCAGGGTGCCCAGCCCTCTGACTTGTGACATGACACTGTTATCTACATTCATAGCTGTGCTGGGCTGCATGTGGTTTCTGGGCTGCAGGTTAGACACTTCCTAATTTCTTTGGTCTGCTCTCCACTGCTCCAGATCTGCACCTCTTCCCCTTAAGCCTGTGTCTTAGAAGGCTTCCCTTCTGTGATGAATTTTTTTTAAAAACTTTTAACATCTTTGCCAAAAGCAAGTGTCTTTCATACCCTTACCTTGTGGGCCCTCCCCCATTTGCACTGCACATCTTCTGAAACATTCCTTAAGTCTGACCCTCAGAACAGGGTGCTGCCTTCCTGTTGTACATTGAAACTGCTCAGGAATGCCAGTGGATGCTGCATCCAGCTCTGCAACACCAGGGATACCTTGCAGCTAGCATAGCCTTCCTGCTCCACCTAACCTACTTCTGTTTTCGGAGACTACAGCCCTTTCCCTTGCACCCAGCTAAGTGTCAGTCCTTGTCCCACTTCCTCTGGCTTACCAGGTACCAGGCCTTGATGCCTCCCCCTTCCTGTGTCCTTTGCTAGCTTGCGTCAGCTCATCTACGTTGTGGACACTAGGGTGTCTGGCTCTCCTTTGCCCTCCTCCCACACAACTGGCAAAGGTTTAATGCTTCAGATGCTGAACGTGGTGTTTTTGTCCCTGGAGGATTGGGAACTTGGGCCGCTAGCAAACAGGCGAAATCCTGAATATTTACCTGTATGTGTTGTAATGCCTCGTTCTGGTGCCAGAAACATTTGAATCCAGGCTTTGTCTGGAGCAATGTTTACATGCTCATGTGTGAAATGAGCTCGTGTGAAATGCTCATGTGTGAAATGATGGGAGGTAGTCCCCCAGAATGAGTTGACAGGTCCATTGCAAGCCCTTGACCTCACAGTGATCATTAGTGTCCCTTCCTCCACACAGGAGTGAGGCGCCTCCAGCCTCCTCCAGCCACCCTGTATCTAGGATTACACAAATAAGCCTCCTACCATCTTTTCTCTCCAGGGAACCACTGGATGACTAGGTGGGACAGCAGTGTTACTTGGTTGTAATTTAGGATTCCTGTCTGTGGAAGATGCTGACGACATTAACAAGACCTGAGAGGGCTTACCACAGCAAAGGCCAGTGCTTGACTGTGATGACAGTATTCCATCAAACTATAGGTAAGTGACTTCAGCTCCAAACATAGTTACAGAAGGTCGAGACTGCTCATTCATTCCAGGCTGCCCAGACCCGAAATAATCACACAGAAACCATATTTGCAATACTGTTTGGCCAATAGCTTAAGCATATTTTTAGCTAGCCCTTATTTCCTAAACTAACCCATTTGTGTATGATCATGTGAATGTGGCTTACTGGCAAGGTTCCATCCAGCATCTGTCTCTGGTAGGCACTATATAGCGTCTCTCTGACTCCACCTGCTCTCTCTCTCTCTCTCTCTCTCTCTCTCTCTCTCTCTCTCTCTCTCTCTCTCTCTCTCTCTCTCTCTCTCTCTCTTTCAGCCTGGCTATATTCTGTTAGCCTTTAACCGAAAACAGCTTCTTTATTAACCAATAAAAGCAACACATATACAGAAGGACTTCCCGTACCAAATGTTGAGGGTTATGTCTAGGTTGAGATGTTAAGAGGAACCCAATGCCGCTACAGTAATCTGTCTTCTCTCCTTCCATGAGAGTCTGAGGAGGGGTTTGTGAGACCTGAGTGACCAACTAACTCTTCAAGTGACCGCCGTAGAGCTGGCACTGTAGTGGTGGCTTCCCACCTCTTGCTCCAAGTGTCCTCTACCATGGGACCTCAGGGATAAATGCTCTCTAGAAATTGGCTGCACTGGCAGAGGAACTCCACAGAGATCAGCCTCTTGACTGGGCATTCCTTTCTTAGATTTCTGTGAGCAATGCCAAAAGATCTGGAGCAGCCGGGCCATATCAGTGGGATTGGTTTTATGCTGTTCCTGACCTAGTTTGCCAGACTTACCTCTTCTGGGTCTAATTAGATCAAGGGTCTCTCAATTCCCCTGGGGCATTTCCTCCAAAGCAGTCCAACTGCAGAGCTTTTCAATGCAGGGAGTTCTCCAAATGGACCTTGGAGAAAAGCAGGAAGGGCAACATTACCTGCATTGCTTGAGGGACTTAGGTGGGGAGGTTGTGTGTGTGTGAAAGAGGACACTCAGCAAGATTGGTCTAGAAAATTTATTCCATCCTTTCAACATGGATAGTGCATGAGGCTTTGCCGAAGAGGTCTGTTGGAAACTGAAGCCGTGGGCAAATGGAATCCCCTGAGCTTGGCCAGGGGCTCAGGGTTCTCTGAGTACATGTTTTGTATGTGTTAGCTTGAAGGTCCCAAAGCCTGAGACAGATGGTCATATTCCCATCGGATAACAGGAGGTGGCCACAAACGTTTGGCTGTGAGGCCCTAGTCTCCACTACTCCTGCCGTCCTGAAGCCCCTCCACAAACCCTACCCTGCATACACATGTGCAGGCTAGCCCCTCTCCGGGCTTGAAGTGTTGAGTTGCCTGGTAATAGATCTGTGTCCACTTAGGCAGGAAGGCATTCCTCTGACAGGCCAGCAGCTGTGCCCAGACAACCGTCCCTTTGTGAATCATGTTGGGGCACCTACTGAAGGTCAATATGTTTGGGGAACAGTCATCAGGTTCCAGGCCCTGTGTGAAGCCTTAGTGTTGATCTCCCTCCCAACAACTCTGAGACAGAGCAACTGTGTACAGATGTCTCTGAACGGTACGCTGCGTGTCCACACTGTGTTCCTCAGGGAGGCAGGTCGAAGACACACCAACCTTCCAGCGGAAGCATTTGAGAGGAACAGGGAAGAGGCCCGAACAACTGAGTAAACGGCTTTGTTAGAACCAAAGTTAAGAGGTGAGATGACTCAGCTGGGAAACGTGCTTGCTGCCAAGTCTGCCAGCTTGAGTTCAATCCTTGAAACCCACACTCCTTCCTGCAAGGTGACCTCTGGCCTCCACACATGCCCTGTGGCATACCCACCCACCTACCCACCCATATACACACCGTGTAATAAGGAACACCAAAATATAATAGACATTTTTAATAACATTTATTTATGGTGTGTGTGGCAAGTATATGAGAGCAGGAAGCTACAGGACTACTTGTGGGAGCTGGTTATTCTATCATATGGGTGCTAGGGGTCAAACTCAGGCCATCAGTCTTAGTGGCCAGCACTTTTGGCCAGTGATCTCACAGCACCCCTGCCCAACATTTTCTGATAGAAAAATGAAGACAGCTCAGTTCAAGCCAAACCAAAACAGGGTTCTGTTGGGTACGGCATGAGGTTTTAACTTAGAACTGAAATAGAAACAGCCCCCGTTCTCTTAACCAAGAATGTGTATCACGCAGGTACTTGGACAGCCTGTGGGCTGCAGGGCAGATGTGTGCATGTCGGGTGGGTGGGAGTGGGGAGGCGTCTGCAGCTGTCAGAAACCGGCTCACCTGCCCTAGAACAGTGGGGGGGGCATTCTGAAACTCAGGACCCAAAGCAGCTCCTGGAATCAAACACCTGTGGATTTTCACGCACTAAATATAGTGGAGGTTGGCTGTCTTATCGGTAAGTAAACACAGCAGGGCCAAGGTTGCTGCAGGAACAACCTTTACACTGGCTCCTGTGGGAGACCGTGCTCAGCTGTGAGTGGCCCCCGCTGGCAGCTTGACGCAGGGCTCCGCCACTTCTGCTACTTCAGGTTCCCCCAGCCAAAGGGGCCTCTGTGGATCTTCCCTGGTCTTAGGTCAGTTGCCGGTACCTATTGTCCCTGGATCTAACGTCCCCTTCCCCCAACATTCAGATCAGTTTTCATGGCCTACATAGGAGCTGAGTGTGGACAGAAGTGCCCCCCGCCCCACCCCCTCCAGCTCTGAAGGCATGCTTTTCAGCAGGATTATTTTCCATTATTACTGGATGGAAAATGAGTCTTTGAATTTTGGATGGGGCTGAATCAGGCACGGCCCCTCCCCCCAGGTCAGGAATGTTAAACCCGAGGCTCCCTGTTGCAGTTTTCTGCTCTGGGCCCCAGAGAGACACTATTCTCTGAGTGCCAAGCAATACCCAGCTAGGTGGAAGAGAATGCAGGTGAGGGCCCTTCGAGGGAGGCAGGGAGACAGCTCCAGGGGAACTTTGCAGCCTGACCTTTAATCCCAGCATGCTCCTTGATTCTCCTCCTGCTTTCATGGTGGCCCCAGACTCACTGTAGACAGTGATGATGCCAATCTCAGAGTGACTGAGGATAAAACAGCCCAGCACCAGGTGCTCACAGATATATCTGTTCCTTGATAGTCCTTCAGTGGTTCACAGTGTTCTTAGGGAGTTAAATTCCCGAGTGGTATCCAAAGCACCGATACGGAAGTGAAAGGGATCCTTTGGCTCTGTTGGGTACTAGGAAGTCAGTAACTATCTATGATTTCCTGAGACTTACTGTTAAGGGCCTTACCAATACTGTGGGTGATGGTCCTGACAGACCGCCCTTCTCCACCCCTATTTAACAGATGAAGAATCGTGGCTTAGAGATGTTGAACAGCTGCCTGGGCTGATACTTCACACACACACAACCAAGCTGTGGGCCAGGCCTAGCTGCCAGCCGGGGGGCCAGGAGCACCAGCTCCATCTTGGCAGACTGTCCTGTTGCTCGCTGGCCCCTGGGTTGCAATCTCATCATATTCTCTCTCCCTAGGCATCCATTAGGCTCCCTTGGAGGTGTTGCCAACTCATACAGTTCCCCAGAACTTCAAGTCTATTTCCTGGGCCCCTGTGCTGGGGGTAAGAGGAGATTGACAGACCCAGTAGGACCTACAGAGAACTCGCCAAACAATGGAGCTGCTTTGTGCTTTCCCCAGACCGCTTCCCTGTATGGAGAATTAGAATCTGCACTTTGAAAAAAGCTTAGACCCCTTCCGCTTGAGCCAGGCAGGCCCTTTTGTCCATGTGTGACCTGCTGGTTTTGCTGGCCTGTGCACATTTCTGATGCGATGGGTAACAAAGGAGACTTTGCGTGGCAGGGGTGTGGTCTCCCTCCAAACTGCTGTTTCAGATGCCCCTCCACTGCCAGGCCCAGAGCATCTGCTGGCTCCCCAACAAGGTTGTGTTGTTTCTGCTCTCCCACCCTAAAGGTTTTAATGACTTGGAGTGAAGCCAGCAATCCTAGGTCTGTGGCAAAGGACAGGTAGTAAGATGTTGCCCGATCATGTGGCATCAGGGAACTTCTGACTCCACTTCTCTGGAAACTAATTTGATAAGTAATCTATTATAGGCCTGTGGAGGACTTTTCCAGATCAAGGCTCAAGCAAACATTCTCTACAAAGGGCTGAACAGCCAAGATTTCGGGCTTTGGAAACCCTGAGATCTCCACCATAACCATCCCATCTGGCATTTACATCCTGAAAAGCAGCCAGGGATAATATAAAATGGGTTCGACTCTGTCCTGATAAGACATTATCTATCAACAGCAGGCTTTACATTTCGTGCATTGTGCAGTATTCTCTTGGTTTCCCCCAGCACTTAGAACCCACTCCTAGTGACAGGTGGGGTTCCAACAGACAATAGGGCAACTTGGCCCACACAGCTGTAGTTTGCCCAACCTTATTTAGATGATGTCTTGGGGTCAGCAAGGTGGTTCAGTGGGTAAAGATTCTTGCTGCCAAGCCTAAATGACCAGAGTTTGGTCCCTAGTTCCGTGATAGAATGGGAGGACCTGCTCCCCTAAATTGTTCTCTGATGTCCACACGTATATGCACATACCCATGTACCCCAACACAGAAATAGTTTTTAAACCATTTCAAATAGGCTGCTCTATGGTGATGCACCTTCTTATTTCCCATCCTCACCTTCACCCTTTTCTTACCAAGATGGGACCCTGCCAGTCCTGTGCCCTGTCCGTCATCTGCCTCTGCTCTACCTCCTCGGGGTCTGGTATGGGTGCCTGTTGTATGTGCTAGCATGTTTGCTGTCACTACTGCTCTGAGGTTGGTTGTTGAGTTGTGTTGGTGGCACTGCCTTCTCTCTCTAGTGGTTCTCTTGGCCTACATTCTGTTATGTCCCTCAGTGATGAGCAACGTTGGCTGTCATCTTGACAGGATCTACATCCACAAAGGAGGCAAGCCTCTGGGCATGCCTGTGAGGGTTTCTCTAGACTAGATTAGACTAACTGAGGTGGTAGACCCACCCAACCTGAATGTGGGTGGCACCATACTTTTGGCTGGGGTCCAGATTGCATAAAAGGAATGAACTATTCTCTGCTCCTGACTTCATATGTAAAGTGGCCAGTAGGCTATGGTGCACCTTATCCACTATGGTGGGGTTACTCTCAAACTGTGAGCCAAAGTAAACCCTTCCTTTCCTTAGATTATTATTATTTAATTTTATTATTTTATCAGGTATCACCTAGCTGATAAAGTTCCTTACCCATCACTGTTTCAACCTCTCTATGTTCTCCACCCAAGTTCTTCACTCAGTTGGCAGAATACTTGCCTAACATGCATAAAGCCATGAATTCAGTCCCCAACACTTTGTAAAAGCAGGCATAGTCGAGTATGTGTTGGTAATCCCAACACTTGGGAGGTAGAGGCAGAAAGATCCAGAGTTCAAGGCCATCCTCCGTTATATACTGAAGGCACCCTGGGATGCAAGAGACCCTTTCTCAAACAAATCAGAACAGCCTGGCTCAGTTCCTTAGAGCTCGGCTCACAGTCCCTAAGGGCTCCCAAATACACCTGACACTGTTGAGTCAAATATGTCCTTTCTGTCCCCAGGCTGTGCTGTAGGGTTCCATGGTACTTCCCAGGGGCTAAGGCAAACTATTTCAGAATCCCGGAGGCTGACCCTCAGACCCTAGACTACTTCTTTCTCGGGGGCCTGGGATGATCTCAGTTAGAGCCACCTGGGCCTCAAAACTGGCACTCTAGAAACTTCTACTGGCCTGACACATACTTTCTTGGTCCAAGAGCTCAGTGTCCGCTAGAGAAATGATGGCCAGCCATAGCCAGTGGGTGAGACACACGGACTATCAGTTCTAACTCACCCTAAAGACTCTGAAAAGTAAGAGGTCAGTCTAGGACAAAATCAGCATGGCTCTACACCCCTCCAGGTTTTCAAGGGTTAAGATGAAGGACTGCTGCAAAGAGAGTCAGCTCAACTCCATTCCTCCTACAATTTTAACCCAAGAGGGTTCCAGCCAGGAAAAGACTAGGGATGGGTCCCCACTGCCCAGGGAGGAGGGGAAAGCATAGAAATCCACCAGACAGCCAGCTGTAAGAGCTCACTTCCCTGGGGATTCTCACCCATTCAATACAACAGACAGAGGCAAGTCCTTCATGCACTGCCATTTCCTGACCCCTGCGACCCTTGGCAAAAGTCTTTTGTCTTCTCTGCTGTACAAATGGAGACGCTCCTGCTATATAGGAATTAAAGGCCTTAGTGCTAAGTAAACGGTCAGTAAATGCATGTGTGTGTGCCTGCCATGCCCACGAAGGTGTCTAGATTTAAGCAAGGTAACCCTTCACTGCAGTAATGCTCATCATTTGGGGCCTTAGAATGCCTGCTTAGAGTCGCTTGACATACTAATTAAAAGCTCAGATTCCTCAGACTTGAGCCACGGGCTGTGATTCTGTAGGTCTGGGAGTCAAGCATCAGGCCCTGAAAATTCTCACATGCTTCTTCACAGCAAAGAGAGCCCCAAGCAGCTAGAAGACAGGTGCTGTTAACCAGAACAACAGCTACAAGGAAAAAGGTGACCAGAAGCGCGAGGCTAAGGAACTATTTCTACACTTCAGATTAGTGTGTGTTTAAAAGGTTGCCCATTTGGATTCAATAACAGAGACAAATTGGCCCTATCATTGTTTCTACTATTGGGTCAGAGCATAGAAAGACCTGATTTTTGTTTGTTTGTTTGTTTGTTTGTTTCAGTTAGTGTGTTGCTTTTTTATTTCAAACTTTTTCCCCTTTCTGGGGTGGGAGGAGGGTGGATTCTGAATGACAAACAAAACAAGGGAATTTGTGGTTTGTAGAACAAAAACTGAATTCAAGAACTGACATCTGTCCAGAGAGTAGCTAGGAGAGGTTTTTCACTTCCCTCGAGTGGAAACAATCCAAAGTCTTGAAGGATTGTCTCTGGAAGGAGACTGTAGCAGGAGGACCATGTGGCCAAGCAGGTCTTCCTTTTAGAACCCCCCAGAGCCCTGCTTGAGCGACCGATTGCTTCACCTGCCTGAGACGCAGCTTTCATACAATCTGCTCAGTGTGGGCTTGAGTGTTCAGAGCTGCTGGGCCAAGCTGGATGCTTTAATGCGATAGACGGCTAAGTTAAAAGAACAAAGACAAAGGCGGGTAGATCTAGAAAGAACAAGAATCACAAATAGATAACAAACACAGAATGCTGGCTCTACACATTGCCCTGTGTGGCCAGACCCTTCTAGCTCTAGTCCACCGTGCCTGCAGCAGGCAAACTGTACCACAGGTCCAAACGGCTGGGGCACAGTGTGTCACCGCTGCCCCAGAGTCCACTCCCTTGACCCCTTGAGCCCCTGGTTCATCTGAGAATTCCCAGCTATCTTCATCCATGACTTTTTCATTTTTCCATCTGCCAAGAGCCTTCCCAGCCCAGACTTAGACTCTTCTGTTCCTGGTGCACCAGTAGCCAGGGCATTCATAGACCAAGGGAAACGCCCTGCAGCAGGAGTTCTGCTCCCTCACAGGTTCTCAGTAGCCTGCACTTCGTCCTGTCTTCAGGCTGAAGCACTACTCATGTCACCTGCTGTCAGGACCTCCTTGTGCCCTTTATTGCCTGTAGAATTAAGGCTCATGGTCCCCCTCTGCCAGTCTCAAATCACCTTCAACACTAAACTCCCACTCCTGCACTCCCCAACAACCCACCACAGCTTCCATGGGGTGAACATGTCGGTAGGGTGCTAATCTATTTCCTAATATTTCAATGAATTCTTAGGGCTAGATAATTTATAAAGAAAAAAAGGTTTGTTTAGCTCTTAGTCCCACGAGGCCAAGGGTGTGGCATCAGCTGACATTACAGGGCACAGTATAAGACAGAAAGTCACAGTATGGCAGGATCTCAGTGAAGCTCTGCTGGTCCTTTCCAAGAGTGGGCCCCAGATGGCTCACCTCCTTTCTCGGCCGTACCTCCTAGAGATCCCAGGGCCTTGTATGGTGTGGGACAATTCTGTATTCTGTCAATTACATTTTAAATAAATGCTGATTGGCCAGTAGCCAGGCAGGAAGTAGAGGTGGGACAAACAGACAGGAAGTAGAGGCGGGGCAAGGAGAATAGGAGAATTCTGGGAAGGAGGAAGCCCATTCCTCCCCAGTCCTGTGCAGATACCAAAGGAGCAGGATGTGACCTGACCCACTGAAAAAGGTATTGAGCCATGTGGCTAACATAGATAAGAATAATGGATTAATATAAGTCATAAGAGCTAATACAAAGCCTGAGCTAATGGGCCAATCAGATTATAACCTAATGAAGACTTTCTGTGTGATTTTTCTCTGGGACTAAATGGCTGGGGAACCGGACAGGGCAGAAACCTCAGGCAACACTTGTACCACTGCAATGGAGACCAAGGCTCCAGCATATGAATCTTTGAAAGTCACAATCAAGCCCTCACTTCCTATTCAACCACCATATCTCATGTTATAGGACACAGGTGGGCACAGGCCTAGCAACTAGGAGATCATGTTTGCTGTGTCTTTAATGTATCCCCAACGGCTCCTGTGTTGAAAACCCCATCCCCATTTCAACAGTGTGGGGAGCTGGGTGTTGTAAGAGGTGATTGGGTCGTGATGGGCTGCCCTCAAGAGTGGACCATGTCATAACCACAGGAGTGGGTGGATTGATTTATTCTAAACATGATGTTTGGCCTTCTCCTGCCCTCCTGCCCTCTGCCACATGATGATGCAGCAAGAAAGGCTCTGCCAAGTGCCTGTGCCACGCTTTTGGTGTTCCTGTTCTCCAGAGCTACCAGCCAAGTAAACTTATATTGTTTGTGAATGATCTAGTCCCAGATACTGTGTTTCAGCAGCAGACAACGGACTAAGGTAATCTCCTGTTCTGGTGCCCATGGCCCTGCAGGCCTTTGGTCTTCACTTGGCCTCAAAGTCCATCTGTAGAGGCCTTGCCCACTGCTCCCAGGCCTTTCCTGTTGACACAGCTGCCCTTGTGATTCAGGAGAGCTGTGGGGGACACAGTTGCTTGGAGGACCACTGATTGGAGGATGCTTGCTCATGTTAGGGGATGGACGAGAGCCTAGAACCTTCCTATGAGCAAAGACTTCTCCTGAGGGGGAAATAGGTAACTTCAGAGAGGGACAGGGTGACTGAGAGTGCTCACCCCTGCTTGGGCTGACTAATGTGAAGGGTGCTTGAGACCCAAAGAGGGACGGGAAACAGCTCCTGCTCAGAAAAGCTCCAAGACAGCCAGGAAATAGAAAACTACCCAAGTGTGGTGGTGTGGGTAGATGTAGCCATGGAATTCACTTTAAGGGTCTCACTGGAAAGTACCTCATGGGGCAGAGTTCTTGGAGCTGTGCATGGAGGGAGGAGTCGGGTTTGGCTATACACACTCGAGAAATGGGAGACAACAGGAAGCCGTTAAATACTGTTGAGTGGCCGGGTGACCAATAAGGTTTGAGTTTTGGAAAGATCATCATGCTAACCACATGGGGAATGACAAGGCAGAGTGGAGGCTGGAGCAGGGAGGGCAAATAGGAGGTTGCAATGCATTCTCAAGTCATGGAGGTCTGCACAGGAGTTATAGAGCCCTTGAAAAATGAGGGCACCACAGAAAAGGAATAGTTCTGTAGACTCAGGTGTGTGTAACAGGTGCGTGCTGTCATGAGCCATTTGTAGTTTACCTCTGGGAACACTCTTCCATCCTCCTCAGTTTACTGATCTCCACCCCACGCCTCCCAGACCGCTCTGGACCCCTTCATCCTCAGGGTGAAACCCAAGTGTTCGTTAAGGACATCCTTTTGGGATTATGGGATGGACTCCACTTGGCTGATGGACTGGTTTGTATGCTGTAGGGCACTGATCATCTTGGCTCTTCAGAAACTGCCTGGCAGGCCCTAGCAATTATGGCCATGAACCCGCACTTAGTGGAAGTCAGCATTGACTGGGTGCAGTCCGTGCCTCACTTGTGCACTGTCTTCCAGATAGCAACTGCCTCTTCCTCAGCTCGGTCAGCTCAGTCTGAGTGACGCGCCCTCGGACTGCTCAGACAGCGTAGATTCAGAGCCTGGAGTACCTCCCCGTCAGCCTGCACACATGGCTCAAATATCTCCAGTCTGCCTTCACACTAAAACTCTAGGGTCATTTTCCTTTAGCTCATCGAGGTGCGTCTTCACCCCCCCTCCATTAGCTCATCGAGGTGTGTCTTCACCCCCCCCTTTAGCTCATCGAGGTGCGTCTTCACTCCCCCTCACTTTTTCTAGTACAGGTGTTGGGAAGGCTCATGTCATACTGATGGTCCATTCTTTGTGCACGACCTCTCCCTCTTTCCCTGCCATTGAAGAGCCTTGCATGACCAAATGGCCTGCTCTGGGTTTGTGTCTGTTGGAACCTGTGCACTGTGTCCATCTATCTGACTGTGCCTGCATGTATTTACAAAACTGTGTGATGAGTGCTTCATGGGCCATTTAAGTCTAAAAATCATGGGCATTGGTTATGAGAAATGCTACAGTTTCCTTTAAAATGACATCCCCCTTTCTCTTTGTAGATTTTGATGACTTAGATGGTAAGGCTATGGGCTAATTCTCTAATGCCTCTGTTTTTTGTTTGTTTTTGAGAGATAAAGAAAAATATGGACTTTTTATTAACCATGCATAGCAACTGGGGCGGAGGGCTCTCCATGTTACAGAAGCCCTTCAGGGCCACGTCTCTGGTTTTTTATCACAGCCACCCTCTCTGTTCCTATCCTCTCTGCTTCTCTTTTTGCTTTCTCTCTGGTTTTCTGATTGACTTTATAAATATACCTTCTAAACTTTCTGGTGAATTTTAATTTTTGCTCAGGACTTTTTAGCTTTTAAAAATTCTTTTAAAAAATACCCATTCTTTAACATCATGTTCCTATTTCACAGACCCAATGTTTTTTTCTTTTTGTCTGAGAATATTATTTCTAAGTTTTGACAGGAGGGATGGAGAGATGACACAGTGGTTAGTTAAGAGCACTTCCAGAGGACCTGGGTTTGAGTTCAAGCACCAACATGGCAGCTCACGACTGCCTGTCACTCCAGTTCTAGGGGAGCCATTGCTTTCTTCTGGCCTTTGCAGGTTCTAGGCATGCATGTGGTGCACATACATACATGCAGACAAAACATCCATACACATAGAATAATAAAACAAAAAAATATATAAGAAACTACAAGAGTTTAAAAAACTTTAAAATAAAAATTTGAAAGTTTCGGTGGGATTTTCTATGCTTCTTACACCCTTTCGCCTTGTGCCTCTCCTGTTGGTGTGTTCTACCCCATCTTTCTAAGACTTGCTTCAGAAGGCAGGCAGTCCTTGCTGTGCTGGAATGAGTTACTTAAATATGAATTAGAAGCTTCTGCCAGTACACGGGGCTGACTTTCATCCAGTCTTTTCTGTTTTCAAACATGCTTCGGGAGGCCCTCCCAGGAGTGGACATCTGTAGGTGTTTCCTCCTGCTGGTCTGCTTTCCCAGCCGCACTCTTAGCTATCTGTCTGTCTGGAGGTACAAGTCCAACTCACAGTGAGGTGTGTCAGCTTGCACTTCACTTCCAAAATAAGAAAGTCTTGGCCACTCCTTATATTATTAGTATATAATGATTAATACATTGTTGGTCACTCCAAATCCGAAGCCATTCCAGCTCTCTTTCTGCACCGGCAGACTCTGGTGGGGGGCAGGAGCAGCTGCCCTCGGTGCGGACTCAGGCATGGGGGGGGGCTACTCTTTAGGGCCACTTCTCACACATGGATCCTCTGGCTTTCTACTGCCCCGTGTTCTCACTTCCTGAGGCCCCCGATGCTTCTGCTTCTGAAGTCTTCCTGAGGCTCTGAGACTAACCCTGCTGGATTCTTGGCCATTTCTTCCCTTCCCAGCTTTGGTTTCAGTGTCTCTAGAGGGTTCGTCAGCTGCCACTCATCCAGCTTCTGAAGGCACACAGATGGTTCTCAGGCCTTGCCAGGTCCCCCATCCTCATTGTTACTATGGATAGTTGTCTTTTTAATTCATGTTCTATCATTTCTTCTGGGATTAAGGCAAGGGCCACTGCATCCTTTCCAGACTGGTTTCTTCCACTCAATAGTGTGCATTTAGGGTTCTTCTATGTGTTTGGCCACCATTTGGATATGCCACTATTGATGCATTTACCCCCAACAGTACAGCCTCATTTCTTCTAGGCCTGACTGCTCTAGCTGAAGGGAATAGAAACAGCCTTTGTGGAATAGGAGACACTGCAACCTAACCCTTTAGTGTGACTCTTACCCTCCCTGTTACTGGCTTGCATCACTGCTTAGCCGAAGGTTCCAGAAGACACTCTGCAGATCTCTGGAGGACCTTTTCAGTATGGTGTCCTCTGATGCACCATCCATCCTGCAGAGGCCTTGGACTTGACCTCCTCGGACGCCCTCGCTCTTCTCTGAAATTCCTCTTGCCTCCATCCTGCCCACCTAGGGAGAGATGGCAAGGCTCCTCTTCTTTGCCTCCCCACTCAGGAATCAGCTTGTTGCATGGCTGCCCCTCCTCAAGACTGGGACCCAGAAGGGCTGGAATCGGGGAGTCTGCAAGAGAAGCTGGGTCTGTCTGCCTTTGGGAAGCAGAACAGTGGGGCAGTCTGGGAGATAGGGAGCTATGAAACCACTGGGAAAGCAGCCACAATATTATTGATACTGTTTTGCTTATTAAAACCAGCACTGTTTTTTTTCTTATTAAAAAAAAATATTTCAGACTGGAGAAATGGCTCAATGGTTAAGAGCAAGATCTGCTCTTCTGGAGGACCTAGGTTCTATTCCCAGCACTCTCTTGGCAGCTCACAACCATGTGTAACTCCAGTTCTAGGTGATCCAGCACCCTCTTCTAACCTTTCCAGGTACCAGGATCAAATGTCCGCGGACAACAAGGCAAAAGGAAGGCAAAGCACCCATGTGCATAAAATAAAAAATAAATTAAAAAAACCTCATCATCTGTGTGCCATTCAATGTCTTTACTAGTACGGTGATCACTGTCTCTAAAACCAGGAGGAGAAATGCTGCAAACTGGGCAGTCTGTCTGGAGTTTAGAAAAGGCCAAGAGTGGGGTGACTCCAGGCTCTGCACTTCTGGTCTCCTGCTGCCTCCTGGCCATGCTGCTGCTGAGTTATCCTACAAACGGAGGGAGGCTGCTGGCATGTTTCCCTCACTCCTGAAACTAAGCCCTTTAAACACTAGCATTTCAAAAGCTCCCCCTTGATGTTAGTATTCTTCCCCAAATCCACCGCGCACTTCCTTGCCTTACTCAGTAAACAAAATCAACTGACGCCACCACCCCTAATAACTCACACACAGGCGTTTGGCACGAGCGTTAGTGTTTTCCATGTGTTGCGTAGCGAGCTTTCTTGTTGGACTATTGTTGATGGCCAGCCCACAAATAATGACCCAGAGACTTATTATTAATTATAAAAGCTTGACATTAGCTTAGGCTTTTTCCTAACTAGCTCTTATAATTTAACCTGTATTTTTTAATCTATGTTCTGTCATGTGGCTCAGGTACCTCTTCTGAGTAGGGCACATTCAACTTGCTCCAAGTCCCTGGTGAAATCACACCTAGATTCCCAGTCTCTCTCTCTCTCTCTCTCTCTCTCTCTCTCTCTCTCTCTCTCTCTCTCTCTGTCCAGAAGTCCGGCCTATTCTCTTCCTGCCTAGCTATTGGTCATTCAGCTCTTTTTGAAACGATCAGAAGGCACCTTAGGCAAACTCACAGTGTAAACAAACATTCTGAAATGAAGCTGATTGATTGAATCCTCACAAACAACCCCGTGATGTATATGTATTATCAATGTGTAGTCAAGAATTTGTGCAAGGCTTTCATCAACATGTAGTTAAGGAGGAAAGAGACACGGGAGATTAAGAATTTATGGGAGGCAAAGAATTAACCAACACAGATTTTTCTCCTTTTGGCAGCACAGAGGCAAAACTAGGTTTCCAGATGTTAAACTACAGTCATGGGTGAGACACACAGCTGGAAGGAGTCTGACATCTGAACCCAGACCTCTCAAACCTGCTGGTAGCAGTTGTTCTGTGTGGGAGCCCATCTATGGGGAACAAATTCTGGAGATGCTGCTGGGAGAGAAAGGTTTGCGGGAAGTTGGGGGGTGGAGCACGTTGGGGTGCATGGATGGTCACCACCTCAGTATGAAGCAGTGGGGATCAAGTGGAGCTGTTGAGACTTGAGTTCACCTGCACTGACTAGGTAACCCATATTATTATCCACTGATCAAGCAGAGGAAAATGGAAACGGACACCCAACATTTAGAAGTAATTGACTCAAATATGTGCACGAAGTGCTTAGCAGAATGCCTGGAATGTAGCAGACTGTAAATTCAGTAAATGGCCTTAGCTGCTTCTCATGGTGAGTTGCTGAAATGAAGCCAAGAGGTACACTTGTTCTGGTTACATAATCCACCCTGCCCGTGAATTCGGATTTAATCTCAGAGCCATGCAATGGGCAGGACCCCTCCTCCTCCTTCCCCTCTGGAGAACTCTTGTTTTCTTAGAGGACAACAGCCCGTGCTGATTGTCCAGTAAGCCTCACCCCACCCCCATTTCCAGGGTGGCCTCACTGAGCACAGCCATGTCCATTCTGGCTCCTTGGGTCTCTGCTGCTGAGCTTGGTTCCAGGCCATCCTGTGATGGTCTTCACTGTGCAGTAAGAATCGGGTGGCCTGAACATCAAAGGCCTCTGCCAGGCTCTCTGGAAGCCAGTAGATCTGAAGGGAGACTATCGGTCTTGAGTTCTGAGTTGGAGCCTACTGGAGACGGTGGTGGGGGTGGGGGAAGGCGGGGGTAGGGGGAGGTAGGGGGGGTGACCAGTGAGGAACAGCGGCATTAGCTCTGTAGCTTCTCCTCAGGTCCAACTGTGGACCTTGGATAACACAAACAGCAGGGATCTATCTCCTAGAAGCCACACTTCCCTTAAAGGAGCCCAAAAGATGAGCCAGGGTCACTGACGTTGGCCCACATGACCATGGATGCAGTGTTTCTGGGCACAGGGGTGAGAGAATTAGAAAGATGAGAAGAAAGCAGAGCTCTGGCTTTCAGGGTCCTGGATACAAACGGATGCTCAAGAGATGCTGTTTTAGTGAGCAGTCTGCAGCAGAGATTGAAAAAGAGAAGGGATTTCACTGTGTTTGAATAGTGTATCTATTACTTAAGGGGAAATGGACCGACAGGGTTTTCTGCACGTTTCCATTCGCTTTTAAACCTATTTGCTATAGGAACTCCTTGGTTATTGGTCCACACATAGCAGGCAGGGCAGCACAGCTGTGCTCTGATTGGAGGAGGTGCTGGTATCCCGCCCAGTGGGGTATTGTTCCTGTGGGAAGCCCTACAGTCATGAATCCCAAACCTAGGATTTTGAACCCCCTACCCCCAAATGAGAGAAAGATGAACTGAAATTAAACGGCCAAGAGAAGCAGAGACCCACACACACCCATGTCTCAGCCTGCCTCGGGACCGTGTATCTCCCATCTTGCAAACCAAACTCCATCCCTGAATTCTCAGTAACTCTGGACTTAGGAATCTAAAGGAATTAACACATAACAAGGAGTTTCTTGAATTTTGAATGAGATGAGAATATCCTTCATTTTTTTCTTCATTTATATTTGGAAAATTCATTTAGTTTTGGGGGTTTCATCAGAAACTAGTTCTGAGATGGTCCCAGAGCCCACTCCAAACTCCTCCCCCCATTCATTAGTTTTCGAGTGTCCGTGAGTGTGCATAGGCCATAGTGTGCTTATGGAGGCCAGAGGACAGCCTGCAGAAGTCAGTTATGTCCTTCTACCTCAGAGGTCCCCGGGACTGAACCCAGGCTGTCAGGGCTGGGTCAAGCGTCTTCACCCCTTTGAGCCAGCTCATCAACCCAACTGTAGCCCAGGATGACTCTAACTGGTGATCTTCCTGCTTCCACTCCGTCAGTCTGTCCTGCCAACATTTGGCAACCACCATAACCAGCCAAACTCCTTTTTGACTGCAGAAGAGATGAGATAAATCTCACGGGGTAGGGGGAGGGAGGGTGGTCACAAATCACTAGTCGAGACAGGACAAAGAGATATAAACACTTATTCTTGTCCTCATTCCCTTTTCATTGAACTTACACAGAGAAATGAATGTATTTCTGGGAGCCAGATAGTGGGGGCATCATGGCACTCAGATTTTCTCTGCATTAATTGATTAATAACTGAATTTATATAAATGCTAGGCATTAATGTTATAAAGATGGGCAAGACACGATAGAGCAACTGCTGGGACCTCCAATTCCAGAGAGGGAGAGGGAAAAGGAAAGAGAGGAGGGAGGGGGAGAGAGGAAGGGGAGGGGGAGAGATCCTGTCCTTTTATGTTTGTTAGAAGGGCATGCTGAAGGGATCCGACTCTATTTAGAACCGTGACTGCACACAGAGGTGCTGAGGACATTGCTGGTGTATATAGGGTGAGTGTGTCAGCATGGCCAGGTGAGGTCTCAGCTTACACTCTCAGCTGCAGAGTCTGGTGTGATTAGGTGAGTGTGTCAGCATGGCCAGGTGAGGTCTCGACTTACACTCTC
>JAQHUG010000191.1:1544750-1582537 GCA_028555095.1 Dicrostonyx torquatus | reverse complement strand
AGGCTCACAGTCTGGGCTGCAGGATCTGGGGCACAGTGTTTTCTCTGATGCGTTCAGTTTTGAAGAGGGTCCCCGGCCTCCCGGGGGTAAACCTGATACTTCACTGAGATCTCAGAGCTGATGTGAGGAGATGTTCTGCTCAAAGGTAATGGAGACAGGAAAGTAGCTATGCGGGCGGTTCTCTAAGGGATTTAACCCCAGGTTCTTGTGAAGCCTTGGAAGCTAGCAGGGCTCGGGTGTGAAGGGGTGTGTGTGTGTGTGCATAGTGGCTAGTCAGGCCAGTTGTATTCTACAGACAACGCAGCCAGAACTAAGCAGCCTGGATGAGGAGACTGTCCGGTGATCTTTGCAGTCACTCAGGAGTTCTGAGAAACCTGCTGAAAGCCCAGCCCTGCCTTCCCCAGGAAGACATACAACCACAGTGTGCATTTGTGCCATCCTGGGGCTGTGCCACCCCTTAGATGATCAGAGAACCTCAACACCGTCACCCCTACTTTGCACCTCCACAACCTAAAGGACTTTGCACCTGTGCCTGCGTCCCTCACCACTAACCCTCCTGGCAGAGGTGGAGGCAGGGCAGGAAGCAGAGGCATCATTCATTCAGCGACTCTGTTCTCCCAGTCTCTGCAAAGCCGCACACGTGGTACAGTGCAGGCGTTGTGAGCCCGGGTGTCTGTTGGTTTCAGTCTCCCGTGAATTCCTGGTGAGATTCCTAGATAAGCTTGCTCCAACCCCTCTGCCTCTGCCTTTGGAAAGCTCCAAGCCCTTCTCCAGAAGTCCTGGGTCTGCTTCTAAAATCCCAAAGCCCCACTTGAGACTCTTCCACAAAACCTTTTAAATTATACAGAGCATAACATTAACATAGACTTGATGGAACTTTTATAGGAGAAACTGACATCACGACGATCAAGGTTGCCAGATAATTCCCAGTCTCATTGCTTCCCCCACCCCCTTTCTAAACCATACACCTTTATCAGCAATGTAAAGAATTTCAAATTGAACATCCCCTTCCCTAGGGATTTCCTCCTCCTACCACCTCTGCCACCTCTGTGGTCCCCAGCCCCTGCCCATCAGTGGTGGCCAGATTCTCTCTCTTCTGTCGCCTTTGCCCTCATTGTCCTTCCTGCTGCAGGTTGGTTAGCATGCATATCCAAAATGCTCTCTGGCTCTGATTCTGAGCGCAACAAAAGGCCTTTCATTCCCTCAGCACTGCTCTTCTTGGAAGGCAATTCTCCTCACAAACAGAAATGTCATCTAATCTCACTCTTGAAGAGGGCCACCAGGGACAGCAAGACCATGTCGTCTGCTCCAGATAGTTACATAGCTCCTTGCTGGAGCCTGACATTCCTGATGGAGAAAATATGTCAGACTGAGCAGTGCATGCATTTGCCACATGCCTATTCCAGCCTCCTGAGCCGATAGGTGCTCAGCGTACAACAATGTCTAGGCTGTGGATAGAGGACTGAGGAGAAAGTGAGAGCTCAGGGCGGGCAGCTCAGGACCCTGCCATTGGTGCAGCATGGAGAGATTCTCAGTGAACTCCCAGAGGAGTCAGTCCGGAAGACGTCACGGGGAGGTGTCATTTCAGCTAAACTCAGGCCAAGTCAAGGGAGTGGGTATTCCAAACAGGAAAAAAAAATACAAATACAAGGGAATTGATAAAGAAGTTGGTGTCGGGGAATATGCATAGCGGAGACCCATGAGGCAGGTGGGCCCAGAGGAAGTGTGGTACACCTCTGTTGTGAGCACGGGCTTACACTGGTTCTATTCGCACATTGGTTTGTTTCATAGTGAGGGGGTGAGATGCCTTTCCAGTGTAGGCAAGAAAAAAAGTGCTCAGCAAGAAAGAGTCAGCCTAGCGCCAGTCCCACAGAGAGCACTACTCAGAGAGATGAGAAGGGAAAGCTGGGGCCAGAAGGGCAGGTGGAGAACCCAGAGAGCATGGCGTTCCAACAAGCTTACAGAAGAACAGGCCCAACTCCATGTCTTCTGTCTAAAATGACAGTAAGTGGTTTTGTTTCCTATGATATGTAACAAGTTAATATAAACTTGATTCACTGTCTCATAGGCCCTGGTGATAGGAGTCAGAGCAGGGCTCAGCAGACTGCTGCAGGGTCTCCACAGGACTGGAGTCTTCACTTAAAGTTTTGCTCTAATAAATTTCTTTGAAACCTGCAATGGTTTGAAAGAAAATGGCCCCCAAAGGAAGTGGCACTGTTAGGAGGTGTGGTCTTGTTGGAGGAAGTGTGTCACCATGGAAGTGGACTTTGAGGTTTCACATATGCTCAAGCCATACCTGGTGAGTCAGACCACTTCCCGTTGCCTGCAAAATGCAGGACCCTTGGCTGCTTCTCCAGCATCATGTTTGCCTGCATGCTGCCATGCCCCACCATAATGGTAACAGACTGAGCTTATGAACCGTAAGCGAGCTGCGCCAATGACATATTTTCCTTTATAAGAGTTGCCAAGGTCATGGTGTCTCTTTACAGCAACAGAAACCCTAACTAAGATACCAGCTCACAGACACAACAGTTGGCAGAGTCCAGCACTTTGCAGGCTGTTGGACTGAGAGCCAGAGTTGTCCATAAAACAGAGACCGCCCTCTGTTCCTTGTACATGGAGACTTCCAAAGTGGTCCCTGCTTCACAGAACAGTGGGAGCCAAGAAGACATTTAAATCTAGCAAGTGCATGTAATCCACTTATAAAACAGCACGCCATCACCTTTGCTTGTTCTGTTGGTTTCAAGTAAGTCACAGACACAAGAAAAGGAGCTGAATAACTGTGTGACTACAGGAAGCGGGGCGCTGGGAGCCAGCTTAGACTCTGCCCATCTTGTGCAGCAGTGGAAGTCATTGTGCAGTGGATGATGGGTAGGCAGTGCTTGGTCTCTCTGGAGAGTGATGTCATAACAGGTAGGAGAAGGGGCAAGGAGGCTATGCCAATAGAAACCTGTGTATATCATACACCACAGCTTATTCCCGTTAGGACCAGCTCTGCTTATCTTTCCTGGCACTGGGATGTGGAGGGAACCTATTGTCTCTGAATTAGGCCAGTGTTGTGATGCACCCTGCGGAAGGGCATGCATCTTCTCAGCATGGTTTCACTTGGGTCCCTTGACCCCTTGTCAAGGAGGTTAGTGGGGACATGAATTAGGGAAGCGGTCATAGAGATGGGGAAGAAAGACAGGAAAAGAATTTTGGAAGCTAGTCTTAGAGCGCTGATAACTGATTGGGTATAGGAATGCTGGTGTGTTGCGGAACAATCCTTTTATACACTGTGAATATATATTAACTCTGATTCCTTAATAAAGCGCAAATGGGCCAATAGCCGAACAGGTAAAGATCAGGCAGGACTTGTAGACAAAAAGAGAGAGCGGGGAAGGAGAGTGGAGTTGCCAGGAGATGCAGAGAGAAGCAAGGTGAATATGCTGAAAAGAGGTACCACCATGTGGTAGAGCATAGATAAGAAATAGGTGTTAATATAAGTTGTAAGAGTTAGTTAGTAATAAGTCTAAACTATTGCCAAGCATTTATAATTAATAATAAGTCTCTGTGTGGTTGGTTATTTGCCTATACTGGTGTTGGGTGGGGCAGAATAAGAATCAGTTTCTACAGCCAGAAATTGGTGGACAGCAGTGCCATTGACCAACAGTAGAAAACGTGGATGGGAGGCTGGGGGGGGATTTTGTCATCTGAGTTTGAGGACAGGATGCTGACAATTGCCAGTGTAGAGCTGAGAGTCACAGTGAGGAGGTGAGTACCTCCCCTGTGTGGTCAAAGCGCTCAGCAGAAATGAGTCAGCCTAGGGCCAGTCCCTCAGAGAGATGCAGCCAAGGAAGGGAAGCCGGGCGGTCTGAGAAAGGGCAGCAAGAAGGGCAGGTGGAGAATCCGGAGAGCGGGTTGTTCCATGGGTGGGAAGGAGTGGGTGGTGGGCTCAAAGGTTAGTACAGACTGGAGGAGGCGGCGATCACATCCCATGACCTGTGGAGTCAGGCGCATGGAGCAGAGAGGGTCAGGGCACTGTTACAAGGAGCGGAGGAGTGAAAGGGAGGTCATGGGCTGATGGTTGTTTAAAGAAAGGACAGTGGGCCTAGTGCTGAGGGCTATGGGCTGACAGCCTGGGCTCCATGGTCACCAGCTTGGCTCTATAGGCAACTCTTGACGTATCAGGAGTAGGGAAAGATCTCTCTCTAATTCAGGTTGTGTGGGTGCCCTGAGGTGCTGATGACAGGACAGGGAGAAGGGTCCAAAATGTGTCCCTCCATTGTCCTGCTCCTTCTAAATGCCCTTTGAAAGACGCTGCTTTCTGTGCTAGTTACTGTCCTGTCAAGGCCAAACAGCTGGCAAGAAGCAACCAAAGGGTGGAAGGTTTATTTTGTCTCATGGCTTGAAAGGATACAGCCCATCGTGTCAGGAAAGACATGGCGGCTTCATGGCAGCAGGAGTGTTTGGAAGCTGCTTACTGGCGTCTCATCAAATCAGGATGTAGGAGGCATCCAGGGAGTGAGGCCAGGCTGTCAATACCAAGGCTCCCTCCTAGTGACCCACTTCCTCTAGTGGGACCCCATTTCCTAAAGGCTCACAAATAGTCCCACTCACTGGCAGTCAAGTGTTCAGACACATGTGTGTATTAGGAACGACAGGTCACATTCAGACTGCAGGAATCCCTGAACATTGGTCCATTTCATGAAGAATACCATTCATAGCCTATGCCTGAGTGACCTCTGTGTATCTCCTTGGTCTTTCTGGGTGCCTCACAGTGCCTCGCTGCTGTCACCCTTGGAACTGTGAAACTCTTCAATGCCTGAGTCCCTCTGTATGGAGCTTTCCCTTTGGGGCTGTTCTTTGTTTTGTTTTAATCTTAAAAAAATCATTATATTCATGTTGTGTGTGTGTGTGTGTGCATGCACTCACATGCACACACATGTGCACACACACATGACGCATGCCACAGTGTGCTTGTGGAGGTCACAGGACAAACTGCTGGAATTGGGTCTCTCCTTCCACCACACAGATCTTGGGGGTTGAACTCGGGCCGTCAGACTCGTGGTAAGCTGACCATCATGATGGCCCCTGAGCTGTCCTTCTGACCTCCCAGTGTTCCATGGTCTCCCCTTCACGCTCCCTTCAGGCAAGTGAGGGATGTCCTGGACCCTGACCTAGGATAGGCTCCCTGGTAGATTCTTCCTGTGCCTGGAAAATTGTAGTCTCATAAGAGGAAGTCCACAAACATTTGCCCATGGAGAAATGGGAATGGATTTCATGGTGAACTGCCTGGTCTCACACTAGTCACCTCCACGTTGGGATTAGAGTGGCCCCCAAATAAGGAGGTTGGGAACACGGCACAGTGAACTGCTACGATCTTCTCCAACTTCAGCATTCTTTGACTTTTAAACCTTTAGTGTCTATCAAAATGCATCCTAAGGGATGAAAGGATGATATAGGTGGACAAGCTCAGGGAGGCTAAAGGGCAGGGAGCGTGGCAGAGGTGTGGGATGTCCACAAGGCGCGATCACCTACACTCTTTCCAGCCACCCACAAGTCTACAGCTCTTTCTGTGATCTGATGGGCAAAGCGGGAAGCAGGCAGAATGCGAACCACATCTTTCCATTTTTAGCGCTTGGGTTTCAAGAGGTTGAAGAAGCCTGAGTCAACAACTGGTGCCAACTTCTGAAGGGTGATGTGGGAGTCCCCTCTGTGTGCTGTGGTCACCACTGATGAATAAAGTCGCTGCTTTGGACCTAGAGCAGGGCAGAACTTAGCTAGGCAGGGAAAACTAAACTGAATTCGGGGAGGAAGAAGGGTGGAGTCAGAGAGGAGCCATGTAGCCCTGCCTGAGCCAGACGGAATTTTACCGGGTAAGCCACTGCCACAGATTAATGGAGATGGATTAAATTAATATGTAAGAGTTAGCCGATAAGAAGTTAGAGCTAATAGGCCAAGCAGTGATTTAAATAATATGGTTTCTATGTGATTATTTTGGGAGTCTGGGCAGCCAGGAAAGGAACAAGCGGCCTCCTCTGACAGCAGGGGAAGTTTGCATAGCCACGTACCCCACGCAGAATGGACACATGCCACACACTTCTGCTTCAGAGGCAGACACAACTGTACACAACACTTAGGCAGGGTCCTTGGACCCTTCCACCTCGAGCGCCTGGCCTAGGACAATCTGTCACCTGCTAGGGCATTCCTTACTCTTACCTTTGGGTTACCCCATCACAAAACTCAAGGCTGTGCACTTGGACCCTGGGGAGTTTTGTGTCTTCTCCTACTCACAACCTGGCAGGAAAAACAAGTCATGGGTCCTCCAGATGTTGCCTTATTTGCATCTGCACAGACCAAGAGTGTGAGGAAAGCGGGTTTAGTCACTAGAAACTCTGTACACAGGTGCTGCTTTCAAGAGAACTGGAAAATGGTGGCGTAGGTGACCCTGACAGTTTCACTATTTACAAAACAGGCTCACTGACTTCTCAGAAGGAGGTGGCAGTCCCCATGTGAAGGTGAGGAAACCAAGCCTTGGGTACAGTGACTTGCATGAAGTATGCTTGGCTTAGCCTCCCCAGCAGGCTTCTGATTCCAAAGCTCCCACCAGCCCCACACCACCTCCACTCCTCCAATCCACGGCAAGACTCTAATGGCTTCACTCATGGAGCCTCCTGGGCTCTAGGAGATGGGGATGGGAGCTCCAGGGGAACTGACTGCCTGTTTGTGGGCCTCTATGTATGATTAAAAGTGTGAGTTTTGTGTGTCTGTGTGTGGCTTGTATGCATTGTGTAGGTTCACACGGCCATGGAGAGTTGGGAATCAGACAATGGAACTCAGCCCATGCTGAATGGGGCCTGAAAAATGATTTGTTTTCTAGAGAGCTGGGCAAATAGAACCTACAGGAGTGACTAACTAATGGCTCCAGCTGCAGTCCTTGGTCCAGTGATCTTACAGGAGGACTGGGACTTTCTGGAGAAAGAAAAATGGACAGAAGAGGGACTAACAGGTCATAGCTAGGCACTGGCTACTGGGAATCACAATAATCTTGCTGTTGCCAGTCAACAAAAAAGCTTTTGACAAAAAGCTAAGTGAACAGCACCCTCCATTACTCCCCCATGCCCACCCTCACCCCCCCCCCATGAATCTGAGAGCTTGAACAGGCAAGATGCTCTACAAGAGACCCTCGAGCTTGTGAGGCTGGGTGTTTTCTAAATTGCCTTGATGTCACCGCCAGCACTTGTATAAGTGACAGATTCCAACTGGGCCTCAATCCTGACCTCTAGAACCTGAAATTCCCCAGAGGATGGGGGTGGCGGGGAGGGGGGAGAAGTTAGAACCGTACAAAGCTCCCCACAGGTTCCTATCACCCGCAGAATCTAGAAACACTGAACCAACCACTGTGTTTTATGAGCAATGTTTAGTGACCTAGAGAGGGCATGAGAACTGTCCAAAGTCACTCAGGAAGATGATAGCAGGGCAAGCAAGCCAATTCACTCTTTTCCTGTCAAGAAAGAGAAGAACTGCTGTGATGACAGAGGTGAGAACAGACGTATACATGGGTCTACACATCTGTGTGGGCTGGAGGCTAGGCTTGAATTAGTGGGAACAGCAAAGGACCCCCCGGCTGCCCATGCTGTGCTGGCTGTGTGTGCCCTTTAGTCTGGGAATGGTCAGTCAACCACCCCTTCCTTGGTCGCTGAGTTCCTGTGAGAGAGGAGGAAGTGGGCACACAAAGGCCCTGGACCCTTCCCAGGGTCCCAGACTTTGCAGGAAACAGGGCAGAATTGGAGATCTGTGCACATTCTAGAACTTGGGAGCCAGGAGTCTCCAACACCACTCAGGTGGCCCCAGAGAACCACTACATACAGCTCTTGTCACTCACACTCTTGTGACATAAGCAGCCCCTCCCCATCTCTTTCTAAAAATGGTTAAGGTTTTGTTTTTGTTGATTCCCCTCCCTTACTCTCTCCCCATCCCCCCGACCCTGCCCTGCACCCCTTAATAGCTTCCTTTACCCTTTCATGTCACTGATGTCCTGTTGTTCTCCCCACCCCTTACGTCCTCCCATGGTCTTTTTAGTTTCCTAGTCTATACCCACACTCACCCTCTGTAGAAACACATAGGTACTAGAAGCTAGGATCCATGTATGGGAAAGAACATGTGATTTTTGTCTTTCTTAGGCTGGGTTACCTCAGGAAATGTAATAGTTTCATTTTTGAAGTCAGTATGGAAGTTTCTTAAAAATTAAAAATAGAATTCCCATATGACCTGACTATCCCACGCCTGGGTATTTACCCAAATGATTCTACGTGCCACCACAGGGAAGTTTGCTCGTTCACGTTTATTGCTGCTCTGTGCACAGTAATGAGGAAATGGGCCAGCCTAGGTGTCCATCAGCAGATGAATGGCTGAGGAAGGTGTGATACATATACACAAAGAGATTTTATTCGACTGTAAAGATAAACCAAATCATGGACATTTGAAGGAAAACAGACGGGCCTGGAAAGGCTGCTTTGTTTTTAAAGGTGAGGTTGCTGATTCTGGAGCCCGTGAGGTGATCTACCTAAGATCTTGTAGCAGGCCACCAGGAAAGGAAGCCTTGTGGTGCCTCGATACCACCCCACTCCGTACGCTTCTCAGCACGTGTCTGGGTTCCAGAGGTTTCTTCTGGACTGAACCACAGGCCAGGTCCCAGTTAGAACCTCCGCTTACCTCTTGGTCTCTGCCCCCACCACTCCTGTCCCCCTGTCCCTGCCCCCATCCTCCACAGCTTGCTGCTTCTGCTTCCACCTCTGTCTAGCTCTTCCTGTCTTCATCTGCATTGAGACTTTAAAGGCAGATTGAGTGCCTTTTGAGGAGATCCCGGGGTAACTATGCCAGGCTCTGGAGGCCATCTTCGCTGCAGTGAGTCACCTCTGTTCTCGGGTCAGCTGCAGACCACATGTGAATGCATGCAGGTGGCAAAGTACATGATGCTACAGGCTGCAGCGTGACTGTCTCTATTCCTGTAGAATTTTGGGGTCTGCAAATACGAGCAGAATTTCATTTGTTTTTGTCCCTTATAGGAGAGGAAATGTGTCTATGGGAGAAGGTGTGTATTCAAGAAGAATCTAATTTATATGGCTGCTGAGCACCCCAGGCCAAAAAAGCAAGAGGAGGGAGTCTTGTCCACAGCCTGTTTCCTTATTCACTCTTCCCTAGGGTGCTCTTGAGTACCCGCCATGGGCAAAACAGCAAGCATACTGAGCCTTGGCGAGTCAGGGAAAGAAAGCCCATGTTCAGCAGGAGCTTGTGACCCTGAACCACTGGGGCTGGGCAATGTGGTGAGTCATAGGTCTCGGGGAGCAAGGTGGGGAAGGATCAGAGAGGGCCTCCTGGAAGAGGCAACACTTTAGCTGATTGCCTAGGTGAGGGCAGGCATAGGGGCTATGGGTGAGAGCAAGGACAGGGGTAAGGGCAGGGCCAAGGCCCAAAGTAACACACAGAGAGAGACCTTGAGTGGCAGGTTCTTAAGAGCCTTTTGCAGAGAACAAGTACTCTAGTGAATTGGCCCTTGGGGCGTGGGGGTGGGGATATCCTTCCTTTAGACAACTTACACCTCTGATTTCCCACCAGCAGACAGATCTGGCTGTTGGTCCTTCTGATCCAAGTGGCCCCTCTTGGGAGAAAGGGAAGTATGGCTATAGGGAGGTCGTGGTCACAGGAGTTTCTGCTTATCTGAGCTGGCGAACTGACACATGGGAGCAATGCCATGCTAAATTCCCATTTGCTCCTTTAGGGTGATGCTTCAAGATAAACGTGAATACGATCTTTATTTAAAACGTCAAATAATTTACTGCCTTTTTTTTTCTTCTGACATGCAAACACATCCTTAAATCCTTGCTGCTTGGACTTATGAGTCAATGTTATCTTCTTAAAGGAATGTACGAGGACCATCGCGAAGTGAGCAAATGCAACTGATTCTTGCTTCAAATGGTAGCTTTCACTTTATACTTTAATGGGCTCTCAGGTCGTGCTCCTCTGGGAAGGGTTGCTGATAACTGTCAGGTCGCTGGTGCTATTGGATTGCATCTGTCAGCATGAGTGACAGCCCCTCAGCATGAGTGACAGCCCTTTTCCCCAGCAGGGTTGGTACAACAGCCCAGACAGAAACTGTGCAGCAGGCCTAGATTACGGCCTGCGCCAGTCCCGGTTTCGTGTGTGTTTCCAGATGGTGACAAAGATGATGGAGTATCTAAAGGCAGTGGTGACAGTACACAGCCTGTGTCCTCACACCACTCTCCTGGCTCTGGGCTAGGAATGCAAGATGTCCTAGAAAGATGCTCTTGGCCATTGTCCCTGAGCTGCTGACTGGTCACACTGCCCTTGAGCCCTAGAATCCACAGCCCAGGGACTGAAGACACTGCAGGAGGTTGCCTGTTGTCCAGGGCAGAGATAGCCTGGCATGGGTGGGGGTGGGGCTCAGCCCTGCTAGTGAGGTGGCTTCCAAACAGATTTCTAGCAGGCAGGCAGGCAGGCAGCTTTCAGGAAGGGGAAGAGGCTACTAGACAAGGTCATTGAAACCACGTCTAGAGTGAGGATTGAGGGGTGGGCCGAAAGGAGGGGGACTGGCTGTGACTGTGTCTGAGGGTGTAGGAGGGAGGACACGGAAAGCCAGGGGGCACCAGCCTACAATCTAGAATGACAGGGACCGTGGAGAAGTGGAGAAGGGACTCAAGGTCCTGATAAGAGGAGGGAGTCTGACCTTGGAGGAGGCTCTTGCTGGTGTGGAGCAGACCTGCGCGGGGCAGCCCTGATTACTCTGAATCTCCCTCCAGGGTGAAGATAGTTCTGCTCTCAATGCCAAGACACAGGTGGCCCAGGCCACTGAGGGAGGACAGGAGGGGCCCACGGATGCTGCAAGTGTCTGCCTCCTCCCCCACTTGTGGTTGGCGGGAGCTCTAAGAACTTTGTGTCCTGCCTTGTTTGCTAGATTCAGCACAGAAATCCCACCTGAGCACACACTCACTTCCGGGGAGGCGGGTATAAATAGGTTCTATGCCGAGGCAGTTCTAGTTAGTCCCTGCAGGTTTCTGGAGGACAGGGGACTTTACTGACTAAGACCTTAGGCTGTCTATAGCTCTCAGGAAGGTCAATTGTGGTCTCTGTGGTCAGTTGAGGGTAACTGCCACCAACTTGCAGTGTCTCCGAGTCACTGCGTGTCCCAGGCACCTAGACCCACATGTGCAATGTGGCATCTGGTGGATGAAATTTAATCTGCTGACAGCACCCATAGTCTCACGTGTCCTTAGGGAAAGAGGCAGTTGCCTTTTGCGGTAGCCCCGGAAATTTTATTATTTGGCAGAACAGGAAGCATGGGGTAGGTGGCTTCATCAAAGAGTAGCTATTTGTACAGTTTCTCCTGTGGGCCATCTGGTAGCTGGGTACCAGGTTCTGGAGGTGGATGGTATGTGGCAGAGCTGGGGACAGACACGAGGCCCCTCCCTCCACTGAGGTAGAAGATAGAAAAGACATCTCTTGCTCGTGGCTGAAAGTCTTGCTCAGCCCTTCACAGATATCTTGGCTGAATTCACAGTTGGTTTTCACAGCTGTGCCACAGACCTCTTAGCTCACTCTGGGTATGCACAGCTTGCCCTGGGCCTCAAGTCTTCTCACGGCCTGGGTACATTGCTGGAGAAGGACTAATATCATTTTCTCACGGTAAGTTAAATAGCTCTGGGTCCCGCCAAGTACTGATAGTTCCGAAAGCCCCGGAGCAGGTCCTCCCACTCCAGACTTGCCAGGTCATCCCCAGACTTCACAGTGTAGGTCTGCTTTGCCGGTCTGAACATGTGCAGTCTCTAGATAAGGGCGTTCTGAGAACCTGACTCCACAGACCTTGGTTACTGCTCGCTTGGGTAAGTCTCCCATCGTGCAGCCTTCTGATTGGCTCCTCCAAACTCAGAATTTGCCAGTTCATGCACTTCACGTGGGTAACAGAATGTTTTGAAAACACAGAAGCTAGTGTAGCAAGTCACAGCATTTATGGGTCTTGGGAGACGATCTTGGTTTTGTTTTTCTATGAAAAAAAATGATGTAAGCAGGTTCTAACCTATTGAAGCGTGCTTATAGGGATCTGTGTGTGAGTACGCAGGCACACACACGCACACACACACACACACACACACACACACACACTTTCACAGGCACCCTAGCCTTTTTTCTGGTCTCTGATGACCTGCCATGGTTTGCATGTAAAAAATTACATATACCACAACACAGGGCTTGAAAAAAAAAGGACCTGAATTCTTTAGCTTTTACTCATTAGCATATTGCTTCCTCAGTCTTTCTCACAAATGTAGGTGAAGAATATACTCAGTTACAAATTCCCAGGCTCCAGAACCTTTCCAAGTGTGAGTGACGAGGCTGTCTTTGGAGTCAAAATGATCCATATTACTGGATACAAGTGGCAAGCTATGTAACCTGGAAGAGAGACTTAATTATTGGAGTCTCAGTCTTTCTGATTAAAACTGGAAGATAAAGGCTGAAGACTAATCTCTAGGGGAGAGCACTTGTGTGGGGTCTCGTGTTTCACCCCCCCCCCCCCGGCACTGGAAGACACAAACAAATGCAAAAACTGATTAACCACCTAAATAGCAGCAACAACAAAAATGAACAGTGGAGATCAGGATTCCTGCCCTGCAGGGATTGGTTAGTAACTGAGATGTCACACACGAGGCCAGTGGTCGCCATTGTGCAGTGAGGTGGCATTAGTAACTCTGGTACCTTCACCTCTGTGACCCACCCTAGATGATAAAGACCACTTAGAGGGCATAGCTAACTCCCTGCTGGGCTTCTCCTGTCCTCTGAGGTAAAGCTCTACCGAACTTGCCGCCTTGCTCATACACCCTGGGCTTGGGGAGTCCCAGTGATGAAGGCGAAGGTGAGGTGACTTCTGCAGGTGGGAACCCCTTCCCTGTCAGACATGCTAGGAACGTGGAAAGAACTTTCTGGAAAGACTAGACATACGCTATCCATGGTTGTGTGGCGGATGTGAGAGCCTGTCTTCTGGGAGAGATGTGAGCTGAAGAACCAGAATACTAGGCTTGTTCACAGGATGAGGTGGGGCAGCCTAACCAAGGAGATCCTCCATCAGCTGCTCCATGTTGCCAAGAGCCACACTTTCAAGTAGAAATGAGGGGATGGGGGTGTTTTCATCTCTCAGTGGATACCAGCAGGACACTACCTGGTTCAAAGTCACAGCCATGACCCCGTCGTGTTGTTTCTGAGCAACATTTGAACAAATTTAGTGAATTTACTCAACTTTTAGAAACCCAGGGACTGAACATTTACGTAGCAAGCCCTCACATGAGCGTGTATCAAGAGCCTGGTCCATGATAACATTCGTTTCTGTTTGATGGCTTACTGGAAACCTCCCCATTCTCTGTGAGAGAAGAAAGAGGATATGACACCTTGGTTTTATCACAGAAACTGTGGTTGGGGATGAGTACACGTAATTAGTCATCTCAAAGCTTGTCTCAGCCCAAGGCCATCACAGGGTGGCCATGTGATGGAGAATTATGAGGATTGGTTCTAATCTCAGTGTGGGATTTTGGGAAATCACCTGTCTCCCTCCCAATCCTAGGGCCTGCTCTCACAGGTAATAAGAGGGGCAGATGGGAAACTTCTAGGCTGTGTCTAGCTCTGACATTGTGTGATTCTAGCAAAACTACAAGACCCACAGACCTGTGGCCTCTTCATCCTGCGCTGTCATCAGAAGTTTCTCTTAATAAGGTCCCAGGTCACTTTCTAGGCCCATCACTCCTGAGTGGCCCCTGAACCCCTGGACGCAGAATTGGTCCATCTAAAACAAAGCTGTTGTCTTTCTTCTTTCTCAGCAGTTCTATGAGGACTGTCTGCTGCTCCTCCTGGCTGTGGGCTGATAGCTCTGGCTCATCAAATGTATAATCACTTTTGATTGTCTGCTTGGCTTTGTGGACTGTACTTTGTGGGGAGCTTGGACATTTTGTGAGCTTTGTTTCGGGGGTGTTAAATCACTATACACACATATGCATATATATAGTGTTCTAGGGAATTAAATCACTATTATATCATATATGTACATATATAAATATTTACACATACACATACACACACAGTTGTCTAAGTCCCCCAAACTACATATATAATATATCCTTTGGGTCTTAGCAGGCTTGTGTTTTCTTATCTGATATGTCAGGCCACTTTTGAACTCAGTCCTGAAGCATTGCCCCCTTTTCTGTACCTGAAATATGGTGGCCCCTTCTTATCTGTGGCTCCATTTTTCAGCCTTTCACTATTGCTGTTGACTATGGTTTGAAAAGAGCAAAAGAAAGGTGTAAATTTTGAATAGCCTTTCCCAGTATAGTGTTATAATTGTTCTATTTTATTATTATTTATTAGTGCTAGGCTTTCTTATTGCACTTAATTTGTACAGTAAACTTTTTTATAGGGATGTATAGGAAAATGCATACATTTGGTACTGTCTGTGGTTTCAGGCATCTACTGGGATCTGGAAATGCATCCAAGGGAGTGCCACCAAGTGGTCTTTCCAGGGTAATCACTGAGTGCCCGAGGTGCTGTTATCTCTCTATCGTGGCTAGGCCTCCAGTATTCAACACTGTGCGGTTTACAGAGCCCACTCTCAAACTTGCAGGTGGATTTGGAAACTCACCCAGGACATATGCACCCAGGCCTCTGTCCAAGACCTGTGGAAAATGCTGAGCTAGGATTCCCCCTCTCCATCTCACTTGCAGCCCCCTCTTCTCCCTTGCCCTGTCTGCCCACTTTGACCATGTTGGCAGCACGGAACACCACCATCTCTGCTGCTTGAGGCCAGCTGGAGTTCTGTCTTCTCGTGTGGAAGGAGTCTCCTAGGGTGGAAAGCTGTCAGGCGTCTCACCTTGTGCTCTGTCCTGTACTACCCATTGCTCGGTGCCTGAACATAATTGCCTCAGGTTTGCCCAGGTTTGGAAATGTATTTTATTTTATTTTTTATTTATTTATTTATTTTTTGGTTTTTTTCGAGACAGGGTTTCTCTGTGGCTTTGGAGCCTGTGCTGGAACTAGCTCTTGTAGACCAGGCTGGTCTCGAACTCACAAAGATCCACCTGCCTCTGCCTCCCAAGTGCTGGGATTAAAGGCATGCGCCACCACCACCCGGCTGGAAATGTATTTTAAACAAGGGAAAGCCTGATACTAAGGCACCTGTCCTCCGCTGGGAATTAACTTCCACACAAGATGTCAATAGACGAGATCTAAGCAGTAACTGTGCTGGCGTATTCCTAGAGTAAGCACTCTTCCACACATCTTGGCAGTCTTGGTTTCGTAGTTTGTAGACCAGGCTGGCCTTGGACTTACAGAGATCTGCCTGTCTTTGCCTCCCAAGTGCTGGGATTAAAGGTGTGTGCCACCACATCCAGCTGTTTTTGGTGCTTTTTTATGCACATGTTGAACATGTAAATTTTTTATGATGCTTTGGCCTAAGCACTGGAAAGGAAGCTGGGAAGATACTTGGAAGTGATTGAGACATGGGCCCTGCCCTCAAGAAGAGGAGCTTCTGCCAGGCATTTGATACCTAAAGTAGCCATGGTGGGAGGTCATGAGAAGTGCCCACCATGACTCCAGAGACGGTTAGTGGAAGACAGCATTTCTCTCCTGAAACACTGTGGCTAATTGGGAGAGCAACTCTGTTGAGGAGGCTGCTTATTCGTTTCCCTGCCACCAAAACTCGAAATAATCACTCAGAAACTATCTTAGTTACAGTACTGCTTGAATTATTAACGTATGCATATTTCTAGCTAACTCTTACATCTTCAATTAAGCCATTTCTATTATTTTGTGCATCACCATGATGTCATGGCCTACTGGCAGGGTTCCATCATCTCTCTCCTCCAGCAGCTACGTGGTCTCTCAGTGACTCTGCATACTTACTCCTCTATCTCTGCTTGGAATTCCCACCTTACTCTATTCTGCCCTGTGATAGGCCCAGGCATATTCTTTATTCATTGACCAAACACGTTCACAGCATACAGAGGGGAATCCCACATCACAGCTCAGAACACTTGCTTACATTACTTGCCATTTCCATGACATTATAATGTTTCAACAGTAAAAACATGTTTAAATCAGAAAGCAGCCCATATTTCTGTCACATAGCACATGGTGGTTCCTATCCATTGCCAAGTCGACCGTCTAGGATCGTCTTAGAGAATGGGCCTCTGGGCATGCCCACTGAGCACATCCTGGGCTGCCTATGGAGAGGAAGTGAGCATGGTCCTTTTGTCACTCTCTGCTTCCTGATCACAGGTGTGCTGGGACCCAGTGCTTCACATCCCCGCTGCTTTGCCGTCCCCGTCTTGATGGACTATACCTTGTTCTGTGAGTCGAATAAATCCTTTCCCTGAGTGTTTTATCAGAGCAGTGGGGAAAAAAACAAAACCTAAGACGACAGCCATTAAAAACCTCCCTCTGTCAGTTTTGGGGCTTTCAAAAACACTTTTGTGGTTTTTTTTTTTTTTTTGACAGTGTTTGCAGGAGAGCTGAACCCATGTACCTGTCACTGCTTCCCCCAGTGGCTGCATCTTAGATCAATATTGTGCAAGGTCCACCAGGAAAATGGCACCAACATGGTTCCTTGATGATTCCAACATTTACATTTTAGACAGTAAGGTTTTGTGTTAACATGGCATCCTAATCAATGTTAACTGTCAACTGGGCACAGCCTAGGGGTGTCTGAGAAGGGAGTCTCCACGGAGGCATTACCCACATCAGAGTGGCCTACAGAAATGTCTATGGAGGTTGCCTTCCCTGTTGATTGACACGGGAGGGCTCTACCACTGTGGCAGATGGTCCGGAGTAGGCAGTCCTGGTCTGTATAAGAAAGCTAGCTAAGCATGAGCCTCTGAGGGAGCCAGCAAGCTGGGCTCCTCCATGGTTTCTGCTCCAGGTTCCTTCTTGAGCTGTTCTGACTTCCCTCAATGATGGTCCGTGAGCTGTAAGCTGAAATACACACTTTCCTCCCCTAAGTTACTACTGGTTTACCACGGCAGCAGAGCTGCAGTTCATAGGCACAGTAGGCTTGTATGGTCCAGCTTTTAGTTCCTCAATCAGTTTTGTCTCGAAGGGTTCTTTAACCATCGCAGAATTTCCAGAAAATCCTTCTAACCATTGTCTGCAATGGCTGTATAATAAATGCCCACCTACTTCAAGTGCCAGTCAGAGTCTCGCCCCTGGCTTTGACATGGCCTTTATCCCTTGTCACCTTCCGTCACAGTGCCGCTCTGCACCTTGCTCTCTATGTGTATGCACTCCGCTAGCTTTCCAGAGCCCTTCTCTTAGCGACAGCTCCTGAAGACTGGAAGGTGACAAGGGTTTAAAGGATTGCTTAGCAATTTTTCTTTGGGAAGATTTCAACATATTTTGGGCTGGGACTGGCTAAGCTGAGGAGGAGCAGTTGAAGATACAAGCGAACTTGGTCACACAGGGCCGATGCCCTCCTGGTCTCAAGTCTTTGCTCCCTTGTGTCCTGTTGCTGGGCAACTTTGGAGCTCTGTCTGCAAAGGTGGAGCTTTAAGCTGGTAATGAGGTTGGAGGGGCTGCCTGCTGGGGCCTAGACATCAAGGGGCTAGAGCACTTCCACTGCCCCTTGTCCTGGTATGCTAGAGGATGATGGAGCTGCGGAGCAAGGTCTTGTCCCCTGCTACATCAGCCGGAGCTGATTTAAGTTGACCATCAGCCAACAGGTATCCCCTTTTGATGTGCAGCGACCAAGCCAGTCAAACTGCCTGTCTGAGCCGAAACACGGGAGCAGTAAGCTATTCTGTTCCCACACTGTTGAAGACCCTGTGGTTGATTGTCAGCTAGCTGAAGCTGACTGATGTGGAGTGTCCAGGAAAGGGCGATGCCTCAGGTGTAGGCAGTCCAGGCAGGACAGAAAGAGAGACTTTTCATTGAAAATGCGGTAGTCACACTTTGCAAAGACCAGTGTGCATCTGCCTCTGACTTCCGGTGGACAGAAGATGCTCACACGTTTCCAGAGAACCCCTGCCTTTTTGTAAGGGATTCATCCAACCTGATCCTGTCTTAGCCAGGGCCAGGACGTCCAGAGAAAAGAGAAGTGAGACTGTTGCTTAAGGAAATCACAAAACAGGGCACAGTTGGTACCAGGGTTGCCATGCAGTTTCACAGGCTGTGTCCTGCACAAAGGTGCCAGGGGCCAACCTGAGATGTGCCAGGTACCCAGAATGGGGAGGCAGAGAGAAAGAATGGCCGGCTGCACCCTCTTTCAAACTTAGGAACACATCTGTACGATTAAAGTGCAGACTTAAACCCTGTTCTCAGAAGAGCTGTGGGACAGGATGGTGTTCAGCACTACTTCCTCAGTAGAAAAAAATTCAGTGGCTTCTTTGCCGAAGCTCTTAAGATGTAATAATAACAACCTTTCCCCTTACAGACAAAGCTGGTTTAATTCTGGTTTGCTTGGTGCCTCCAAGAGCACATGTTTCCTGGAGAAAGTCCCAAGACTGTCAAAGGGGAGGTGTTCTTGCAGAGCGGATTCCAGTTCTGTAAACGGGGTGGACGCAGCCTTCTCCAGCCATGCTCAGGCTCTGACTCCCGCGTCTTCGAGGTCATTGACCCCATGGAACTCTAGGAATGTCTCAGGCTCCAGCTGGCTGGGGCAGGACTTGCTGGAGCTCAGTGGGTCCAGAAACCTGGGACTGTAAGGATCTGAGCAGGCTGCTAGCCATGCTGACAAGGGAGAAGAGGGAGGCCCAGAAAGGCCCTGGCTTATGTAGCTCATACACAGCACCGCCGCCAGGGGAAACCCAGGCATTGCACTTTTCTTCTTATGTTCACCCTGGGAACAAGGATGGACTGCTGTGACAGTACTGGGACAAAGGGCCGAGTAGACGGGGCAGAGCCTTCCTATCAGAAAGCTGGAGCAGCTGGCTCTAGCTAGGGGCCTAGTAGTAGAGTGCCTTGATTCTAGCTCCATTCCCAGGTGGAAGACAGGGGCTAGTCACACCCTAGGCCTCACAGTCCAGGCCCACGGCCTGAGCAGGTAGATGCTTCGTCGCTGAAATCATGTGCTAAGACCTCATTACACAGACCCAGGTCTGAGTTCTCACACATGGATGAATCAGGACCAACGGGGTTTGCAGGTCAGTGCTCCTGATTACTGCCCTCCCACTGGTAACAGGGAGCAGGGTGAATGGCACAGACAATAGACGGAGGGAAAAAACCACACTCCCCAGACCCTGGGACAGCCAGCCCCAACTGTGTGCTCTGGAGTATGGGGTGGGGGTGGCTCTAGCTTGGCCCTGGCCTGTACACGAAGTTCAGGCCTGACTCCCTCCTCCTCGCTCTGGGCTGTGATCTGAAGAGGTGATAAAAGGGACCCTGAGGCCCCTCCAAACTTTTCCAGTTGGCCTTGACCATGAGAAGACTCAAAGCCACTAGCCAAGAACAGCTGTCTCCAGACACTTCCTCCTCTCCACCCTGTGCCTGTTCCTGCTTCTCCTCCTGGTTCTCCCCATCCCCTCCACACTGTCTGAATAGAATGGTTTGCTTGATGCTGTTGGTTCCTTGGCCTCTGCTAGGTGAATCTGTTTGCTTGGAGAGCATTGACGCACAAGGGGGCCACGGCCACTCAGCTCTAGGTCATGGACTCTGGCAGGCCCCAGCATCTCGGGGTGGAGAGAGGACCTTCTGGTCAGAGGTTTGGCCAGCTGCCAGACAGAAGGGACGTGTGGAGGCTGGCCTTGCCCCTCTCCTTTCTACCGTACTCTTCACCCAGTCTGGAGTGCAGGAAATGGCTCTGGATGCTGCTGCCCCAGAGAGCATGATAAAGAGCTATGCCAGTCCTGGGAAGGGGAAAGGAGGCTGGCTCAAGAGTGTGCAGAGACTTCACCAGAAAGCTGGGGGCAGGGTAGAGGAGAGGGGAGGAATGAACAGAGGTCTCAGGCTGGAGGCCCGCCCCTTTGGGCTCCTGCACCATGAGCAGGGTGGACACAGCTGCCTAGCGTGCACCTGGTCTGCTATGGTCTGGCCTGGACAGGAAACTGCTGAACTCCTCTATTTTATCTTCAGAACCCAGTGCCTGGCATCGGCAGGTGCTCAGTAAACATTTACCGACTGTGTATTCTGCATTCTTCCAGACCATCCGCCAAGTCCTGGCCTCTTTGCCATTCAGAGCTTCTGGTTGGCTGCTCATGCCTCTGAGAAGCAGAGCTTGGGAGAAAAGCTTTGTGTGTGTGGTTAGGCACCTTGAGCCATAGCTAGACCAAGCCCCTGCTTCCTCCAGGCCTCAGTTTCCCTATGTGTGAGACAGACGAGAGAGGTAGAGCATGAGGTCTCACTAGTTCTGAAGTGTCTGTTGATAGCTCCCATTGGAGCCTACAAGAACTTGCTGAACTGATCATAGGGTCTGTTTGAAGAAGATAAAGCCCCACAGGGGACAAGCTTGAGCGAAGGCAAAAGGGATTAAGGGAGCAAACACCGTATGCCACTCTGACCATCAGAGCCCATCCAGTGTTCTAGTTTCTAGCCATGCCAGGAAGTTTGGAGAATATTCCCTTAGGCTCTGTGTCAAAGAGTCCACCTTGGGCTTTGCACACTTAGTGACTCGTCTTCTCAGTCATCCCCACAGCATTCATGGACCACCACAGGGTGGCAGGAGGTAGGGTCTCCGCTGGGAGAGTCAGCAAGGTGAACAGAAAATAAAACCACAGGAACCTAGTGTGTTGGGCGGTTGACTATGGCCCTTGTCTTCTCCTTGGGAGCAGTGTGTCTGGTCCTCTCCAACAATCCTCTAAAAAGAGGATGGCTCATTCTCTGTGAGGAGGACACTGAAGCTCAAAAAGACCAAGTGGCTTGCTCAAGACCTGTCTTACCAACCCCAAACTGGTGCTGAGGACTTTACTTTGTGTTACCACATAACCACAGAGACACATATATAGATAGCCACCACTCACCTCCCTTGAGGTTCTGTTAAGTGAGTCATTTTCGCTTTATCAAGGCTAGTTTGTTTCTGTACATACATACATATATATAATTTATGTAAATTATAATCTACATTACAAACTATATAATAAATAATAATTTATATAATATATACATGATAAAAGTAATTGCTTGGCTACTGTATTTTCAAAGCTGAGCAGCCTAGGGTCTTGAATCATTTCAAAGAGATGAAGGCACTTTGGGTTTTCAGCTCTTTTTCTACCTTGAGCCGGACAGGGATTTCCACCCCTTCTCTCCAGGCAGCACAGTGGTCTTTAGGGTGTCTAGGCACAAGAGCCTGCCTCTGGTCCGCTGTGAGTCGTCATGGCCACGAGGAGTCCCCTCCTTGCCTCTTGTAGGTTGAGCTTGTTCTGCATATTTGCATCCATGCTTCTCTCTTGTCTCCTGTGAGAGCGGAGCAGAGTCATACAAACTGAAGCAGAGGCGGGATGGGTTAAGCCCTTACGTTTTGAGAGTGTTTGCCGGGTTGGGTCTGGTTAAGGCTTGGATGGGAGAATGTGTGTCAGCACTTGCAGCAGATGGAGACATCTGAATTGAGCCCCTGTTTGCTCTGTGACTCTGACCTAGGCTTTTAACATCTCTGAGCATCTTCGAGCTCACCTGTCCTACAGATACTAGAGGAGCTCACCTGTCCTACAGACACTAGGGCGACAGTCAACCAGCACATCTCACCGAGGGATGCCAGGGCTGGTGCAGCGGTTTATGATGAAGGGAGGGTGGAAGGGCAAGCTGGCGTGAATGCTGGGGCGGGGGGACTGCTGTGGAATATTTCTCTTTCAGACTCTAATGTGCTTAGGAGCTGGGACCTTGAGCAAGCTTTCACAGTCCTCGGACTCAGAGAAGTCCCTGCCTGCCCTTTCCCCAAGGATGCTTTCCTGGGCCCTGGGCTTCCTGAGTCCAGGGTCCCTGTGTAACACTGCAATTCCACACTCTCCACCCCACAAAGCTTGTCGGGCTAGGTTCTAGGTTTGTATGCTTAGCCCCTCCACTCGGGCCATCAGAGTCAGAAAGAAACAGCCCTAGTGAACAACCAACTTGGGTGACCCTTGAGAGCCAAGCCACCAGGGCCAGTTGGCTGCCCTCAGAGTGTAAAAATCTTCAGCAGTTTCTGAGCTCCGAGGATCAGTCCTGCCGGCTGGAAATGGACGGCTCCCTCCAGGTGGCCAGCGAGGGTGGGGTGACTTCACAAATAAGGAAAGCCAGGTTAAGAGGCAGTGTTTACCCCTAGGAAACAAGGGGCGATAGTGCTGTGATAATCCCCGGGAGGCTGTTCCAGAGTCAACGTTTTAAGAAATGAAAGGTCGTGGTGCCCACCTTCCCTTTGAAGTCTGTTTGCTTACTTGATTTGGAAAGGCAGAGCCCCTTAGGACTCGGCTTCTGGTGTCCACTTCTAGGGTTTCATAAGAAACACAGGTGTGATGATGAAAAAGAATAACTGTGCAAAAACTATGGACAAGATAGAAAATACAAGCTCATTTGTGAAAGCCGGCTTCCCAGTGCCTCGGTGGCCCAGACTGCGAACCTCTGGCAGCGCTTGGGGCAGCAAAGGCTTGATCAATGCGCAGTGCCTGGGAACCCTGGTGGCCGGAGAAAGGCAGGTTTTTTGCTTTGTTTTGCTTTTGTTTTTGTTTGCAGGTGGAAACTTCTCTCAAAAACATTTAGCTTACAAAAAAACTTGTATCAGCATAATGTTTTTCTTACTTATTCTGCAAAAAAAAAAAAAAGATTTTGGGAGAAAGATCCATCAACATTTCACATGTTATATGATACAGTTAAGAAACATTGACCTAAAAGTCTAAACAAAAACACAATTTGTGTATGGTCCCCACGTACCAGGGCAAATATGGAGCCCAACTCATGCCAATGGATACAGCCTACTCTCTATTCAGCTTGCTCAGAGCTGTGGCAAACCTGGTGGAAATGCCCTTTGAAGGGCACAGTTAGGACCAAGCAGCAATCTATCCCATCAGCCCCCAATCTTCCTCCAAGACAGACCGTGGGAGAGGTTCGGCTCAAGGTTGCCTGTCTCCACTTCATCTGGGAGGCCTCAGCAGACAGCTGTCCTTCAATCAGTCTAGGGTAGAGCTGGGCCAGGTCCAGCTGGCCTCCGCTCCACCTCACACCCCGACACTGAAGACAGCTGCTGATTAAATACTTCAGCAACAAGGACCTTGGTGTGTGGGGTGACGATCTGTTTCCACATCACTCAAATGCTTGTCTTTACACTGAGCTGAAATTAATCTTCCTTGAAACCTTACCTACAGCTTCCAGTTTCTTCTCGCTGGGCAGCCTCGCAGAGGCCAGTGTGTCCCTCCTTCACAGCCCGCCCTTCAACTGTGTGAGAAGCGGTCTTTGTCCCCAGTTCCTTCAACTTCAGGGATGTGTTTCCTAAAAACCCGGGGACTCTGGATCCCACACTAAGGTCTTTGGAACACAGTATGGTCTCTTCAGAAAAATATACCTACAGACATCTGTGTACACCCTGCTGGCAGCCCCTGCCCCCTTCTGATCTCGCCACAACTCTCTAGTAGTCAGTTGGTCACAGGGAGAAACTAAAACTAAGTTAATCATCAGGAACTAAACTCAGATGACAGTGGTGTCTGGGAGCTGAGGGACCTGCTATCTCCATATCACTCAGTATGTGGAGACTGGCTGCTCTGGCTTGCCAGCCCAAGCACACACAGGCTTAGCAGGATCTGGATGTCAGTAACCTTCAGGTCTCCGTTGAGGTGAGCGAAGGAAGCTAGAGACTGCTTTCAGTGAGCCTCCTCAAGCCCTGTCAATTAGGTGTCAAGCCTGGGCTCTTTCTTCTGGTCCCTTCAAGCCTCCTCAGGGGGCAGGATGATTGGATTAGAGCAGACTGAGTGGTTCCCATAGCTGCTCTTTCTCCTAGGGAGGCACTTCTGACTTCCTCTTCATGTCTGAGATTTATCCACCAAAGAGAAGAAACGAATTGGAAGGAAGAGATGGGAGAAGAGGAAAAAGACAAAGATGGAGGGGAGGGGAGGAAGGGAGGGAAGGAGAGAGACACCTGGAGCCCAGAAGCTAGGAGCTATGTGTATAGTCACATACACATGACGCTCAAGCAGCGCTGGGCTGGGTTGTGGCCGGCTTAGCAGGTTCTGCTAACCTTCCTGACACTGGAAATGACTGCCTTTGGTGGCTTCTTGGGAGCCACCTTGAGTTGTCTGCTCATCTCTGCTAAGCCCAGAGGTGAAGTGACTTCTTGGGAAGTGGCAGCATGGCAAGCAATTGACACTGGAGCAGGGTCTGGGTGCCTCTCTGAATGTCACTTGGTCTCTTGACTCTCTAGTAGTGGGTTACCCTCTAGGACTGACAGTCATTTTGACCAGGGACCTCACAGAGTGTGAGGTGCTCTTTGGACACCCACAGAATTTTCCAGTTGCAAATTCCACTTTTGTCTTAGACATGCTCTGAAAGTTTCCCTAGCTTTACTTCCTCCTCAGGGCCTCTCTTCTGGGCCCCGTTTGTAGCATACCTCTGTCAAAGCCCTTATCGCCAGGCATTGAAGTGATCTGAGAACTCCTTGCTGGAAGGGACTGGGTGCTTATTCATCTCAGTCTCCCTAGAGCCCAGCTGGCAAATGATCTGCTCAGGTGATTCTCATAGTCCCCGGCAGAGCCCCTGAGCTTCCAAGAGGGCACCGCAGGAGCCCTGGGAAGGAGGAGCTGGTTTGTGGCACAGTGGAGGGGATCAAGGAATCTCTCCCACAGCCCCCACTTTTCCCTTGCTTTTGTACAATACCCAGCTTCCGAGTGAGGCTTCACATGGGCTGGGTGGGGGGCGTGTAGGGAAGGTGTCCTTACTGGAAAGTATAAGAGCCAGCAGTCCAGCCCCACTCCGGGTTACACGTCTGTCAGATGTTTTCAGGAAGCTGCAGTTACTATCTGGGCACTGGCCTACTTTCTTCTTCCTCTTCTAGTAATCGTCTGTGTAATCCCCCCCCCCATCTTTCCTGTTAGAAAGGGATCAGACCCTGCGTCTGATGTAGAATGAAATTGTTTGTTCTCCACCCAAGGAAGCTTATGAGTGACAGGCAAGAAGAAGCCGTTTCTAAGGAAGAGGAAATGGCTGCAGCCACCCTATTTCCTAAGTCAAAACCAAAGTGATAAACATTTGTTTTATGCCTAAGAGCCTGAAGGGACCAGCGTGTGCAGCATCTCACCGTGAAGATGGGAATCGAAGACATGAAACCTGAACGCTGGGGTTGCAGAGGTGACTCGGTGGCTAAGAACACTAACCGTTCTTCCAGAGGACCCGAGTTAGAGTCCCAGCACACATGGCCCCTTCCAACTGTCTCTAACTCCAGTACCGGGGAATCTGATGCCCTCTTCTGGCCTCCCTGGGCCTCAGTCATGCATTTGGTATACAAAGTTAACACATAGAAAAAAGCACCCAGAAGCATAAAACAAATAAATAAAAACAAGAAACCTTAGTGTCTGGGATTCTGTGTTCCTCTTTTTAAAAATTTTATTTGCATGTATGTATGTATGTACCTATGTATTCATTTAATGAGCATTGGTGTTTGTACTGCATATATGTCTGTGTGAGGGCACCAGATTCACTGGATCCCGAGTTACTGACAGTTGTAAGTTGTCATGCAAGTGCTAGGGCTTGAACCAGAGTCCTCTGGAAGAACAACCAGTACTCTTAACCACTGAGCTATGTCTCCAGCTCCAGATTCTGCATTCTTTTTTTTTTTTTTTCTCAAGGCAGGGTTTGTCTGTAGCTTTGCATTCTGTCCTGGAACTCACTCTGTAGATCAGTCTGGCCTTGAACTCACAGAACTCTGCCTGTCTCTGTCTCCTGAGTGCTGGGATTAAAAGCACACACCACCAGCTTCTACATTCTTAAGGCAGGCACAATTACAAAGTTTCAGTGTGATAGAAGAAACAAGAGTCTAGATCCTGGAATCTGGTGTCCAGGGACCACATTATAATTCTGTTCTCTGAGGGTACTATTAACCTCTGAGCCTTGGGGCGTTTTGTTAAAAGGTACTGTATTTTGATTACAAAATAAGAACTGTGAACATCTCTTATAAAATACCAAGACATAATCAAAGGTGATACTTGATGTCCATGATAAAGCTGAACCTCAAGACAAAAAAGGGTGTGGGTTGGGGCTAGGAGATGCCATCATTCCTGGCCATCAGGACTCGGGGTTGTGTATCTCCCTCTGAAAGGAAGTTGTCCACTTTACAGCCTCAGGTGTAATTCCTCTGAGTAAACTGGGCACACTGATAGGAGAAAAGTTCCAAGCATGCGGGGGTCAGCTTGGCCTCTCCCAAGAGGGGCCTGTCAGGACCTGATGTTTAGTTACCCAGTACCTATCATCAGACTTATCAAGGAATGAGCAAAGGCTAAATTGAAGGAGGTGGTGGGGGCTAGCAGCAGCCAGCCACAGTGAGTGAGTCTAGAACACACTCATGCCCCCACCCCCCATCAGCTCCTCATGCCTCCATCTTGGGGAAGCCTATGTGAGTAGGATATTGGCCAGGACATCAGGCGACCCCTGAGCAGTCTGCAGCCAGAACTTTTGAAATGGAATCTAGGTGTGGTGGTACACATCTTTAGTCCCAGCTCCTGAGAGGCCCAAGCAGGTGGATCTCTGTGAGTTCAAGGCCAGTCTGGTCTACACAGTGACAGGCCAACCATGAACTGTCTCAAAAACAAACATGCAAAGCAGCGATGGCCCAGAGCTGAGAAGTGGCCTTCCATAGAAACCACTCTCAGACTAGCTCTAGCCCTTTAAACTCCCAATTCGGAACTCTTTCTGTGACGACATCACCGGCCTCTGCTTCCTCCAAGGCCACAATACCTGTTCTTCCAGCCCCCAACTTCCTATTCCTCCTTTCTTGACTAAATGCAAAAATTTACACAAGCTTAACATCTGATTGCATCTCTAACATAAATTACCAGAAAAATAAAGGGCACAGGTCACTTGTATTGACTAATTTTTATGATGTTACTTGCATTGTACGTATGTAACACTGAATATAAGCTTCTAATCATACCCTCTAAGCCTAAAGTAAATGTAAAGATTAAACATCATCAAAAGGCCACAACAAATAAGGCTCAAAGTGTCTTTAGTGGACAGAGATGCCAGTTTGGCTGAAAACAGATGGCCATCATAAAGGGGCAGGGCCATTCAAATTCTCTTCTGTCGAATCCGGCTCATCAGATAGGCTGCACCCACCAGCCCTAACCCAAGTCGCCGCCAGATCTTGATGTATTGCTGTCACGTGACTTTGGGGAGCAGGAACGTCATTTCCAGGTTGTGTCTGCCTGTGCCCTTCAATTCATTTGTTTATGTCGATTCAAGAGCTGCTTCACACTGCCCAACGGCCAAATGAGGCCCAAAGTACCTGATCATCCTTCATCCCCCGAAACGATCAAATGAGGCCCAAAGCGCCTGATCATCCTTCGTCCTCCGAAACAAGGGATGTAAAGATATCTCCCTGCGACTGTTGAGGGTCCTTTAGAAAGCCTCTTCTGGTAGTTGTGGCCCTAGTAGGCTTTGTAGGAAAAAGAACTCTTCCCAGAGAGCAGGTGGGGATTTGTTCCACATCGCCCCCTGGTGGCGAGTCCCTTCACTACGTACATAGTTCTAGAGAGACCAGGATTGAGATGGAAAAGATAGCACCTGGCAATAGTGACATTTTGACTGAGCTCAGGGGCCTGGACATCAGGACAGGAATAGGGACCTGGAGAATTTAGGTCATGACTAAATCTGGGGTTTGTTTTTTCTTTCTGCCCCTTGAGCTTTTCTCTCTAGTGATTCCTTCTGGTATCCAAGGTCATTGGAAAAGTCTACACTTGGGCAAGTGTCTTTGGTCCTGAGAAGGGGGTGTAGATTCTTCTCTCGTTCTCAACTGGGGTTCCAAAGGCAGAGGCAGCAACTCCTGTGAGATCTGTGGTTCCTTCTGGCTCCCTTCTGGACCCTATGTCCTGGTATCTCCCAACTCTGAGGGAAGCTGGACTCAGCAGGATTTGGGCCAGAAGGCCACCCTGAGGGCCAGGTTTTCCCCAGACCCCATCTTATGGGTGCTGCTGATCTGTGCAGCTTTCTCAGGGAACTTCAAGAGGCCGTTCCCAAACACCCAGAGGCTGCAATCATGGCGCCCTCGCTACGGTGTTCCTCTCCTAAAGGACAAGTCCCAGCAGTCATGTTTGGAAGCAGATGGGTTACCACTCAAATTCCAGTCCCGTCGCTTATTCACCAAGACAAAGTTCTTAATACTCTTGACCCTGTGACCACACTAGGGGCTCAACACCTCACCCTACACTGTCACCATCTCCAGGCTGAACCATCTGAACCTCTGAAGATTTTGCCACTCTTCCCCAAATAAGAACAATCTTTGGTTTTCTTTGGTGACTCATTTTTCCACCCGAAAGACTTTCCCATGCCCAGGCTGCTGTGCAAACTGTGTGTTTGGGCCTTTTGGGTGTGTGTGAGGCTCGGGCCTGGAATTGTGGTGAAGCCGAATGCTATTCTGAGATGTTCTCTAGCCTCCCAGCTATTTCAGGCCCCGGTAGTCTCTGTGTTCATGTCTCAGCCACAACTTCCAAAACTCCTCCTTTTCTACTCCTGACAGCCCCAGATCCAAAATAGCACCAACCTGGAGGTGGTGAGTAGGACATGTTAGATAGAACAGGTATGTGCACAGGCTCTGCCCCCAGTCTGCAGCTGGGCCACAGAGAGCCAAGAAAGAGCTAGGCCTAGAGGCCAAGGTGAAGCTTGAGAAAGGCAGTTGGGCTTACACTCCTGCCTACAAGTTGGAGCAGTAGCAGTGCTCAGAGCTGGCCAAATACACGGTGAAACTTCTTACTGTTTGCTGAGTTCTCAGCTGGGTGTCTCATGCTGAGATGGCATCCATCCGACCATTTCACAAATATTCCCAAGTGCCTACTATGTGCCAACTGCTGTCTGAGGTCCTGGGGGTACAACTGTGGCAACAGAGGCAAGAACAAACAAACAAAACAAAACCCTTTTCTTACAGCGATCCCCTGTAGCAACAGCAACAAAATCATATAACGAATTTGCATTAGCCTCTCTACTCCACAGAGCTCTTTTCCATGCCATTTTTCAATAGATCTCTCTGCTGAGTTCTCTGCGCTAACCGGATACATCATTAACCTTCTTGTCCTTGCTGAATCCTTCCAATAATCATCTGGATTCCATGGTGTCCAGCCTTTTAAAAGATTCATTGTCTGTGCACATAAGTACAAGTGCTTGTGGAGGCCAGTAGAAGGCACTGAGTCCCCTGGAGTTGCGGGCAGTTGTGAGCCACCGGAGACAGAGACTGTGAAATGAACTCTTAACCATGGCGCCATCTCCTCAGCCCCACAATGTTCTCTTCTTCATTACCAAAAGGACAGAGATGCGGGGAAAGTGTGTACCTGTGTGAGGTTCACACAACCAGCATGGCAGGGCAGGGGGCTGAGCCCACAGACCTCTGAGGTTAGAGACCAAGCAAGCCCCTGGCTGTGGTGTGCAGAGAAGTAGGTGGTACCCATTACAGACGTGGGAGCTCATTGACTTGCCAAGTGTGATGAAGGCAAGTTCCGCTCGGGAGACTGGTGTGACTCCACAGTGTTCAACTTTGAGTCAGGTGCAGAACTCCTGCTTGTCCCACGTGCCTGGAGGACTAGATTCTGCCCCAGCACTTTTAGGCTCAATGGCACTTCCTGCACCACAGGGCAGCCCAAGCTAAGACTAGACACTGATGAATATCACAATTCTTTCTGGCTTTTGTGAGGAAGTTCCTGTCCAGCCTGTTCATCTGGAAGCCCCTTTAGGGATTCCTCCCCTTCAGCAGAGCCCTTCACAGCTTGGCTTTAAGCTCTGGTTTCTTCCCCTGATAAACTGCATACCCTGAGCAGGGAGCGGCTCCCTCCTCTGCATTCCTTGGGCTTCCAGCCTTCCCATCTGGCACCTTGCTTATCTCACTGTTTGGGAATATCCTTGCTCACGTCTGTCTGTGCCACCCCATAATGCCACGTTGCACACACTTGGTACTCAGCTCTGAGGACGCAGTAAAGGTGGTCCCGGGTACTCAAAGAATCGATCGCTTCGGCCATGTGCAGTCAGCTTGAAAAGGTTGGGTCCTGTTTCTTCACAGCTGCTTTGCAAGAGGGAAAATGCCCTCTTGTCTAAGGCTGGTTTATGATACTAACGTGACCCACAGCACGTGACAAATACTTGTGGCTTCTGGGTGCTGGCACTGAGAACATTTCTGAAGGCTGTGGCTGGCTCTTTTGTTCCTTGTGCACGTGAACCAGACACACTGGCGTGAGATGGCTGGAATCTGAAGGCAGATGGGATGTCTGGGTATCTTAACCATGCACTGACCACCATCGAGGAAGCAGAATGCTTTGAGGGAGTCCTAGTAGGGTAGCCAGGGAGGCCCCAGCTTCATGGTAGATACCGAAGCACTGTGCCTGTCCATGGCTCTGTAGGTTGACGCCCCTCCCCTTGAAGTTGCTGGTATCTGAGGAGACCAAGCATTGGCAGTTGACTGACTGTCATTTGAATGGTCCCCGAAACAAGCCCTTCAGAAGGTTCTCTTAACCGCTGCTGTTGATAAAGAGACAGCGGGCCCCCAGCAGCTCTCGGCTGCATCAGCTCTTCTTGTACCCTCCCTTGGCAGAGACCTCACTACTGAAGAACAAAACAGTCCGGCTGCCAATACCCACGGATTCCCAACACCAGAGGTTGAGTAATCTTTCTTTAAGTTTCTATTCCCTTCCAACCCAGTAAAGGTCTATTTTTGTCGTAGGTCAGCCCTCATCTGACTGTGGCCTGGGACTAAATAAGGCACCAGGATTCTTTGCCTTGTTGTTGTTCGGCATGGAATTTTAGGAAGCAGGAGCACTTCTAGGCAGGGTAACTATTTTTCAATTGCCAGTTCCTGCCTCTGTCACATGGCCGAGCAGGCTAGAAGCAGTGCAGTGTTTGGGCGCCTGCCTGTGTTCTGGGTCCATCTCTAACTAGCTGTGTAAGCAGCCTCCTCCCCTGTCTATACAGTCAGCGTTGTTATCACTACCGTCATAAATGGTGCCTATTTCAAGGGTTTATTGCGAGGGCAAAAAGATGGTGTTAGTGTGTGGGGGTGAACATTTACGGGGCAGCCATAGCCCAGCTTGTATTAGGAACCAGCAGACAGCTGTCAGACTTATGGCACCTGTAGACCGACAATGAACACACAGGTAGGTGACATAGCAGCATAGAAACACATCTCTGGAAAGCCAGGCAGTGGTGGCACTAATCCCAGCGCTCTAGGGGGAGAGGCAGGCAGATCTCTGTGAGTTCCAGACCAGTTTGGTCTACCGTAGCTAGTTCCAGAACAACCAGGGTTATACAAAGAAACCCTGTCTTGAACAAACAAACAACAACAACAATAAAACACAAAAATTCTCTGGGGAAAGGAAAATAGTGGGGCAGGTGGGAGCATCCAGGGTGAAATTTTAAAAGGGTGGGAAGTTGGTGCTGGGCCTGATGGGGCAAGTTTATGTTCCCATCTAATCAGGGATTCATTACCTGGGCTACACAGTAAGTTCAAGGCTAGACTGGGTGAGTCAGTAAAACCTTCTCTCAAAATAAAAAGAATAAAAACATAAGGTTAGATTAGAGTGCTTTGTTAACACTTGACCAGCCCCAGGCTCATTCCTAGCACCATGAACACCCCTCCCCCACCCCAAAATCAATTTGGAAGGAAAGCCCAGCTGGATCCTCCCATATGGTCCAGGGAGAGAGGTGACTAGAGAACCCCGCAGAGATCCAGGGAGGCGAGCACAGCCCTTGCTATTTAATCAAGTTCTAGCTATTTTCATCTTTACCTGCCTGGTCCCCAAGGGCATTTGAGTTTGTGACCTTGCTACTGGCTTCTGTTGATACTGCTGCAGGAAGTGGTCTTGACTGCAGTGAGGGCTAGAAGAAGACAGAGGGGCACAGGAGGAGCTTAGACTCACTCATCCACTCTTCCCCAGAAGGAGCTCCCAGAGGGCAGACCATGGCCCTTGGCAGGGGCAAGGTCCCTGCTCTCCTTAGCTTCAGAGATGCATGAGTGAGGTCTATGTTCTCCTCGGCTTCATGGATGCATGGGTGAAGACAGTCTTCTCAGGGTCTGAAGGAGCTGATGTGGAGAAGGACAGAGGTAAATTCAACAGGGGCAGTTTTGCTTTGGGGATGCCTATTTCCAGTTGTGCTGGTGACTCTAGGCCAGGTCCTGGCTCTTTAAAACGGCCTTTGGTTTCCAGCTCATTAGAAATGGTCTGTTGGTTTAACTGCCTGGCCAGCTCCTGACTCGATGCACATCTAAGCAGATTAGAGACATTTTTGTCAGAGTTGCGATTTTAGCAGGCAACAATTAGTGTGCCCACCAGGAAACCAGGTTCCGTATGAAAATAGAGACTTCCCCTGGCAACCTGAAATTCAAGAAAGAGCAGCAGCTTTCTCCGTGTACCAAATCTTACGTGGAAAACAACGGGTGGGGGTGGGAAGGAGTGGGTGGTGAACGGAAAGGACAGCGCTGCCAAGGGCTTGTGCTAATCACCGGCACAGGAGAGGTAGGAGGGATCAGGCTGTCGTTGGGCTGCATGAAAAATGAGGACGCCAGTACCCGTTCATGTGGCTCCTGGCGGGATTACATGGGATAGCCTATGTGTAAATGCTTGGTATACGGTGGGTGTCTGCAGTCATCAGTTCTGGCTTTCTCTCCTGTGGACTCCAGATGACAGCTCATGGGAGACCGTTCCCTCTCACTGGATCAGGATAGAATTTCTTTCTTGTGGGAGACGGTTTCTGGGGAGAGGGGTTGGAGAAAAGAAAGCAGCAGGCTATGTGAGGTTCTTGCACAGGGAGGGTCTCAGCTGGAGCTGAGGACATGCTAAGGACATCTGTTCTGAGCTCTATAGGTGTGCACCAGCATTCTGCCCTCACAGCCTATGTGGCCCGAGTGTGGGTAACAACCAAACCCAGCAGTGTGTGAAAATCTCAGGAATGGACAGGAAGAATACCATGGGAGGGCCGCTCATGTCTTCCCACGCCTTCAGAAAGTAGCCCAGTACACACAAATATATAAGGTTCGTATATCCCATGTCGTTATTTGTTTGTTTAGGGTGTGCATGTGTGTGCAGTTGAGAGCATATGGCACAGCACATGTGCAGAGGTCAGAAAACAACTTGATTGGTTCCCTCCTTCCATCGTGTGAGTCTCAGAATTGAACTCAGGTCACCGGGCTGGGTGGGAAGTCCTTACTTTCCCCAGCTATGCCCTCTTGCCAGCTCCATCCTATATCATCCTGACTGCAAATATCAGAACCTTTCCTCTAGAAGCATAAAGGGAAACATACCTACCAAAGGCCTCAGCCGGGCAGAACAACCAAACCAGGAGGAGGGTGCTGGCATCACTAGAGCGGAAGACCCTAACCCTACCTATTACTTCCTCCCCTGTTGATTTCTGCCTGTCTCTCGATGGCAGTCTTTGCCTGCTGGAAACATGACTGATAGTAGCTTTGCCCCAGGACAGAATGCGACTTTGGCTTTCTCAATAGATGGCTGAAATGTTCCTGCGAAGTTCATTGGTTTAAGTGTATTGGGGGCTATTTCCAGGTCAGTTAGTTGAGGCTGTAGGGTGGGGTGAGTGGAAATCAGGACACTCCCACCCTACTTGGTAGGGCTAATAAGAGTGGAAGAGTAGACGGTTTTAGGGATAATGAGTGGCCACCATTGGGCTTTGTGACTGCTAGCTTTCCCGGGGCCCTACCTGCATGCTTCAGTGATCTTTAGGCTTCTGGATCTCTCTACCCCCGTTCTTCACCTCCGTTCCTCTAACATGCCTTCCATTCCATCTTGGCAATCCTGGCAGCATGTGCCTGGGCGCATGGTGGATAGTCATGTCAGCAGACGGTTTGGGCCGGCTGGAGCCTGTGTGCTGTGCCTTTCTCATCCCTCTCCTCCTTCTCTGCCATTGGCTCCTCCCGTGTGGAAAAACGTTCCCGCAAGAGTAGAAACAGGTCCTGGCTCTAGGGAGTCTACTTATTGGAAGCATCCTGGAGTGTCTCATGTAATCCATGTGGCTGTGGGATGGGCAGAGTCGGTTTCTCCAGGACTTCCAAGGTAGCAGCGCACTGGCTCCCCAGGACACTGTTGGCTCCCGAGTCAGCTTTGATTTTTCTCTTTCCCCAATGGTGACAGTGACACCTTATTTCCTTAGTGGGGTAAGTGGGTTCACAACGAATGGGTTAGTTATATGCTCTGGACACAAATGCTTGCCACAGGCATCTTTATGTCACCTCCCTGCACAGTTATGTTCAGCCATAATCATGAAATATAGTTAATGATGATGACTATGATGTCAGGAAAGAAGCACGGTGGAAATGTTTAAAAAGATAGCTCTCCTAATAAAACGGATAAAAATCAAGACACAAAGCAAACAGTACATTATGATAAGTGAAAGGAACAGTTTTTATTATATTGATGTAAAGAAAAAGAAATGTAGATGAGTTCTGGCTTCTTACAGTGATGAATTTAGAGCAAGGCAATGTGTGTTCCCATAGCTGCTACAGGGTTCTAATTAATCTCATCAGAAGTAATCGTTGTGTATTTATGTTTGATGAACAGCAGAATATATCCCATATCTTTGCTCATGGTTGATTGAATAACACATTTTAATGTAGAACTTCATTTTATGTAACATAACACACAAACAGGAAAAACCTTAATGAAAGAATAAATCCAGCAGAGAGTCACAGAAGTTCTAGTTTGCAATCCATTCCAAGAGTTCTATCAGCGTGCATGTCTTTATGTCATAGACATCAATTCTAAGAGCTCACAAATGTTGCGGTTGGAAATCTTCTGGTAAAATAAAAGCGTCATCACGTACTTTATCATTTTTTGGTAAAACTTCCAGTCTTTGTTCTGCAAAAAGCCATAGTTAGCACACTAAAGATTATATTACACTCCTTGCTGGATCAAGGGCCCCATACTTGGTGATGACGGCCAAGGTACTCTGGCTCAGCCCACTGTACTTCCGACAGCTCTCAGGGATCCGCAGGCACCTGCAAAGGAACAGCGACAAAGTCCCTGTGGTTCTTCTACTCCTTTGGTTGTGTAACTGCTCTGCTGCTATTGCTTTCTGCAAGTCTCCAGTTCAGATGCAGAAGTTCTGGGCACTCAGGGTTGCACACAGAGTGAGCCTGAGTAATCCCAACTGTGAGGAACTTACCCGAAACTGACTTATGTGGCTGAGTCCGTGTGTACAGAGGCGTGGCCGCATAATTGAGACTTCAGATTAGCTTCCATGTAGAATGCATGGACAAAGCTTAAGCAGTGACGGTTGTGTTACTTTGGAGCTTAAATGCATATTATTAAAACTCAACAGGGACATAGCGGCTGCTTACAATAGAGACCGACAAATGTTTTTTTCGAGGAGTGCTTTATCTCTGACATTGTTTGCAACTGCTGGCACATGGTGACAATAAAAAGCCGACTGGCTTCTAGCTGGCTTTGTTCTTGTTTTTAAATTCTCTGCAGATTTTCTCATTGCTTGCACCCGGGGCAGACTGCGCCCCTTGTTCAGTCATCGGTTTCCCACTCATCCAGATCTGCTGTGACCTGCGGTGGCGGGGGTGGTATACATGAGTGCACATCAGATAAAGACCTCAGGGCCCATCCTGGTTTTGAGGGCTGTCCTTAGGAAAGGGGCACTGTTGTCTCAGGCAACTGTGTGTGGCCGATATTACAGCTTTCTTTTTAGCTGATGATCTTACACACACACACACACACACACACACACACACACACCTCTCTTCCTCTCTCTCTCTCCACCCTCCTACTCTTCTACTTCTCGTGTTCTAACATGTCCACATATAACCACAATTGCAATAGGCTGTAATTCAAGTCACATCAGCTACCAAAATGTCACCAAGCCCTGAGTCCAGCGAACTGAGTGAATTCAATTCCTTCAATAGTGTTCGTTGGGAAGCCATCTGAGAGCCATCAGACTACGGACTCTTAGGTAAATGGAGCTGCAGCACTACACTCCATCCTCACGGTCTGTGCCAACACAATGTATCCCTCTTAGCAATAGTCCTTTGCCATCCTGTGTGTGTAAGTTTCTTTTCTCTGTCGGTTCTTGCATGATGCACTCCAGGCCGTCTTAAGTTCAAACACTGGCCATCCAGTGGGTGTAGCTGAGCAGGATAGTCCAGAAGGTTAGACTGCTGTTTCTTGTGGTTGGTGAGAGAAAGATGCAATAGAGAGAATGGGGTGGGGGGCACATTGCTTAGGTTCTTTGATTCCTTTGGTCCCTTCCCTATATCCCAGTGTCCCTGCCCAGGACTCCACTCTTTCCTGATGGTGCAGAATCCACACATAATGCCGACTGAGAGATGGAAGAGGGAGTCTGATTTGGCAGCTTGGGGCACTACTTTCAGGATTAGACCTTTAGTGATCTCGGATTAAGATAGTTTGATCACGGTGAGACCCTGACTTTGATGTTCTGCCCACTGTCTGGGACAGTTACTGTTCTCTCACTTTCGGTTAACCTGATGCACTGGCACGTGACCATTTCACCCCAGCTCATCTGCTTTCTGTGGCACCCAGGGGCCCCCCAAAACTTTGCCCCCAGTGTGTACACTACATTAGTCACTTTTTACCAAGGATTGTAATTATATATATCCAAATATAGGGAACGGTTTCAGGGTCTTCACGGCCACTTTCAGAGAACATTTTCCTTGATGGCTGAAATGGTTCCCACACTTAACAAAGCCAGTTTATAAATAACTTAATTTCCTTTGCGATCCAAAGCATCAAACACTGAGTACAATTGATTTGGGCAAAATAATGAGAGAAGGGCATTGGTTAAAAGGAGACTGGGGTGTCTACAGAGGGACAAGAGTTGGGTAAACAACCAAACAATGGGAAGGACAGAAATCAAGACCACATTGAAGGCCTCAGGAGCAGGGACTTCTGATCCTGCGTCAATAATGTGGGAACTGTCTGCAGTGAGAACCAGGTGGTGTTGCTTAGAGGAGAATTAGAAATTGGCCCTGATGTACTGAGAAGTAGAGAGAAGACCTGCTGGGCAGAGGTTCCCTGGTGGACATCCCCATGTCAAGGATGACTTGGGACTGGAAGCCTCTGTGACATGTTTGGGGAAGAGGTTGTGACTTCGTCCTTCATTGCCATTAACCTCTGCGGTCCCCATCATCTGTGCACACTGTGGCTCACTTCAGTGTCAGCTGGCTGATGAAAATGCACTGTTAGCTAGAAACAAGAGATTGTAGAAGACGTTCAGGACCAAGTCAGACTCTGGTTAGGAAAATAATGGTGACTTGAAAAAGGAAAGAAAAACACAGAGTTCATCCCATGGCCAGAGGGAGAGGTGAAAGAAGGGTGAGGTCCCTACTATGCTTCTGTCTGATGCGTTGGTTCTAAGGCTCAGTAGTCAGTCCAACCTCTCTCAAAACAGACAGTACATGCCACCATCCAAAAGGAGGTATGAAAGACATGGACCTGGTGTAGGAGGTCCTTCTGGCTATCTATTGCTTTCATTGGTTAATGAATAAAGAAACATGTTGTGAATCGGGGGGAGAGGGGGGTGCGTGTTGTTTGTTCCCCGCACCCAGCTTCCAAGCCCCCAGCCGCTGGCCCGCTCAGCGGCTGGCTGCACCCGAAATAACCACGTGACAAACTGGATTCATTTAAACTCTGCCTGGCTTATTATCATTAGCCTTT